>CM040432.1:80356551-80793638 GCA_022702705.1 Papilionanthe hookeriana x Papilionanthe teres | reverse complement strand
GCCCAATTTGACCTACATAGGCCCACTTACCAAATAAATCCAAATTCAAACCAATTCAACTCCAAATCACATCAAATTGATTCCAAGCCCTTCATAGAACATCCCTAAACCAATTATGACATTTATTTGACAAAGTTCTTCACAAAATTTTTATCCAAATGCCCATCCTAAAATCAAAAGCCCATTTCCCTTAAACTTTCCTAAAAGCCCACTTCACCACATCTAAAGGCCCAAAATCTACCCTAAAGCCCACATGACATCTCCATTTGTCATCCACTTAATTAAATCCATTACCTAAGTCCTAAATTCACCATCAAATTATTCCAAATCAAGTTTCATACAAATTTCCATCAAATTACCAAAAAATTCTTAAAACCCATTTTCATGAAATCGACCAAACCTTTTCCCAAGCCAAAGGTGAGCCATGCAAGCCATGGACAAGCCACATGAAGCCATGGAAGGCTTCGACATGTGATCAAGCCATTAATGGCAAAAGGAGGGGCCCCTTTCCTAATCCTCCTTAACCCCTTTTTTACCTTAAGCATGTCACACACTAAACCATGCTTAGCCACCTCATCATGGATGGAGACCACACCACTCTCCCTCGGCTGACCCAACTGATCCTTCCTCAGCCCAAAATCAGGCCATGAGAGGTGCACCCAACCCAAACCAATGGGTTGACCAATTTCAGGCCAAAATGGCCTCTCCCCCATTCCATTTTAATCCAAACACTTTACACATGTCCAAGCCCACCGACTTCACCATTGCCAAGCCCCGACCTCCCCGGTCAAGATGGTGACCCATGCCTCGCCGCCAGCCGCCCGGATCGCCGGAAAACACCACACCCGAGAGCATCATGTGAGCCCAAGCTTGGAATTCTCACCCGCCGAGCCGCCCCATGCCCAATGGCCACCATGGCTGTTCTTCTCCTCACTAGAGCAGCTCGATCCCATGCCTCAACTCCCCCGGGAGGCCCTCCACCCTCTCCTATTTAAACTCCACCCCTCTCGGCCATGAGAAGAGCTGTAGCACAAACCTTGCCGAAACTCGCCAAAATTGTTCCGAACCCTTCTCCACCCTTAGAGCACTTGATCCCCAGAGGTCAATTTGCCCTAATCCCCACTCGATAAAATCCAATTTCCCAACCGAAATTCCACCCAAAACCAGGACACTTCTCCACAAGTGAGTCAATTCCCAAATTGATTAGTTCTACACCTTCACCGTACCAAGGGAAGGTGTCCACCAAGCAAAAGCCCCATCTCCGTGCCACCCGCTTGCTCCACTCTCCAAGCTTTGTGATCGGGCTTGGTCGAAATCACATTCGTACAATTCACTGCACCGTGAGACTTCATCCGGAGCTTGCTGGGACCCAATCGAAGGTGCAACAACTCTCAAATCGAAGCCACACTTCTCTGAGCAAAGGTATGAGCTAATTCTTCATCCCGAGCTTCTGGAGATTCTCCATTTCAAATGCCTTAGTTTCAATGCATGATAGCCGTATAGATGTGTTCGTCTCTTCAAGACGAATCCATAGAGCATAAGAACATGAAAATCCATTGAGTATCGAGCGAGATCTTAGGGATTTAGTGTGGACGGCTCTCGAGTGAGGACGCTCGGGACGATGAACGGATGTCGTCCATTCAATACACGCGCGGACGAACGGCTCGGATGGCGTCGGACCAGGAGACGGTACGAGAACCGCGGGGCCCGGCCGCCGACTCGGTGGCGGCGTCGAATGGGAGCGCGACGCGTGTGCGGCTCGGAGCCGCCGAGGTCGACGCAGGCGCCGCGTGGATAAATAGAAAATTAGGGTATTTTTCGATTTATTTAATTCCCTAAACTTCAAAAATTCATATCTCTCTGTAGGAAAATCGAAAAATAAAATAAAAATACCCTCTCGCTCAATGAACGTGAGGAGAATAATGTGGAAAAGAAATCATTTAATTTCACCAAGTATTTTATTTTTAATAATTTATTTACTCTTTGCATACTTTTAATTCCCCATGCATGTATACAATTCACCATGGCATGAGACCATAGTAGCTTTCAAGCCTCCGAATTTGGGAACATTCCCCGAATTTTCCAAAGTCGAGGCCATCCCTATGAAAAGTTATTGATTTTTCAAATTCATGTTGCTCTTTCGAGTATTTTAATTTCAATAAATAAGCATGTTGTGAAATAAATTCTAGGAAAATTTGGTGATGTTCCTTACGACCGCAGAACCTTAGAAAAATAGGTTTTGAGTTAGTTCATTTAAAACAACCCTAATCTGGCTTAAACACCCAAAATAGGTCTCTAATTAATTAGAGTTAACCATACATCAAATTGACTTGAAATCAATTCTCCACTGACCTTTAGGATCGGAGGAATCCACCATAAAAGTTTGAGGTCAATCGGACTCGGTTAGCCCCACTAATCGGGTCGATTAAGCCACTTAGTCATCTTAAACTTTAAAAATTCATAACTTTTAAAATACCTTTCAAAAATTCACCAAATGGGTTTTGGAGCCTCTCTGATATCAGGGGAACCTAAGAAAATTAAAATTTCAATTTTTTAAAAAAAGTTGATTTTTAATAATATTTTAATATTTTTTAATAATTAAAAAATAATAAAAATCACAAAAATAATAAAATTCACCAAAATGTCACATTTTGAATTTTAATCACATAGGGACAAATCCCACATTTTTCTTAGGTCTATTTAGTGAGATATTATATTTTAAAGCCCTAGGGTAATTTTAAAATTAAAAAAATGTATTTTCTAGCATTTTCACTAAAATAATTATAATAAATTATAGAAAAATCAGAAAATTACAAAATTTACTTCTCTGATTTCCTTGATATTAGAGAGATTTTTAAAAAATATAAAATTCATTTTTCAACATTTATTTTATTTTTAAATTAATTAACACTCCAAAACTTAAAATAATTATAATAAAAATAATATAATTCAAAAAATCACCAAAATTGGTCCAAGTGGTCCTCTGGTCATTAAGAATGTCCCCTAATTTTCTTAAGGACAGAAACTTTCCCTTAGTCATGTTATTAAATTTTCCTTGGAAATCTCTATTTTTCTATCAAAAATAATTATATAAATAAATTAAATACAGAAAAATCACATTTTCTCCTCTCATGCCTTTATTGACACATGAGTGAAGTCACATAAAAATTTCAAGTTCATTCGAGTTCAATTTAGTGAGTTATGAAATTATTAAGCTTAAAGGGTAAAGTGGTAATTAAAATTTTAATCCTTAATTAAATTTTTTAGGTTTAATAAAAAATTAACAAGTAAAATATTTGATCCTAATCTGATTTGGATGATTGAAATTTAAATAATTAAAGGGTAGAAACCCATTAAACAATTTTAAAATGATTAAACTTTAATTAAATAATTGATTAAATTTGGAAGAATAATAAAATCGGAATTATTAAAATAAGGATATTATTAGGAAGAGATTTATTCTTTAATTTAAAAATCCCTAAATTAATTATCTCATTAATATTCAATTCTTAATTAAAATGATAACTCAAATTTAAAATATTAAAAGACTTAATCATTAAACTAAAATTAAATTATTAAACTCTTTTAAAAAAATTCAATTAAAATTAAAAAAATAAAATAAAAAATAAAATTAAATTAAAATTAAATTAAATTAAATAAATTAAATTAAATTAAATAATTAAATTAAATTAAATCAAATTAAATTAAATTAAACAATTAAATTAAACTAAATTAAATTAAATAAATTAAATTAAATTAAATAATTAAATTAAATTAAATTAAGTAAATTAAATCAAATTAAACTAAATTAAATTAAATAAATTAAATTAAATTGAATAATTAAATTAAATTAAATTAAATTAAATTAAATTAAATCAAATTAAATTAAAATTAAATCAAATCAAATTAAATTAATTTAACATCAAATCAAACTCAATTGAATTAAATTAAAATTAAAACTCAATTAAATTAAATTAAATTGAATTAAATATAACATCACCTAAAACAGAAAGAAATTAAATATAAAGCAACTTGAACACTATTCCAAATTTAAACTCTTTAACTTAAACCAAATCATTTGAATACCAATTTACCCTCGAAAGTTTTAGTTATCATAACTCCTAAATAGAACATTAAATGAAATGTTACCGCACTTATAGGATATTCAAATGTCCTAGCTTCACCGAGTAAGATAACAACGAAACTTGAATTCTCGGACGATTAACTCATTTGTATAATTAAACCCATTTGGACTTAAAACAATCCTAGAAATATTGAAAAGATGTTTAAGATTTGTCTTAAGCACTTCCTCAATATGATAAGACATTTATAAGAACAATTGAATTTAATTATTCTTTGATGAAGAAAATCATCTTCAAACAAAAACACAAAGAACCTAGACGTCATAGGAAATGACTAGCTATAGGATTAGGAATTTGGTAGAAAACCATAACCCTTCCCTTAGCTTTACCTAGGAACTTGCTTAAATATTCTAATTGTGTTTTAAGTGTAGCTTCGGATGACGGGAAGACCCTCCGAGTACGCTTTTATTTTATCGCAGCTTACTTTCTTGCAATTTACATTATTGCAATTTACTTTATTGCAAATGCACTTTACTTTTCTTGCATGATAAAACAACTGCTGCATGAAAACCCACACCTTTAGGATAGACCCTAAACCGAAACCAAAACTAAGTTAAAAGTCATTGCAAGATAAAATTCACCGCCACAACATTTCAAAAATATAAAACAACTCAAAATTTAATCACAAACGTAACACAAAACTACAATTGCAACTAAATTAAAACGTCCTGTTGGATGATCGGGATTACCTCGGATGATGTAACCTACGTGTTGCTAATGGGATTTCCCACGGTCTAAATGAAAGTGTGGAACTCATTCAGTTGAGTTTAGCAGATTCATCTTGACTAAGTGAATCCGATAAAAATAATGATGCCGGAAGGATGGAACCGTGGGATCTTAACCGGTGTCGTTATAATCAACTTTAAGATTTGTTTTAATTAAAACGTAAAAAATACTTGGAAATTATGACTTCTCTAAACCAAAACACTTTTCTCATCCCTTGATTTATGACTTCTAAAACTAAACCTCTGCAACAACAAGGAGCTCGGAGCATGGTGGGCAGCACGGCCATCGTCATCAATGAAAACTCGAGTCTACTTCACAGAAACTTTCCTAGAACTAAACAACCAAGCCATAGGACTTCGAGGTAATTTGCCTAGTGCAACATAAATCCTCAACTCTTCGTTAGGCATTTGCATTGCAAATTAAGCCCTAACCGGATTTAGGATTCCGAGGTAGTCGTCTGATACGACATAAACCCTCACATCTTCAAGGCTATTTGTATGATTCTATCATATAAATATAAGTCCTAATTAATTAAAATTGGCAGGATGAAAACATTAAGTAAATTTCTAAATTGAAGCCAAACAATAGGATAGTCGGGAAGTTGCCAAGATTCCTCTTGGATCCTCAGCTTCTCCTACTTCTCTTCCTTTGGACTCCTAAATAAAATGTTCCAAACTTGATCCATTCCCTATTGAAATTCCAAAATTCAATCCCTTGAAGACTTAAACTTTAAAATCCTTGAGAACAGAATTATTGATTATTATCGAGAGTTTTCTTAGGTGATTCCCGTCACTTAAGATGTAATTAACTATAGGGGCTTGCCCTTATAGGGAATTTTGAAGAACCCGTGTAATATAAACCTTGTTTAATGTTTTCATATTAAACATGGGAATTTTGTCGGCTTATAAAATTGGTTCGCGGACCAAACGGATGTCACAAATCTTCTAGTTTATTTAATCGAGCCCCACCGTCGATGCGGTGTGTCTATCCTTAGGGATAGTATACACGGTTTGTGGTGCGGTGCTCGTTTATATAAACTATTTGGGACGTGAGATCGGTTTAATCTCATATCTTAAAACCTTCAAATTTAAAATTATTTTCAAAATCAAATACTACTTTTCAAATTATTTATTTTAATTAAATTAAAAATTTGCCGACAGATTTCTGTTAGGCGACCCCTCTTCAAAATAAAACACACAACCTAAAAATATGCCGACAGACCTGAACTAGCAACTGATCATGAGCACTGTAAAGAGCAGCTTCACTACACTCCCCATTAAGAAAACAAGCTTCAGCAGCAGCCACATCCTCTTCAGCCTTCTTAATATTTTCCTGTAGATTCCCAAATACTGTCCAATTCCATCTCATGAAATGCTTAGCAGGGATTTTATGTAATTCCCAAAGATTACCCCAAGAGGAGCCTCCCATGGGAAAGACCCAAACCTTCTCAAGTTCAGCTAGGAAATCTGGGTGCTTAGTCTACATATTTTGAAATCTGAACATACCTCCTGTAATATTATCAGTGTTATTAATAGAGATGATTAATGGTCTGTGATCAGAACCTGCCATGGATAGATGAGTAACAATAGTATAGGGAAATTGCTGAAGCCAAGAAGTATTCCCCAGCATTCTATCTAGTCTCTCCCAGGTTCTACCCCTTCTCCAGGTGTAAGATGGACCACAAAGCCCGGATCAAAAATAGCAGACATCGACGCAAGAAATCGATTAAACCTATTCATGGAAGCCAAGCTAGGAGAAGCACCACCTTTCTTTTCTGCAGCAGAAGAAATGCAGTTAGATTCCCCTCCAACAAGCCAAAATGAGTTAATGTTGGGTGCAATGTTAACCAAGGTAGACCAAAGGTTCTGCTGGTGAACAGGAGCTGAGCTAGCATAAATAAATGTGACAAAACCAAAATGATCTCCAATAGAAACCTGAATGTGCATAAACTGTTAATGATCCACCAAAATAGAACATTGTAGCTCCTTTCTTGCAAATACCCATATCTTATTACTCAAATTAATCCAACAGTGGAAATTAGGAAACATTTTAATAATTCTGTGAGTATTTTTATGAACCATGGGTTCAAGTAGAGCAAAACACCATAGCTTGTAATATTTAACCATGTATTTAATTCTACTGAGAGAGGAGGGATGAGTAGCTCCTCTTATATTCCAACACATAAAATTAATCATAATAAAAGATTTTTCCGTTTTCCCCTAGTCCTAGGAGCAGAAGAGGGGCTGTCAGGAGGATCACTTAAGGGCTGGGATTCCAGCAAACTTTATATCTCTGATTTGCTTTTCTTTCTTTCACTATTTTTCTGGATTTTCCATCCAGACTTCATTTCATCATTCACCACTTGAATCTTCCCCCCAGATAAATCCATCCTATTCTCCACTTCACTGATTTCTCCAGGGAGAGGAGCAATGTCTATATTATTAATGACTTGGGTAGTGACAACACCCTCAACAGCACCTTCCTGCACTTCGTGCTCCTTCACAGTTTGCATTTCCTCAATCTCCCCCACTCTGTCATCCCTAGGAGGGTCAAGATTAACAACTTCCCTTGTTACAGTTTCAGCAATCAGGTTTTCCTGCACTTCTCTGGTGGCTGGGGCCAGGTTAACCTTCTGTTGACCAACATTTTTCTTTCTGCTAGGAGGATGGAGCCTGTAGAAATTTTCTATCTCATGTCTAAACATTCTACAATGCTTGTAGTAAAAAGGTTTAAATTCAACTTCCACCTCCTGCCAGAAACCTTCTTCTGGTATGTCCTCATCTGTTCTCATCCACACTTTATGTATATCTGGGAGTGTAATGTCCCTTTCCACCAAGACTCTTACTGCAGCTAATCTTGCTAAATCAAAAGTGTGTGTATCTGTTTTTAATGGGGTTCCCAGGGCTTGACTTATGTTAAAAAGAGCATTATGATCATAAAGTTGTATAGGTAGATTAGGGAATTTATACCACATGGGAATAATAGGTGGCTCCTTTAGTGGATCAAATTCAGGAGTCCATTTTAATAGCTTCATGTAAGTACCAGCAATTAGGATAGATTGTTTGCCAAAAACCTTGGCATAGTCTTCCTCATTAGATAGTCTAATGAGCAAGTGCCTTCCATCCAGTAACCCAAGCTTCCAGCTGCCAGCAAGATTTAACTCCTCAAAGCTTTTCCTTACATATTCCATTTTTGGGTGTCCCATCTGAAACTTCCCAATCAAGCAGTACTTAATGGCATCATTCAGACACCTCATATCTTTTTTGGAGAAAAAAATAGCAGCCAAGCCATCCTTGTTACCAACAGGATTAATGAAAGGAGCATTGCCCCTACCAGCAGCAGTGTCATGCAGTGCTTGGGGAAAAACTAGATGATCAAAGGTCTTGTGGGCGAGTTCCCCATACCCACAACCCCCGCATAAGAGGTCAGAGCCCACATGAGCATTAGTTGCTGCATCAATATGATATGGCCGAGCAGAGTTAGCCATAAATTCAGAACCTCAGGACCAGCCCCCAGTAGCAAATACAACAGGAAAGTCCAGAGGAAACCAAACAAGAAGAATCCAACAAAAGAAATCCACAGCAGAAGAGAATCAATCCACCACACCAAACCAAACCAATGTAACAGTAAAAATATGAAAACTTCCAGCCCGGGAAGAAACAAACCCAGCCAAACAGCCAAAGTACCCAAGGGGAAGCCAAACCAAGATGCTGAACCAGGAGAAGTATCTACCAGCTCCATCCAAAACTCCAGCCACCAAGAGTAAACCTTAGCAGAGCACCTCCCTCCAATCCAGACTCGCCATTTATATATATATATATATATATATATATATATATATATATATATATATATATATATATATATATATATATATTCAATAGCCCAAAGGCTATATATTGATAAACCTGAATGAGAGGTACAAAACGAGCGGATGAAGATGGGTCAGATGGCCCATAACAACTGGTATACAAGAGACGCAAAATAACCACCAAAATGTTCATGTACACCCAAAACAGAAAGTAAAATAAAATAGAAGAGTGCAACCCAGCGTCGGAGTGGTGAAGAATAGAGATTGTCGAGTATGAATCCACTTCCAGAATATGAATTATTGAGTAAATGCAGCGAAGCGAGTTGGTTGAAGAGAGATCCATAACATCGGATCTGTTGGCATGGAAATGGTGCAGATTATCAATGAGGGAGAGCAAGAATCCATTGTATATAGAGATCTCAATGCAAACCACCACAAACTGGGCAACCGCATTGGGAGATTTATCATGCCGGAGGTAGTGCCAAACGGACAGAAGCCGGAGAGAGAAAAGTTGAATATGAGCTCGCAGTCCATACATGATGCATGCAAAGTCAAAAGGAGAGAAAGGACAGCCAAGCAAATTTAATCGAAAAGGGAACACCATGATGCCACAAAATAATAAATACCAATTAAGTAAGCCAAAATCAAAACCATGAATTAAAATTACTCCTTGCATTTGGGCCAATATCTTAAGTAGAAATTCAACACTTAGGATACAAATCTGAAGCATTAGGACAAAGTGGTAACAGGTAAACCATGCCCTCCTAACGCAACCCAGCAGGAAAAATTTGAAACAAGCATATATATGGACTTATAGGATAGGTGTATACACATATATAATATATAAGAAAACATAGAGACTACATATGTATAACCTGGAGAGGTGTATACACATATATAATCTATATAAAAATATAGAGACTATATATGTATAACCTGGAGAAAAAGTATGTGAGAAGGGATTGGTCCAAATCATCCCGCGAGGATCCAAATCACTCTCCATGCATATGGAAATGTAAATGTAAATAAGCATAAATAAATATATATATATATATATATATATATATATATATATATATATATATATATATATATATATACATATATAAAAAAATGGAGGTGGCAGTTGATTGTGCTCTGCTAGGGTTTCAATGGAGTTGTTAACTGTTCTGGTGGCGGTGCTGCCTACTGGGGTGGACAAGGTATCTGGGAGGAGAAGGGAGCCTACATCCTTTCAAGTTTCTCTGGTGCTGGTTTGGGAGTGATTTTTTCATTCTCGGGGATTTCTTTTTTTGAATTTTTGGAGTGGTACTGTTCCATTGAATCATGGCAACTGATCTTACTAGAGCTGATCCTAACTTTGTTGGGAGGGGCACATTTGCTGAAGTAATTGTTAGAAAGGAAGGAGGAAACACACTTGGGGACAAACTGGTTTTTCCCCAGTTATTCCATGATGCTATGGAAGGTAAGGCCGAATGTGAATTCATCAAAAAATGTACTAAAAAGGCTGGGAAGGTAGCACTAATTTTTACTGAGGAGGGACTTGCTAAACTCTCTGAGCCTTATAGATTCACATTAGTTGGGAAGTTTCAGTTTGGACACCCCAAGATGGACATTCTTCGAAAAGCTGTGGATGACTTCAAACTAGTGGGTAGCTTGAAAATAGGAGTCTTTAATAGTAGACATATTATGCTGCAGCTCGCCTTGGAGGAAGATTATGCCCAAATGTTTTCCAAGAAGGTCATTATGATAGATGGGAAACCTATGAAACTGCTGAAATGGACATTGGACTTTGATCCTACCAAATAACCACCAATTGTTCCCGTGTGGTTCAGCCAGCCTAACCTTAAGCTTCCCTTCAATAATCACAGGATTATTTATGATATTGCTGACTCAATGGGGGAGGCCACTAAAGCTTGACATACCATCTGCTAATGTTACAAGGATTTCCAATGCTAGATTTCTAGTGGAAAGGGATATTACTCAGCCTTATATTGATGGTGTTTGGCTAGGCACTACCAACAACGGGTATTGGCAACCCATTGTCATGAAGTACCAACCATTATATTGTAAGCATTGTCATTTATTTGGTCATACTTTGGAGCAATGTTTCAAACTACATCCAAAACTTGGACCATACAATGTGGCTAATAAAGGCACAAAGACTACTGAGCAAACTTCAGCCCCTCAGGTTATTCCACTAGGCCCAGTTCAGGTGGGTCTATCAGCTATTCCAAAAACAGTAGAGTTATTGGTTGATCCTATTAAAAAAGAACAGTCAATACCATAGCGAGAAAAATTATTGAATTTAATCCCATCTAGAACTTGTGGGTATGCTGCTGGGTAGTATGCTGATCAGGCTATTGATATTAGAGATCCTTATGATGAGGTTGCACAAATCCAACACAGTTCCTTAGAGCTCCACTCCCCAAAAGAAGAAGTTGTACCTTTCAGTTCTGATGCAGGTGATACTTTTATAACTCCTAAAGATCCAATTGTTGGTGACCCAGTTCAGCTTGTGCTTGATGAGCTAACTATAGCAGCAGAAGGAGTATGGTCTCAACAGAAAAGCAGGAGAAGGAGAAAAGACACTATTGAGCTACAAAATCTGTCTAAATCAAACATAATTGGTATGGAAAACTCTTTAGCCACTCCCCCTAGTATAACTAGGGCTAGTATGACTATTCACCATGATTAATCTTCTTTGTTGGAATGTTAGGGGTGTTGCTAGTCTTGGCACCTTTAATAGACTCCTACACTTATACAGGACTCATAAACTTTGGATTTTTGCTTAGCTGGAACCTTTGGTGCATACTAATATCTCTAAGATTACAAAAAAAATCCCTGGATTCCATTTTCATTCTAATTGTAATAATAAGATATAGGTTTTACTAGGAAGGAATTGAGTTGTAATATTGTGATGGATAACTATCAGTTTTTACATCTTCATTTTGGGTTGGATCAATTCAATGGCTTTGCAACTTTTGTTTATGCTGGCTGTACTAACACTGATAGGTCTTCTTTAAGGGCTGAGCTGATTAATATCAGTGCTCATAACCCTCTAACTGGATTGTTGGAGGAGACTTTAATTACATCAGAGATCCTAGTGAAAAAAAGGGTGGTAGAACTCCTGATTTACAATCCATGCTACAGTTCTCACATAATATAACTATAGCTAGTCTTTTTGATATGGGTTTCATTGGGTCACATTTTACCTGACAGAGGGGAAAAATTCTGGAGAGAATTGATAGAATCATGGCTAATGACTCTTGGTTGAATACATTTCCTATCATTCAAGTTCATCACCTTCATAGATCAACTTCTGACCATTCACCTCTTTTGATTCGGATTTCCTTTTGGCCTAAAAAGGTTATTCCCCCTTCAGATTCTTTAATGTGTGGTGTGAACACTCTAACTTCTTAGAGGAAGTGAAAATAGCCTGGACAGTTCCAGATTATCCTATCTGCAATCCAATTATTAAACTTTGGAGGTTACAAAAAAATGTGGTATATCATTTAAGGAACTGGAATAAACACAGGTTTGGCAATGTATTTCAATAAGTTAGAAATGTTGATGTTAAAGTAAAATTGATGAAAGCTAATCAAGACCAGGGTTGAGATCATACTCAAGAGCTGATCATTGCACAAACTCAATTTTTACAAGCTTTAGAAAGGGAAGAATTATTTTTAAAACAAAAAGCTGGTCTCAATAGACATCTATTTGGGGATAGAAATACTAAGTATTTCCATGCAGTGATTAAACACAGGAGGAAGATTAATGCAATTCTTAGAATCAAGAATCCTGATGGTAATTGGGTAAATGATCAGCAGGCTATCTCACAAAGTGTTGTGCAGTACTTTCAATCTCAGTTAGCTGCCCACCCCACCTCCCCCTTTTCCTTTCTTGCTGAGGTATTTTCTAGAAATTCTGCATATGTACAACAGCTTAATGTAACCTTACTGCCTGATGAAGCTAAAATTCTCCAAGCATTGAAAAGTATTGATGGAAATAAGACTGTTGGACCAGATGGATTCACCTCTACTTTTTATGTTAAAGCTTGGGACATTGTGAGCACTGATCTTATTAAGGCTATTTAATCCTATTTCTCTAGAACAGAACTACCAAAGTACTTTGTTGCTACTAGCATTGCTCAATTTCCTAAAGACACCCAAAAATCATGTTCGACTGATTTCAGACGTGTCAGTCTCACCTCCACTTTTTCTAAAGTTATAAGCAAAATCATTGTTGGGAGATTACAACCTCATCTTAATCATTTGATTAGTCCTAACCAATCTGCTTTTGTGTAGGGGAGAAACATCACTGATAATTGTTTACTTGCCTAGGAATTGCTACTTGATATTGATAAAGGTTGTAGGGGGCAGAACATCATCTTTAAATTTGATCTCAAAAAAGCTTATGACTCTATTAGTTGGCAATTCATTGATCAGGTGTTAAAAGCTCAAGGTATTCACCCCTCCTTCTGCAACTTAATTCAGAGATGGCTTGCTAGTGCTTATTATAGTGTCTTAGTGAATGGCAGCAGCAATGGGCTCTTTAATGCAGGTAGGGGGTTAAAGCACGGAGATCCTCTTTCCCCTACCATTTTCATTTTGGCTTTTGATTATCTTTCCAGGATTCTTAATGCAGCTCATAACAACTGTCCCTATCTTAATTATAAGCATAGCTCCTCCCAAATTATTAGTCATCTGACTTAGCAGATGATGTAATCCTTTTTACCAATGGTAGTAAGCAGGCCATCAGGAAAACACTACAGATGCTAGATCATCTATCACAAGTGGCTGGTCTTGAGCTAAATAGGAGGAAATGCCAGTTTTTGACAGGTAAACTATAGAAACATTAGAATTGGTTGAAAGAGTTTACTTGCTTTGTAGCTGCTGAGTATCCTTTAAAATATCTAATGGTGCAGTTGATTAAAGGCAGGAGAAAACAATCACAGTATGATGAGGTGGTTCACAAAATTTCTTCAGCTCTTAACTGTTGGACCAATACTTTCCTGTCTAATGGAGGTAGATTAACTTTGCTAAAGAGTAATTTATCAACCTACCCTCTCTATACTATGCAAATGGTTAGAATGAAAAGGAGTACTCAAAAAATGATTGAAGTCATCTTTAATAAGTTTCTTTAGGAAGGGCAGTACAAGCAACCCCATTGGACTATTTGGAATAAACTATGTAAACCTACAAAAGCTGGGGGATTGGGAATCAAAAGCTTCCAACAGATGAGCCACCTTTTCTACTGTAAACAGTGGATCAAATTTAGACAATAAGATACTATGTGGGCTAGATACTTAAAGGAGAAATATTGCATGAAATTACATCATAAAGCTGTTCTGCCAAAGCTGGGAGACTCTAAATACTGGAAAGGTTTGCTGAAGGTGAGGGAAGCTGCTAATCAGCTCTTCAGCTGGGAGGTTAGAGCTGGGAATATCAATTTTTATTATGATTATTGGCTTCCTGATGGTCTCTTCTCTTTCACCAATGATTTTAATCATCAACTAACTGTCTCTAATTTCTAGGTTGAGGACCAGTGGGATGTAAACTTACTTAGAGGTGTATTGGATGAGGATAGTGTGCAACAGATTCTTGCCATCCCTATTGACTCCACTAGACCTGATAAAATTTTGCTAAAGCAATCCACCAAACAATCTTTTAACAAAATGATACACAAATCCTTTACCTCATGGTCTGACACTAATTTTGGGGAGAAGATTTGGACTATGCATCTGTCTCCCTCAATGTCCTTCTTCTGTTGGAGATTATTCCATATGTATCTTTCTTTGGATGATATTTTGAAGTTAAAAGAGTTGAGAACTGCATCTAGATGCTGGTTATGTCACTCTCATGAAGAAACCTTTTCTCATTTATTCCTTCATTGCTCTTTAACTAACCAAGTGTGGAATGTTGTTTTACACCAACTTAAAATCTCTCAATTTAGACACAATTGGATATCTTTTTAAGCTTGCTGGGAGGACTGGAAGGAGAAGCATTGGTACCATATTCCTTTAGTCATCTGTTGGTTTGTATGGATGGCCAGGAACCTGGCAAAATATGAGAACAAAGCTTGTTTGATCAATACTGTTATGGTGAATTGTTGTAGATTCATAAGCAAAAACTCTATGTTGGATAACCTCAATAAAAGAAAAGTTATTTTGCTGAACTGGTCTCTGCCTTCTATGCCATGGACTAAAATCAATATTGATGGCAGTTTTACCTCATCACCTGCTGGTATTGGTGCTGTATGCAGAAACTCTCTTGGTCAATTATTGTGGTTTTTTCAAGCACCCATTTTCTCTTCCTCAACCTTAGAATCCGAGCTTCAGGCTGTAAATTGGGCATTGTTAACTGCTAAAGCTCTCAATTATCATTATATTTGGATAGAGTCTAGCTCTCAACAAGTGATTAATATTATGCAAGGGTTCTTTCCTCCTCCCTCGAATTTGGTTTATTTACTCAGGAATATTCTCTCTACTTTTGGTTTTTTTACAATCAAATGGTCTCATATATTTAGAGAGGGTATCCAACCTGCCAATTGGTCGGCCAAAACTGCTGCATCAACTAGCAATATTGTTTTTCTTGTTACACCTTTTGAGCCTCTAAGGCTTTTACTTCTAGGGGATTTGGTTAAACTTCCCTTCATCCGATTTATTTAACATTTATTATTGAATGAATTTTTCCTTTTCCTAATATATATATATATATATATATATATATATGGTGGCGGCTGGCTCCTTTGCTCTGCTAGGGTTTGGCTGGTGATGGCTTCCCTGGGTGACGGCTGGGCTCTTTGGCAGATTCCCCAAGGCTTGGGGTGCTGTTTGGTTTTATAGTTTGCTTTTTCTAGTGGTGGTAGGTGGCTGGTAAGGCTCTTTCAAGTGTTTCTGAACTTTCCCGGGCAAAGATTTTGAATTGTTACTGTTCCTTTGGTTGAGTTTAGTTGCTTGCAGTCACTTCCTCCCAGATTCTTCTTCTTTTTTGTGTTCTCTGATGTTACTTTAGCTCTGATATTCTGCTGTCATGGTTGGGGTTAACATCTCCACTTCTTATGCATCTGCATTAAGTAAAGGCCTGCCTTCTACTAAAGCTGCAGACAAATTACTCTTCCCCCAGAACTTACATGATGCAGCAGCTGGGAAATTTGATTGCCCTTTCATTAGACCTCTTGGCTCTAAGGAGGGCAGACCAGCCATTATTTTCACTATTAAGGAAATAGAATCTCTTGCTGAAGCAATTAAATTCTCCATTGTGGGTCAGTTTCAATATGGCCATCCTAAGATGGAATTAGTCAGGAATTGATTTGAGCATATCCCCTTTGTGGGACAATGGAAAATTGGAGTGATGGATGGCAGGCATCTCCTTATCAGATTATCTAGAGAAGAAGACTATGCAAGATTAATTGGAATGCAGACTATGCAAATAGCTAACACACATATGAAATTTATCAAATGGTACCCTGGTTTTGACCCAGCAAAAGAACCTCCACTTAAACCTATGTGGTTTAAATTTCCTAATATGCCTATTGAACTGTATCACACTAATGCTCTATTTCAGATTAGTAGAGCATTAGGTACTCCCCTAAAAGTTGACCCCTCTACTTCTGATTTGGGGAACATTCATGGAGCTAGAGTGCTGATTGAGAGATATGTCTCACTTCCTGAGTTAGATAATTTGACTTTGGAGCCATCTCTAAAAATTCACGAAAAATTCAATAAATTCCAAAATCAAATTAAACTTATTAAAATATCTTCGAAAAGATATTTTCACTAAATCCAAGCCGTTTCTCAAGTTCTTCCTCAAATTTTCACCATGAATAGTGATTTTATGATTTTCCAAAATGTACTCAAAATACATGGTGAAAATAAAAAAATTTTACTTAGGAGTAGTGCTCTTATCTCAAGGAATCCAAATCTAACAATTTTTGTTGAGATCGGTTCTTAAATGATACACAATATGATGCCCTAGCCTCTCTTTCGCGTTAGACCAAAGGTTAAAGACGATGCAGCAGTTTAAAAATGGCATTTTTTGGATTTTTAACTGTTGGGAACCAATTTTCGTGAACTGGCACCTAAGCGGGAACTATCGGCGCTTAGCCGCTAAATCTGGAGGTTAAGCACCGACACTTTGGCGCTTAGCCGCCAATACCCAAATATTCACAATAATGGTATATGCACTAAATCACTTGGTTAATCACCCTTGATTACTCCAAAATAATTATTTCTCCCCACATAAATCTTCAATATTCCAAATCAAAATTTCATATCCATTGATTCCACACAAATTTCACACAAACACAAACTTTATATTAAAATAAACATAACACTTAATACAACTCTAGAATTTCTATCCACACATAAAGGATGAAATTCTCTAAATACAAGAGACTTTAGTCTCAAACTGATATGTATACATCTCTAGGATGTAACCATCACATCATCAGGCTTATTTAATACTTAAATATAAACACTAAACACACTAAACATAACACACAAGAACACTAAACATAACACATAAGAACACTAAATAAATAAAAGTAAAACACACTTAATTCCATTCTCCGTTAGGCAGATTATATCCAGGACCACTATTATTCACATTTGACCCTTCTAGAATATAAATTTGATAAAACAGGCAATAATTGTTCATTCTTACATCTTCCTCCTCAATCAATTTGTTTTTCACAAACATCGACTTATACGCTTCTTCCACATACCTTGAATGACTGAATTGCATCTTGAGTTGCCATCCCATGTGCTCCAACTGCAAACTAGTTTCATTGATCTTTGCTTCCATTGGAGTCATTCGGGCTTCAATATTTGCAATCATTTATGCAATATCTTAAATAATAACAGCGAGATAACCATTGAATAATTCTTTAGCACAATTACTAATGAACTTACTTTTGTTAGAATCTTGCTTCTTTTTCATCTCCTTCTCCCAGGAAGACATGATGCACTCAAAACTCTCTTCTTAAGACTCAGAAATGAAAATAGGACTTGGGGCAAGTGTTTCTCTTAAATCAGCTCCTTTTTATAGACTTGGGAAGTGCTAAATCTGTCCAAAGACCTTTTAAAACTCCAAATTAACTTTCAAAACTTCTCCCCCACATTCTAGTCTTCTAGAACCTCATTTTTCATGTTTGTTACAACTGCAGCGCCTAAGCGCCGCCTAAGCGCCAATCAGTCGGTGCTTAGCCGCCAGTGCTCAATTTATCATAGGTTTACTAAGTGTCCAAATTTTTATTCTGACTTCTCTAAATCATCAATTAAGGTCAAATAAACTCTACTATAGTTTAAAAAACTCCAAATTACTACTACTAAAAACATAAAAACAAATTAAACAAAGCAAACAAAGCTCACAAAACAAACATAAAGCAAAGCACACCGATAATTATGGGTTGCCTCCCACAAATCTCTTGTTTAAATGTCTTCAGCTTGACATACCCAGAACTCATTCTGAGTGACCCAACATTAAATTATTATCATATTTAGATTTATTGACTGAAAAATATGGTTTAAGCCTATGTCCGTTAACTTTAAATATTTTTCTAGTCTTAGGATCTTGAATATCTACAACTCCATAAGAATAAACTTTTATCACAATAAATGGACCCATCCACCTGGACTTAAGTTTTCTAGAAAATATTCTCAATCTAGCATTATATAGTAAAAATTTTTGTCCTGGTACAAGGTTTTTAGTATGAATCTTCTGATTATGCCATAACTTCATCTTTTCCATATAAATCATATCATTTTCATAAGATTTATTCCTTATTTCTTCAAGCTCATTCAATTACAATAATCTCTTTTCAGCAGCATCTTTCAAATTATAATTGAACTCTTTAATAGCCCAATATGCTTTATGCTCAAGTTCAAAAGGTAAATGACAAGCTTTTTCAAAAATCAGCCTATATGGGGACATTCCTATAAGTGTTCTGTAAGCAGTCCTATAGGCCCACAAAGCATAATCCAGTTTGATTGACCAATTCTTTCGATTTGGAATAACAGTTTTTTTCCAAAATTCTTTTAATTTCACGATTGGATAATTCAACCAAACCACTTGTCTGGGGATGATAAGTAGTAGCAATGCGATGATTAATATGATATTTCTTTGCTAACTCCCAATAATCACATTTCTAAAATTACTTCCCCCATCAGTTATGATTACTCTTGGTATTCCAAATCTGCAAAATATATTCTTTTATAAAAACTTTACAACACTTTGAGCATCACATCGAGGTAAAGCAATAGCTTCAATCCATTTGGAAACATAGTCTACTGCTATCAAAATATAAACATTTTCGAAAGATGGTGTAAAAGGTCCCATAAAATCTAGTCCCTAAACATCAAATATTTCAACTTCCAACATATAATTGAGGGGCATCTCATTTCTTCTAGAAATATTACCTACACGCTGACATCTATCACTATTCTTAATATAATCATTCACATCCTTAAAAATTGTAGGCCAATAAAATCCTGATTGTAATATTTTATATGCAGTTTTATCACTTTCAAAATATCCCCCATAATCAGAATCATGACATTTTTGAATAATTTCATAAGTCTCTTACAAAGGTACACATCTTCGAATTATTAGATCCTTTCCTTATTTATATAAAAATGGGTCATCCCAAAAATAAGTCTTAGCATCAGACAGAAATTTCTTCTTTTCTTGGTATGTCAAACCATAGGGTATAATATTACTATCAATAAATTTTACTATGTCTGCATACCACGGAATACGTAATTCTTTAACAGTGAACAATTTTTCATCAGGAAAATATTCATTAATTTCTTCAATATCATAGAGAGGTTTTTCAATTTCAAGCCTGGACAAATGATCAACAAATTAATTATCAGAACCCTTCTTATCTACTATCTCAAAATCAAATTCTTGCAAAAGAAGAATCCATCTTATCAGTCTTAATTTTGCATCATTTTTATTCATTAAATATTTAATAGCAGATTGATCAGTATGCACCACACATTTAGTTCCAATCAAATATGATCAAAATTTATCAAAGGCAAATACTATAGCTAATAACTCTTTCTCAGTAGTGGTATAATTAATTTGAGCTTCATTAAGAGTTTTACAAGCATAATAAATAACTTTAAAATTTTTATAATATTTCTGACCTAAAACAGCACAATAGCATAATCACTAGCATCACACATTAATTCAAAAGGTTTTTCCTAATTTTGTGAAATTATTACAGGTGTAGTGATTAATCTTTCTTTTAATGTTTTAAAGGCTTTGAGGCAATCATCATCAAAATTAAAAATTACATCCTTTTCCAATATACGACATAAAGGTTTTGTAATCTTTGAAAAGTCTTTGATGTAATGCCTATAGAATCCAGCATGTCCTAAAAAACTTCTAATTCCCCTTACATTAGTTGGGCAAGGTAAATTAGATATAACTAGAATTTTTGCAGGATCTACCTTCAAACCTTTTTCTGAAATCTGATGTCCCAAAATAATTCCTCCTACTACCATAAATTAGCATTTTTCCCAATTAAGGACCAAATTAGTTTTTTCACAGCTTTTTAGAACTTTAGATAAATGTTCTAAACATGATTCAAATGAAATTCCAAGCACTGAAAAGTCATCCATAAAAACTTCAATCCCTTTTTCAATTAAATCACAAAAAATAACCATCATACTTCTTTGAAATATAGCAGGAGCATTACATAAACCAAAGGGCATTATTCTAAAAGCAAACGTAACATAAGGACTAGTAAACGTAGTTTTCTCTTGATCCTTAGGAGCAATTTGAATTTCATCGTAACCAGTATATCCATCCAGAAAACAAAAGTGTTTATACCCAGCCAGTCTATCCAACATTTGATCTCGAAAAGGGAGTGGAAAATGAACTTTCCTTGCGTCAAGGTTTAATTTTTTATAATCAATGCATATTCACTCCCCTATAACTTGTCTTGTTGGTATCATTTCTTTCTTCTCATTAACAGTCACAGTTACTCCTCCTTTCTTAGGAATACAGTGAATAGGACTAACCCATGCATTATCTGAAATAGGGTAGATAATTCCAGCATCCAACCATTTTAAAATTTCTCTCTTAACAACGTCTTTCATGATAGGATTTAATCTCCTTTGGGGATCAGCTCGTGGTTAGCTTTTGTCTTCCATAAGAATTCTGTGCATACAAATTGAAGGACTGATTCCTTTAATATCAGCAATTATCCATCCAAAGGCTTTCTTGTGCTTCTTCAAAATTTCAAGCAAACTCTCTTCTTCTTTTTCAGTTAATTGAGAAGAAATTATAACAAGCAAGGTTGAGGATTCACCTAGACGAACATACTTCAAATGATCAGGAAGCATTTTTAGCTCGAGTTCAGGAGGTTTTTCAATTGATGGACCATAAGATTCATCTTTTTCAGTCATATCCAACAATTCAAAACTTTCATGAACATACTTTAAATCTTCCTCTTGAAAATCTTCAGAATCAAATAACTCCACTTCTTGTTTATATTCCAATTCTTCTCTTTCAGCTTTCTCTTCATAAGTTTATTTGAAATGACATTCACATAAATATTCAATAACATCCATCCTATAACACTCATCTTCTTTACCTCTAGCAGGATATTTCATCGATTTTGAAATATTAAATGTAACAATCTGATCATTAACCCTCATCGTTAATTCCCTTTATTGCAGATCTATCATGGCTCTGACTGTAGCTAGAAAAGGTCTCCCCAAAATTATGGGTATCTATTTATCTTCCTCCATATCAAACACAATGAAATTCACAGGAAAAATAAATTGATCCACTTTTACCAAAACTTCTTCTATAACTCCTTTAGGATATGTGATCGAACGATCTGCTAATTACATAGTTACAGTAGTTGGGGTTATTTCTTCTAGTCCCAGTCTTTTGAATCTTCATAGAGGCATAAGGTTAATGCTTGCACCAAAATCACATAAAGCTTTTCCATAGAATCTTTCTTTCATTGCACATGGAATTGTAAAACAATCAGGATCTTTATGTTTTTCATGAAGCTTTTTCTGAATTATTGCACTGCACTCCTCACTAAGTGTAACAGCCTCATTTTCTTCAAACTTCCTCTTTTTATTAAGAATATCCTTCATAAATTTTTCATAGCTTGGAATTTGTTTTAGGGCTTCAGCAAATGGAATATTAATGGTAAGCTTCTTTAATATATCCAAGAATTTTGAAAATTGCTTATCCAACTTTTGTTAACGAAGTCTCTGAGGAAATGGACATGGTGGTTTTTATAAATCAACCTTAGGTGGAGAAATAGGTCTTTCAAAACCTTTTGGAGTGTCCTTCTTAGATCTTTCAATCTCATCTTTCTCTACTTCAGTTTCTTTTTGAACTCTACCTTCGAATTCTTTTCCACTTCTCAGTTGAATTTCTTTTACTTGTTCTTTATTCTTTTCTCTTGAATTCACTTCAGTATTACTTGGAAGCATTCCTTAGGATCTATTACTTAAGGCATTTGCAATTTGTCCCAATTGATTTTCAATATTTCTGATGGTTGCTCCTTGAATTTGTAATTGATTTCCCATATGTGACACTACTTCTTCCATAGACAACTTCTTCTCCTTTAATTGTAAAGCATTGTTATAACCTGAAGGATAAGTTAGTCTATTGTTATTATTACCTTGGTTGTTCCAATTCCCCTAATGGGTTTACTTGGTGGTTTCCCCATTGTTGATTAACACCACCCTGACTATTGTTATTCCAGTTAAAATTTGGATGATTCTTCCTACCCGTGTAATAATAATTGGAATATGGGTTGTTAGGTTTACTTATAACATTCACAGTTTCTGGTGAAGAATAAGAATCAACCATTTAGCCTAATGAATTTTCTTCAATAATGAGATTTGGCTAAGAAAAATTCATCCCAAATTAATCTATCTTCCTTGATATAGCAGCAACTTGATTTGCTAACATTGTAAAAGCATCACTCTCATAAACACTGGCTACCCTTTTAGGATTTAACCTTTCAGAAGGCCATTGAAAATTATTAGTAGCCATTTCTTCAATTAAAGCATAAGCATTAGAAAATGGATTAGTCATTAATGATCCACCAGCAGCAACATCGATGATTAATCTAAGAGATCCAACTAATACATTATAAAAAGTTTGAATTATTAACCAATCTGGTATCGCATGATGTTGACATTTCCTGAGGAGATCTTTAAATCTTTCTCATGCTTCATATATTGATTCTCCTTCAAACTGACAAAAAGATGTTATATCATTTCTCAACTTAGTAGTCTTAGATGGTGGAAAATATTTAGCAAGGAATTTCTGTGACAGTTCACCTCAAGTTCTTATTGTTCCAAGTGGTAATGAATGTAACCATATTTTAGCTTTATCCGTTAGTGAGAAAGGAAAAAGTCTAAGTCTAATAGAATCATCCGAAAGACCATTATATTTAAAAGTAGCACACAACTCTAGAAAATTAGCAACATGCAAATTAGGATCCTCAGTTGTTGCTCCCCCAAACTGATTATTAGACACCATTTGGATAAGAGCAGGTTTAAGCTCAAAAGAATTAGAAGCTATAGCAGGATTTTGAATACTGCCACGAAATTCATCTACTGTAGGGTTAACATAATCTCTTAAGGTCTTAATTCTTAATGGATGCCTACATATTGATTTTGATGATTTTCCATTTCTTGATTATTTTTATCTTTTTCTATATTTTTAATTTTTTGATTTTTCTGATAGTTCTTTCTAATTCAGAATCATAAGGCACAAATCCTTCAGAACCTGAACTACGCATACAACAATAAAATAAAACAAAGCACAACACACTAACAAAAACAAAGAAAAGTAAAAATTTAAAATTTCTTAATTCTCTTTAAAATGCAATTTAATTGTTTTCTCTGGCAACGTCGCCAAAAACTTCGGCCGCTAGGTATTTATACTTACAAATATGATATGAAAATTAGCCACAGCACAAAAAACTTGATTCCGCACCGATATATATATATATGCTGATGATTTTGATTTATAATGTGCATACTACGCAAGTATACATATCGTTCATCAAGTAATATAGGACTTTCTGATTAAGCCCCATGTTGACCTCATTTTTATAATGAGTCTGTTGACCTCATTTTTGATGAGGTCTTCTCTTCTTCTTTTTAGTACTTAGGATCTAGCCTTAGGCTTTTCCTTTGACTATCTTAGAGGATTAGAATTGGGACACACCACTTAGAAATTCAAACCACTTCTTAACTCCCTGCAAACTCCACAAACTTGATCGTAGACCCCTAATCACCTAGAGGGTTGAAATCAAATGTGGAAGTTTAAAGGATGAGTTCCTATAAGACTCTTTGGCCTTATGACTGCCCTGGGTGGCCTGGTCTGGTGGAGCATTGACCTACACAGATACTACACTTATACACTACACTTTCACACACCTCCTAAAAACACACCCATACTTAACTTGACCTCCTGACTCATGAAGGTGATTCACATGGATGGTCCTTAACCCCTGAGCCCTTGGCTAAGAGGGTTAGGAACAACATAGTGGATACCTCGCTTGATATGGCTTCATGGCTCATGTGGAATTGATATGGCTTCATGGCTCAACCAAAATAATTTCATTTTACTTACATTCACCCAATCTTCAATTTTTCAAATTTTCAATTTTTGACCCCCGGGACCCCGGACCCGCCTAGCCTACCCAATGCCCTTGAAATTACCCAAATTTTTTTCAAAATTTCCAAATCACCCAAAATTCCCCAAAATTAACCTTGAACATTTCCTCATCAATGAAGTTGATCATCCATAGCCAAAAATACCAAAAATTCCAAAAATACCTCCCAATACCCTCCAAATACCAAAAATACCCCTCTTGACCCAAAAATCCAAAGATTCAGCAAATTCCCAGGAAATTCCAAAAAATCCCAAATATTCCCAATTTCATTTTTTTTAACTACACCATGGGCCAATTTTGTCAATTTACCCCACTTTTGTCAAAACCCCCAATTTGACCCATTTTAACCCTAAGTGAACCCAATGTTAAGCCAAACCTACCCAATTGACCCAAATTATGGTCCAATTCAATTCTAAACTTCAATTTATCATTCCCCACACCAATCTAGACCAGATCCAAGTCCAATTTGATTGACATTTGAATCCAATTTCACTTTTTGCTTTAAAGCCCAATTTGGACCCTTGACCCAAACCTAACCCAAACCAAACCAATTTAACTCCAATTAACCCCAAATCTTTTCTAAACCTTCCCTAACATCCCCAAAAACAAAACACTAACATGATTTGCCCAAAATTTAGACCCAAACCCCACTCAAATTCAACCTAAAGCTAAAAGGCCCAATTTTAACCTAAACTCAAACCTAACCGAAATAAGCCCAAACCCCAAAATCAAAACCCAACCAAAGCCAAAACTTCTTTGAAACACTCCCATAAACATTTCCCAACATTAATTTTACATCAATTTGAACCCTAGCCCAACATTGGCCCAAGTTAGCCCAATTTGACCTACATTGGCCCATTTACCAATGAGGTCCAAATCCAACCCAATTCAAGCCTAAACCACTTCAAATTTATTCCAAATCATTCATGAAACATTCCTAAATTAAATTAAACACTTATTGTATCTAATCCTTTGCAAAATTCTCATCCTAAAATTTGTTTCGAAACTTAAAGGCCCATCCCCTTAGCCTTCCTAAAAGCCCATCAAAAATAATTTCAAAATGCCCAAAGCCCACATGACAATTCCTTCTCATCTTCCCTTTAATTGAGATCAATTCCTAAGTCCCAAATCAATCATCAAATCAACCTAAATCAAGCACCATCTAAATTTTTTCATTAAATTGCCAAAATCTCCAAATTCCATTTTCATGAAATTGACCAAGCTTTTCCCCAAGCCAAAGACAAGCCATGAAGCCACATGAAGCCATGGAGGGTTTGACATGTGATCAAGCCATTAATGGCAAAAGGAGGAGCCTCTTTTAAGCCCCCTTAAAAAGGTTTAACCCTTTTAATGCTTCACCTTAATCCATGATTAATCAAAATATTCATGGATGGTGACTTCTCTACCCTTTTCTAGCTGATTCACCTGATCCTCCCTCAGCCCAAATCAGTCATGGGGAGGTGAACCAAGCCCAAAAGGTGGACTTGACCAAATCAAGCCAAAAATGGCCTTCCCCCATGCCATCTTATTACAAGCTTTTGACACATGGCATTTGCCAATTGCCTACACTAAACTCCAGCCACGACCCACTCGAACAAGATGGTGACCAGGTGCACGGCCGGCCGACCACCGGGCCGCCGGAAAACACCACACCTGAGAGCTCACATGTGAGCCAAACTTTGAAATTCCACCTTGCTGAGCTGCCCCATACCCAGTGGCCACCATGGTTGTTCTTCTCCTCACCAGAGCAGCTGATCCCAAGCCCTAACTCCCCCTGGGAGAGCCTCCAGCCAGCTTTATTTAAACACCCCCTCTCTCGGCCATGAGAGGGGTGCTGAACCAACCTTAAGGAAACTCTGCCAAAATCACTCCAGACCACTCTCTACACATAGAGCACTTGATCCCCACTGGATTCCAGCCCCAATTCCCTCTAGCTGAGCTCAATTTTGAGTTCAAATTTCAGCACAAAACCAGGACACTTCTTCACAGTGGACCAATCCTCAAAGTGATTGGTCCTACACCTTCACCAAACCAAGGGAAGAAGTCCACCAGCAAAAGCCCCCTCTCCAGGCCACCCATCTGTTCCAGACTCCAAGCTTTGTGATCGGGCTTGGTCGAAATCATACCTAGGCAATTCACCAGACCAGGAGACTTCATCTGGAGCTTACTGGGACCCAATCGAAGGTGACACAACCCTCAGATTGAAGCCACACTTCTCTGAGCAAAGGTATGAGCTAATTTTTTATCCCGAGCTTCTGGAGATTCTCCATTTCGAATGCCTTAGTTTCATTGCATGATCACCATATAAATGTATTTGTCTCTTCAAGACGAATCCATAGAGCACAAGAACACGAAAATCCGTTAAGTATTGAGTGAGATATTAGGGATTTAGTGTGGACAGTTCTTGGGCAAGGAGGCTCGGGGACGATGAACAGATGCCTTTCATTTAATACACGCGCGGACAGAGGGCCAGGATCGCGCCGGATGAGGAGACGGAACGATACAGCGGGCCCCCGGAGCGCTGAGTTAGATGGCGGCGCCGAATCAGAAGACGACGTGCGGCCTTTCGGAGTCGCCGAGGTTGAGTCAGCGCCGCTTGGATAAGTAGAAAAATAGGCTATTTTTCTATTTATTTAATTCCCTAAACTTCAAAAAATGCATAAGTTTGTGTAGGAAAATCAGAAAAATAAAATAAAAATACCCTCTTGCTCAGTGAACAGAGGAGAATAATGTGGAAAAGAAATCATTTAATTTCATCAAGTATTTTATTTTTAATGATTTATTTACCCTCTGCGTTGTTTTAATTCTCCATGAATATAGGAAATTCACCATGGCATTAGACCATAGGGCTTTTGAAGCCTCCGAACTTGGGAATATTCCCACGAATATCCCAAGGTCGAGAGCCATCCCTATGAGAAGTTATTGATATTTCAAATTCATGTTGTTGTTTTGAGTATTTTAAATCCAATAATTAGCATGTTGTGAAATAAATTCTAGGAAAATTTAGTGATGTTTCTTATGACCAGAGGACCCTAAGAAAAATAGGTTTTGAATTAATCCACTTGGAATAATCCTAATTGGCTTAAACATCCAAAATAGGACCTTAATTAATTTACTTGAAATCAATTCTCCACTGACCTTTAGGATCTGAGAAACCCACCACAAAAATTTGAAGTCAATTGGACTTGGTTAGCACTACTAAATGGGTTGATTAAGCCATTTAGCCAATTTAAACTTTAAAAATTCATAACTTTCAAAATACTTTTCAAAAATTCAACAAATTGGTTTTGGAGCCTCTCTGATATTAGGGGAATTTAAGAAAATTAAAATTTCAATTTTCTAAAAAAGTTGATTTTTTGTATTATTTTAATATTTTAATAATTAAAAAATAATAAAAATCACAAAAATAATAAAATTCACCAAAATGTCACATTTTGAATTTTAATCACTTAGGAATAAACTACATATTTTTCTTAGGTCTATATGATGAGATATTAAATTTTAAAGCCCTAAGGTAATTTTAAAATTAAAAAATGTATTTTTTATCATTTCCACAAAAATAATTCTAATAAATCAAAGAAAAATTAAAAAATTGTAAAAATTAATTCTCTGATTTCCTTGATATCAGAGAGATTTTCGAAAAATATAAAATTCATTTTTCAACCTTTATTTTATTTTTGAATTAATTAATACTCCAAAACTCAAAATAATTATAATAAAAAGAATATAATTCAAAAAATCACCAAAATTGGTCCAAGTGGTCCTCCTGTCATTAGGAATGTCCCATAATTTTCTTAAGGACAGAAACTTTCCCTTTGTCATATTATTAAATTTTCCTTGGAAATCTCTATTTTCCACCAAAAATAATTACATAAATAGATTAAATACAGAAAAATCACATTTTCTCCTTTCATGTCTTTATTGACATATGAGTGAAGTCACATAAAAATTTCAAGTTCATTTAAGCTCAATTTAGTGAGTTATGAAATTATTAAGCTTGAAGGGCAAAATGGTAATTAAAATTTTAATCTTTAATTAAAACTTTAGGCTTAATAAAATTAAAGAGTAAAATATTTGATCCTAATCTGATTTGGATGATTGAAATTTAAATAATTAAAGGGTAGAAACCTACTAAACAATTTAAAAATAATTAAAATAAACCTTAATTAAATATTTGATTAAATTTGGAAGAATAATAAAATTGGAATTATTAAAATAGGGATATTATTAGGAAGAGATTTGTTCTTTAATTTAAGAATCCCTAAATTAATCATCTCAATAATGTTTAATTCCTTATTGAAATGATAATCCAAATTTAAGATTTAAAATGCTAAAAGACTTAATCATTAAATTAAATTAAAGTTAAATCATTTCAATTAAATTAATACTTTAACAATTACAATTAAATCATCTTTAAAACATAAAAAATAAAATATTAAATTAAAATTAAAAAATAAAAAAATTAAATTAAAAATTAAATTAAATTAAATTAAATTAAATTAAATTAAATTAAAACAAATTAAATTAAATTAAAACAAATTAAATTAAATTAAATTAAATTAAATTAAATTAAATCAAATTAAATTAAATCAAATTAAATTAAATTAAATTAAAGCATATCAAATAAAACTAAATTGAATTAAATTAAATTAAATAATAAAATCAAGTTAAAATTAAAATCAAATTAAATTAAATTAAAATTAAAACTAAACTAAATTAAATTAAATTAAAGTTAAATTAAATTGAATTAAAAATAACATCACCTAAGACATAAAGAAATTCAAAATAAATATAAAGCAACTTAAACACTATTCCAAATTGAAACCCTATAACTGAAATTAAATCAAAAACCATTTGAACATCAATTTGCTCTCGAAAGCTTTTGTTGTCATAACTCCTAAACAGAATGTTAAATGAAATGTTACTTCCCTCATAGGATATTCAAATGTCCTAGTTCACTGAGTAAGATAACAACAAAACTTGAACTCCTGGACGATTAATTCATTTGTATAATTAAATTCATTTGGACTTAAAACAATTCTAGCAATATTGAAAAGATGTTTAAGATTCTTCTTAAGCACTTCCTCAATGTGATAGGATATTTATAAGAACAATTGAACTTAATTGTTCTTTGATGAAGAAAATCGTCCTCAAACCGAAACACAAGACCTAGACGTCATAGGAGATGACTAGCTATAGGATTATGAACTTGGTAGAAAACCATAACCCATCCCTTAGCTTTACCTAGGAACTTGCTTAAATATTCAAAATTGTGTTTAAGTGCAGCTTGGGATGACAGGAAGACCCTCCAGGTACGCTTTTATTTTATTGCAATTTACCTTCTTGCAATTTACTTTATTGCAAATGCACTTTACTTTTCTTGCATGATAAACAACTGTTGCATGAAAACCCACACCTCTAGGGTAGCCCCTAAAACTGAAACCCAAAACTAAATTAAAAGTCATTGCAAGATAAAATTCACCGCCATAACATTTCAAAATATAAAACAACTTAAAAATTAATCACAAACAGAACACAAAACTGCAATTACAACTAAATTAAAACGTCTTGTTGGATGATCGGGAATACCTCGGATGATGTAACCTATGTGTTGCTAATGGTATTTCCCATGGTCTAAATGAAAGTGTGGAACTCATTCAGTTGAGTTTAGCAAATTCATCTGGACTAAGTGAATCTGATAAAAATAACGATGCCGGAAGGATGGAACCGTGGGATCTTAACCTGTGTTGTTATAATCAACTTTAAGATTTGTTTAATTAAAATATTAAAAAACACCTGGATTTTAAGATTTTCTCTAAACCAGAACACTTCTCTCATCTCCTGATTTATGACTTCTAAAACTAAACCTCTGCAACAACAAGGAGCTCGGAGCATGGTGGGCAGCACGACCATCGTCATCAGCAAAATTCGGATCTACTTCAGCAAACTTTCTTAGAATTAAATAACTAAGCCATAGGACTTCGAGGTAGTTTGCCTAGTGCAACATAAATCCTCAACCTTTTTTTATGCATTTGCATTACAAATTAAGCCCTAACCAGTCTTAGGACTTCGAGGTAGTCGTTTGGTATGACATAAACCCTCACATCTTCAAGGCTATTTGTATGATCATGTCATACGAATATAAGTCCTAATTAATTAAAATTGGCAAGATCAAAACATTAAATAAACATTAGGGCCTTCCTAAATTCAAGCCGAACAATAGGATAGTCGGGAAATTACCGAAGTTCGCTTCGAATCTGTAATTTCTCCTACCTTTCTTCCTTTGGATTCCCAAAATAAAATGTTCCAAATTTGATCCATTCCCTATTGGAATTCCAACATTCAATCCCTTGAGAACTTAAACTTTGAAATTCTTGAGAGCAGAACTACTAATTATTATCGAGAGTTTTCTTAGGTGATTCCCGTCACTTAAGATGTAATTAATTATAGGGGCTTGCCCTTATAGGGAATTTTAAGAACCCAGGTAATATAAACCCTGCTTAATTCATTTATATTAAGCAGGGGAACTTGTCGGCTTATAAAATTGGTTCGCAGACCAAACGGATGTCACAAATCTTCTAGTTTATTTATTCGAGTCCCATCACCAAACAGTGTGTCTATTCTTCGGGATAGATACACGGTTTGTGATGCGGCGCTCGTTTATATAAACTATCTGGGATGTGAGGTCGGTTTGATTTCATATCTTAAAATTATTTTCAAAATCAAATACTACTTTACAAATTATTTATTTAAATTAAATTAAAAATTCGCCGACAATTTCTGGCGACTCCGCTGGGGAAAATTCCTCTCTCCATTTTAATCAGACAATTCTGCTTTCAAAAATCGGTAGTGTATCCATGTTCCTAGTGAATCAAACTACCCTTCTTTCCGTTGGAATACTATGTTCATTTCTACCTTGAACAAGTATAGCCAATATTCTCTCGGATTTAGGAGCCATCTGTTTAGACACCCCTAAACGAGAGGTTCTCGAGATCCTTTTACCTCATTTCGAGGTGGAGTGGACCCCAATAGGTATTAGTTTAGGAGCGGTCTTGCGGGTCGAGAAGTTTCTACAAGACTTTCTCTTCCTTTTCTAGTTCCTAATCAATTCCTTTTACCCTCCTTCTTTTAATAATTCTCCTTCCTAACGAACAAATCTTTTCGAAAAAAAAAGATAATTTTCCTTTAATACCACAAATACACTAAGATAAACAGAAATGTGTTCGAACTCTTTCTTTTTCGTCATAAGTTTTACAACAAGAAGAAGCACGATTCGGGGACTAACACTTGGAATCTGCCCTGCAGAAATGGAAGACCCAAAACTGATCTTCTCCTTCGTCAACGGACTGGACCTGGCCGTGTTCATGGACGAACTGCCTGATAATGGAATCATTCGATTCGGACAAGGATTCGGGGACACCGACATCAAAATCCCCGACGTCACTCTCTTTTCACTCACAAGCAAAGTACCGGAAGTCGAAAAGCTGTTGATTGAGTTTAACCTCAAGTCAACTCATGAATTACCTCCTCTCGCAAAAGATTCCAACCGAGAGGAGTACTGCTGTCCACGGAAGGACCGTAGTTGCTACCCCACTCGGTCTAGTTGTCTCCGCACCTACCCCGACTTCACGCCGGACTAAAGGGGAAGGAAATTCAGAACTGTGATGAACCTGTTACCGTAGAGGGTACAGACCTTCCTATAAGACCTTCTATTTTTGAAATCGGGTCTAGCTCAAGAATTCCATCACTGACACGGACTCAGAGAAGGAACAGAAGTAGAAGGATTGCTAGAGAAGCCAGAGCTGCTGAAGTTGCTTTCCTAGAAGAAATCCCAGAATTGCCCGAGTATACACCACTCGCTCGAATACATACCACTTTTGGGAGGAAGCGAGGTTCCATCCCCTCTCCGCTGCAGAGGATGAGGAAAATGTTCGCAAGATTGCTGCTGCATTGCCTCAGCCAGTATATTACAACGATAGCCGTAAGAAAAGGGCTAGAATTATGCCATTTGCTCGACTGCTAACCTTGATAGAAAAGTTGGCAAAGAAGGAAAAATTCTCTGTATCAGAAATTTTAAGAAGGATAGGGCTGGTGCCGGCCAAGTCCCATCTTGGGCCATGAGTAGAACCTGTTATCGCTGCAGAGAAGCCAAATAAGAGAATGAAAGCTAGTCCACCTGTCGTTGTTTCAGGACTACAGATTAGGGAGGATACCACCTTCCGACATTTGGTCGACAGCACCATCCGGTCCTAGACCTTCGCTGCTAGAAGGATGGTATGGCATCCCACTACCGGACAATTAAGATTAAAACAACGGCTCGAGAAGGAAAGTCTCGTCAGAAGACTTGAGTCTGAAGAAAGTGTTACTGCAGTAAAGGGGACTCATGAGAAGGAAACCCGACAGTTATCACATGACAACTGCAAGGATGTACAGAAAAGACCACTAGAAGATGCTATGGAAAAGCTAAGAACTGATATTCGACGATTAGCAAGGGAAAGACAAGAGAAATTCGGAGATGAGATTGATTCGTCAGAGTTCATGGATGATGAATATGCAGAAATTAACATGGTTGAAACACGAGCTTTGTCAGCTTCACAAGGTGCCCTCGCGGCCTGCGAAAGAGAGGTGCTGGAAGTAATGAGGAGGCGAGCTTCAAGAGAAAGATGATACGATCGCCCAAATGGCAAAAAGGATGGAAGAGATGGTCGTAGCCCTAGCCACTCTCCAGAGTCAGGTGCAACCCCAAAGAGAAACACCCCCCGAAGTCATTCACATTGTAGACGGAGGAAAGGAGATTACATCCGTCAACGGGGATGATCAATTAAAAAAGGATGCAACATAAAGCATGATTCCGGAAAAGGATATCAAGAGCATGCGAGAGGCCTTGGCACAATCAAAGAGCGGGACATCCATTCGGACGGGTAGATCTTACCCTGAAGAATTCGACGCTGTCCAATATCTGAAAGGCTTCGTACCACCTCTGTTCAAGACCTTTGAGGGAACTGGAAACCCTCGGTAGCATGTTGCACATTTTCGTGCCAGTTGTTGCAATGCCAGCGGAAGTGATGCCTTACTCTTCAGACAATTTGTCGCCGACTCGTCGGGGATCGCCTTTGATTGGTATGCGGAATTACCGAACGGTTCGGTGAAGACATTTTCAGAACTAGAAAACATCTTCATCAAGCGATTTGCCGGAGCTCAGCACCACATCACTATAGGTTATTTAGTGGTAGAGAAGCAGAAACCCAACGAAACATTGGTGGACTATATACTTCGATGGAGGAACCTAAGTATGAAGTGTGAGCCACAGCTACAAGAACAGCATGCAGTCGGCATTTAACTTAAGAGCATTCATGGCACGATAGCACTTCTCCTCAAGGGATTTACTATTAAGACTTTCGAGAAGTTGTTAAGCATGGTCGAAAGCTTACAAGAGGAGGCGAAGCAATTAAGTTTCACCGACAAAACAGACAAACAGAAGCCCGTGAAAACTTTTGAAAAGAAGTCCGGGATCGTCGCAGCTGTCTATAAAGGCATGCAGCCGATACAAATACCGTCGAACGGCCGCGGCAACCTCAACGAATTACCAGCGACCCCGACCCAGCTATCGGTCATCTCAACGGTATGAACAACCGCCTCGTCCGCAACGTACGTTAAGGGAGCTTCGAGCGAGGAGTATCCGTTCAAGAATGAGGCGATGCCGAAAATGTTCCACGGTCGATGAAGACTCCGGATTTCCAACTACCAGAACCTAAGAGACCAGAAGAAGTCGACAAGAAAGGTGATCCCAACTTTTGCCCTTACCACCGGATGCTTGGGCATAAGATAGAAGATTATATTACCTTCTAAAGTTGGCTCAATGACAATCTTCAGAAAGGGAATATAACGATCCCGAAGGAGTACATGAAGGAACCCCAGAAAGGAGGTTCCGTCAATGTTATCTCGACGGATCTCATTGTTCCAATAGATCCCTATTCGACTAATGAAGGATGGACTACCGCTTGGACAAAGTCTTCGAAGAAGATTTTGGATCACATCCAAACTGCTTCGGTGCGAGCCTCAATTCAGAGTTCAAAACCTGTCAAGTCGGCACTATCACTTGCGATAGAAGAACCATCTCAACAGGAGATGATTGAAGAGAAGAAGAAAATTGACGAAGAAGAGAAGATCGCTGCTCTTAAGGCTAGACTAGGGGCTTCTTATCCTAGGATAGTTGTTTCCGATTCGGGGGAGAAATCTCTCAAACCTCTGACTCTGTATGATTATCTGCTCACTCTGGTGGGATCTTATAATGATAAGGGTTATGACGTTGGCTACTTTTTGACTGTTTCTAACGATTACGTAACTAGCGACAATCCGGACATCGATTCCGATACAAATGACAATTCTCAAATCATACACAATCTCGACGGTCACAATGACAAAGAAGACATCCACCAAGGAGGCTACGAGAGTTCAACAAGCAATGAATCTATTTGAGAGTTTCGAGGAGCTCCAGTCACAATAGAGTTAGAGCCTTCAGACTCCGAAGCTAATCCAGAAGAACCTGTCATTCCGATTCAAGAGGAGACACTAGCAAACTCAATACTAGATTCAGAAGAAATTACAGAAGTTAACTTAAGAAGTGGAAGAGTTCTACCTCCGAGAATGGGTCCAAAGGACAAAGGAAAGCAGGTGGTTGTTCAGGAAGAACCAACCCCGGCAGCAGAAATACCCATTCGAGAAGAAGCTGAGACAAATGAAAATAAAGTGGACTACAACGTGCTAGCCCATCTTAGGAAACTACCGGCCAAGCCGAGCATCTACGACGCTCTCATCTTATCAAAGGAGATGAGAGAAGCTCGATCGAGGGCTTACTTGATCCAGAAATTTGCTTAGCTCAAATGGCCGGAGATTCCTTAGATGAAGTTTACTCGTTAAAGGAACAGCGAGGTGTCACCTTCTCGGACAATGACCTACTACTTGGGACAGCAGAACACAACCGATCGTTGTACATTTTAGTTACAATTGGGAAGTTTACACTCTCCAGAGTATTGGTGAATCCAGGAGCATCAATCAATATAATGAATCTTCGAACGCTAGCATACTTGGAAATTGATGCTCGCGAGCTTGAAGCAGACAAAATGTTATTAAGAGGATTCAACCAGAAAGGAGAAAGAGCCCTCGGATCAATAACACTGCTAATGAAGACCGGTGACTTAGCAAAGACAACCGCAAAATTTCACATAATCGACTCAGAAATGTCGTTCAACGCTCTACTAGGCCGACCATGGATACATGAAAACCGGATGGTACCATCATCTCTACATCAGTGCATCAAATAGTACGATGGAGGGGAACAGTGCATCAAAGGTGATTTACAACCATTCTCCGTACATGAAATTGGAATCCATGAAGATGCAACTTATTATGCACCTCCGAAGAAAACAATCTTCTCCATAGATAGCATAACGAATGAAGCAAAGGGAATTCAGGATGACGAAGAACTTGAAGTTCTAGTCCAACAGTCACTCACCACTCCCTTACGGCGAGATGGTGAAGGTTTCTCCACAACTCGCATCCGAGGTCGAGGCCGGGGACGAGGTCGTGGCAGAGAAGTTAGGACGAGTTGGACGAGAGAAACCAGCTATCAATGTTGATTGGGAAGACAGTTCTGAAGAAGAAAAAGAAATCAAGCAAGAAGCAGCGACAATAAGTCGGAAGAAGCCGCAATTCAGGATCCAGCTCGAAGATGAAAAGAATGAAGAATATAAATCGATGTACGAAAAGATTAACCACTATGTACATACTATGACCCTGACCCCGATCCATTCTAATAAGATCGAGGGTGTGGTGATCAAAGAGGTACGTAGCGACGGTGCAAAGCCAATCAAATTCTACCGAGGTGCTCTTTCCTCTAAAACTGAAAATAATGTACAATTTGAAGATGCCACTTCATCAGAATTAATGGAATTATCTTTTGAGTGGTACTCTCCCTAAGTTCAAAATTTAATTCAGCGTGGTTTCTTACCTCGACAATGGATAAAAGGCCAATCACAACATTTTGAAAAATTATGGAATAACTCCGGTCGTCCACCCAATTCAAAGCATGGTCTCAGATTCCGCACAGTAGGATCAGTTAACGATACTGAATTTTGCTTGGTTGTCACTTGCGAGTCTAATGAAAACTGCATGGAAACTACAGAAGAATTTGAAGATTTACAAATTGGAGACGCTCCACCAGAATTCGAAGAAGAGATTAAATCTACTAATAGATGAGTTAACGAAGTTAACTTAGGTACTAGCGAAGAGCCTAGACCTACCTTTGTTAGCTCCTTACTCAATAAAGAAGACTCGAAGAAATAATCAAGTTATTAATAGAATTTAAAGACTCGTTTTGCTTGGAGCTACGATGAGATGCCGGGATTAGCTCCGGAGGTCGCAGTTCATAAGCTAGGAGTGGATCCTACTTCGTCCCGGCCGGACAAGGTCCCAGAAGAATGCGTCTAGAAATCGAACAACAAGTCAAAGCTGAAGTTAAAAAGCTAATAGGCGCTAAATTTGTCCGTGAAGAACAATACCCAACTTGGTTAGCCAATGTGGTACCAGTTAGGAAGAAGAATGGTCAGATCATTATTTGTGTGGATTTCAGAGATTTGAACAAGGCATGTCCAAAAGATGAATTCCCTCTACCGATCCCAGAACTAATGATCGACATTGCTTCAACACATGAAATATTCTCATTCATGGATGGATCTTCAGGATACAACCAGATAAAAATGGCTCCGGAAGATGAAAAACTTACAGCATTCAGAACGCCGATCGGAGTATATTGCTACATAGTGATGCCATTCGGACTGAAGAACGTAGGAGCAACCTACCAGAGAGCGATGACAAGATTTTTTGATGATCTCATCCACAATCAAGTCGAACGCTACGTGGACGATGTGGTCATCAAAAGCAAAGTAAAGGACAACCACCTATATGATTTGAGAATTGTTTTCGAACGATTAAGACAATTTAACCTTAAGATGAATCCCTTAAAATGCGCCTTCGGCGTCACCTCCGGGAAATTCTTAGGATTCGTTGTCCGACATCGTGGAATTGAAATCGACCCGGAAAAGATTAAGGCTATCTTAGAAATGCCGCCTCCCAAAACCTTAAAACAACTACGATCTTTTCAAGGGAAGCTGGCATATCTTCGACGCTTTATTTCAAACTTGTCAGGTAGGTGTCAGCCTTTCTCGGCATTAGTTAAAAAGGATGCCAAATTTATTTAGGAAGAGAAATGCTAGAAGGCCTTCGAGGACATTAAACAATATTTAATGACACCTCCTGTCTTAGCGGCCCCGGTCTCGGAGTAGGCTCGCGATACTTTATACCGCGGCTTTAGACGACTCTCTCGAGCTCGTTAGCCTGAGTTAATGATGAGGGTAAAGAAAATGCTCTTTACTACCTAAGCCGTCGTTTACTTCCGACGGAAATAAGGTATCCCGCAATTGAAAAGCATTGTTTTGCTCAGATCTTCGCCGCTGAAAAGCTCTGGCACTACATGCTCTCTCATAAGGTCAACCTGATCTCGAAATTTAATCCATTGCAATACTTGATGACTCGTCTAATGCTTTCCGGCAGACTTGCCAAATGGTCAATGATATTATTGCAGTTCGATATAACTTTCGTGCCTCTTCGTGGCGTAAAGGGACAAGTCCTAGCAGACTTCCTCGCAGCACACCCTTTGCCGGCAGAATCTCCTCTCAATGACGATTTGCCAGATGAACAAATAATGAGCCTAGAAGACCCTGATGATCGACGTTGGGAATTATATTTTGACGGAGCATCTTCAGCACACAAAGACGAAGAATCGCAAGTGATAGTGCCCGGTAAGGCAGGGATCGGATTAATCTTTATAACACCGGAGCGGGGGATGTTAAGATACTCCTACCACTTGACAGAGCCGTGTACAAACAACAAAGCAGAATACGAAGCCCTCATAACAGAACTAGAATTAACTATTCAAATGGCGATAACAAACATCAAAATTTACGGGGATTCGCAGTTAATCATTCAATAGATCGCCGTACAGTACAGAATTTTAAAACCAAGACTCGAGCAATACTTCCAGTATGCCATACAGCTGTTGGAACAGATTCCGAATGTGACAATCTACAAAATTCCCAGGAAAGAAAATGCTTTAGCAGATGCGTTAGCCCGTCTCGCAAAAGAATTTGCATGTTTGCAAGATGAGTCAGTGGAAGTGTCAGTTCACGGACGTCAGGTCCTATCACAGTTCGACATAGACACAATACACAAATTAGAAAAAGAAGAAGAATCAGTTGCAACAGTGATAGAAAACACAGAAGATTGGCGACAGCCATTAATAGACTACCTGCAAACAAGAAAACTACCAGACGATAAGTCGCTAGCCCATCAGATCAAGAAAAGAACTATGTCCTACGCATTAATAAACAACATGTTATACAGAAGGTCTTTCGATCAAATGTGGCTAAGGTGCCTAAGCGGGTCCGAGGCCCGTGAAATTGTTAAAGAGGTCCATTCAGGACTCTGTGGCGCTCACCAGTCGGGTCCAAAGATGAAAATGAAAATTAAAATATTAGGGTACTACTGGCCCTCGATGATGACCGACTGCATGAAAGTCGCCAAGAGCTGTCACCAATGCCAAGTGCACGGGGTGGTTCTATACCAACCTCCAAATGTGCTACATCCGACAATTGCGTTGTGGCCATTTGAATGTTGGGGCACGGATATAGTGGGTCTAATAGAACCACCATCTTCAAAAGGACATCGCTTCATTCTTGCGGCTACAGATTACTTTTCCAAGTGGGCAGAGGCAGTTCCACTTAGAGAAGTGAAAGCACACCACGTGCTACAGTTTTTCAATAACCAAGTTGTCTACCGTTTCGGAGTGCCGTGCAGGATCATCTCAGATAATGGGTCATCATTCAGAAGCACACAAATCAACAATTTTGTAAGGAGACACGGAATCGATTGGCGATATTCAACAATTTACTACCCAAGAACAAACGGCCTGGCTGAGGCTTTTAATAAAACTCTCGTTCAAATTTTAAAGAAAACCTTGGAGAATAATAAGAGAAATTGGCACGAGAAGTTATTAGAAGCCTTATGGGCCTACCGGACAACCTTCAGAACTCCTACTCAAGCTACACCTTACGCTCTGGTGTATGGATCCGAGGCAGTGTTACCCTTAGAGGTCCAGCTTCCTTCACTCAGAATCGCCGTCACAAAAAAAATCACGACAGAAGAGAATGCTAAATTACGACTAGAAGAATTGGAAAGCCTGGAAGAGAAAGGACTTGCAGCACAGCAAAATTTAGAACTATACCAAGCCAAGATTGTTCAAGCCCATGACAGACTGATCCGCCGAAGAACCTTCAAAGTTGGTGACTTAGTTCTCGTTCTCAAGAGACCTATCCTTGCACACCTCAAGATAGGAGGAAAATTTGAACCCACTTGGGAAGGACCGTTTGTAGTTGAAGCAGTATACTTAGGAGGCTCCTACCAGCTAGTGAATTGCCAAGGAGAACGACATATGCTTCCAATCAATGGACGATACTTGAAGAAGTATTACGCTACCTGATGTTTCGAAGGAATGAATTCTTCATCCCTAGAAGCACGGGCGAAGTAGTTACTTATGACTGGGTCTGAACCCAAAAATAATAAAAATGTGCTGAAATAAATAAAATCATGATAATAAAGTTTTCCTTGTTTTCTCTTCCATATCAAAATCTCTTTCCTGATCTTATCCCACTTCATTCCTGTTAAATTTAAAAATACAAAAAGTAATTAAAAAAAACTGTCTTTAATAAACATTTTCTTAATGTTCTTGTTCTTAGTACAACCCCTGATACTTTTCCTTGTCTTTTCGCAGGGAAATGTCGAACGGGCGGTTGGTCCTGAACTTTAGAAATGGCGTAAGCCTTGCACTCGACGAAAAGAGGGTGAAAGATGGAGCGATAATAGAGATTGACTCGGACTTCGCACCGCAGGCACTGCAATACGAGGAAAGTGACCGGGTCCCGGTTGACCGAGAGGAACCGCCCGGTCGGACGATGATGAAAGTGGGTGGCCCAAGCCACCAATCCAGCAGACAAGAAAAGGAAAACAAACACGGAAGAAGGTAAGAGAATCAAGTACGTAGTAGCTACGGCGAAGGCGGAGCTTGTCGGCGCCGCGTCCACGAAATTCGGGAAGTACGAAGAGCTACTCTCACAGAGAACCCAGCGAAGAAATAAAAATCGACGTATCCGCAAAATGTTAACTAAACTAGCAGCGAACCAGCGCGACGAGGCAGTTGCTACTGCCAGTACATATACTTCAAGGACGCCAGTTCACCAGGAACTTGAAGAAAGGAGGCTAGCTCCGAAGATAACAGAAGAGACCAGGGAAATCTTAAGAAGAACAGAAGAAGGAAGGCTACAACGCCACCAGATAAAGCCACCAGTAATGCAAAACCTTGTTGCAGAAGCAACCCCGGAGGATGTCCCGACGGACACCATCCCCGAGGAGCCGAGGTATGCAGGAGAACGTGAAGGGATTGAGTCGTATATCCCACGAGACGTCACCGGGCCTCGCCATTTGCAGATTATTCCGGAATACGAGCTAGAAAGAATGCGGAATGTCGAGAAGAAAACTTTTGAATACTTCGAGAGAATCGGAGGCAGGAGTATCAATATACTAGAAGGCCTTGAGCTACATACAGACGTGTTCTCAGAATACGAGCAACAACAAATCGTGGACTGCATCTGGGATTTGAAAAGAATGGGCCGAGCAGGCCACCTAAGAGAAAACACCTACTCAGAACCCCGTAGATGGATGGCAGGGAAAGGGAAAATTACCATACAATGCGGATGCTGCTACAACTTCGCAGAAGACAAGAAGGGAAACCCACCGGGAATACTTCGTCATGGCCAGGTGGATCCAATGCCATTAGTCATCAAAAGGATGGTAAAAAAATGATAACATGGAGGGTACTGCCAGCAGATTGCATACCCAACGGCTTGCATCATTAACATTTACAAGCAGGGTGACTGCATACCCCCGCACATCGATCACCACGACTTTGTCAGACCTTTCTGCACAGTTTCTTTTATGAACGAGTGTAATATGATGTTCGGATCTGACCTCCGGATAGCAGGCTCAGGTGAGGTCTTCTCTTCTTCTTTTTAGTACTTAGGATCTAGCCTTAGGCTTTTCCTTTGACTATCTTAGAGGATTAGAATTGGGACTCACCACTTAGAAATTCAAACCACTTCTTAACTCCCTGCAAACTCCACAAACTTGACTGTAGACCCCTAATCACCTAGAGGGTTGAAATCAAATGTGGAAGTTTAAAGGATGAGTTCCTATAGGACTCTTAGGCCTTAGGACTGCCCTGGGTGGCCTGGTCTGGTGGAGGATTGAGCTACACACACACTACACTTATACACTACACTTTCACACACCTCCTAAAAACACACCCATACTTAACTTGACCTCCTGACTCATGAAGGTGATTCACATGGATGGTCCTTAACCCCTGAGCCCTTGGCTAAGAGGGTTAGGAAAAACATAGTGGATGCCTCAAATGAGTCCCTTCATGGCTCATGTGGGCTTGATATGGCTTCATGGCTCAACCAAAATAATTTCATTCCACTTACATTCACCCAATCTTCAATTTTCCAAATTTTCAATTTTTGACCCACGGACCCGGACACGTCTAACTTTACCCAAAGCCCTTGAAATTACCCAAATTTTTTTCAAAATTTCCAAATCACCCAAAATTCCCCAAAATTAACCTTGAACATTTCCTCACCAATCAAGTTGATCATCCATAGCCAAAAATACCTCCCAATACCCTCCAAATACCCAAAATACCCCTCTTGACCAAAAAATCCATAAATTCAGAAAATTCCTAGAAAATTCCAGAAAATCCCAAATATTCCCAATTTCATTTTGTTCAACTACACTATGGGCCAATTTTGTCAATTTACCAGACTTTTGGCAAAACCGCCAATTTGACCCATTTTAACCCTAAGTGAACCCAATGTCAAGCCAAACCTACCCAATTGACCCAAATTCTGGTCCAATTCAATTCTAAACTTCAATTTATCATTCCCAACAACAATCTAGACCAGATCCAAGTCTAATTTGATTGACATTTGAATCCAATTTCACTTTTGGCTTTAAAGCCCAATTTGGACCCATGACCCAAACCTAACCCAAACCAAACCAATTTAACTCCAATTAACCCCAAATCTTTTCTAAACCTTCCCTAACATCCCCACAAACAAAAAACTAACATGATTTGCCCAAAATCTAGACCCAAACCCCACTCAAATTCTTCCCAAAGCTAAAAGGCCCAATTTTGACCTAAACCCAAACCTAACCCAAATAAGCCCAAACCCCAAAATCAAAACCCAACCAAAGCCAAAACTTCTTTGAAACACTCCCATAAACATTTTCCAACATTAATTTTACATCAATTTGAACCCTAGCCCAACATTGGCCCAAGTTAAACCAATTTGACCTACATTGGCCCATTTACCAAAGAGGTCCAAATCCAACCCAATTCAAGCCTAAACCACTTCAAAATTTATTCCAAATCATTCATGAAACATTCCTAAATTAAATTCAACACTTATTGGATCTAATCCTTTGCAAAATTCTCATCCTAAAATTTGTTTTGAAACCTAAAGGCCCATCCCCATAGCCTTTCTGAAAGCCCATCAAAAATAATTTCAAAATGCCCAAAGCCCACATGACAATTCCTTCTCATCATCCCTTTAATTGAGATCAATTCCTAAGTCCTAAATCAATCATAAAATCAACCTAAATCAAGCACCATCTAAATTTTTTCATTAAATTGCCAAAATCTCCAAATTCCATTTTCATGAAATTGACCAAGCTTTTCCCCAAGCCAAAGACAAGCCATGAAGCCACATGCAAGCCATGGTCAAGCCACATGAAACAATGGAAGGTTTGACATGTGATCAAGCCATTAAAGGCAAAAGGAGGAACCTCTTTTAAGCCCCCTTAAAAAGGTTTAACCCTTTTAATGCTTCACCTTAATCCATGATTAATCAAAATATTCATGGATGGTGACTTCTCTACCCTTTTCTAGCTGATTCACCTGATCTTCCCTCAGCCCAAATCAGCCATGGGGAGGTGAACCAAGCCCAAAAGGTGGACTTCACCAAATCAAGCCAAAAATGGCCTTCCCCCATGCCATCTTAATCCAAGCTTTTGACACATGGCATTTGCCAATTGCCTACACTAAACCCCAGCCCTGACCCACCTGAACAAGATGGTGACCAGTGCCTGGCCGGCCAGCTACCAGGTCGCCGGAAAACACCACACCCGAGAGCTCACATGTGAGCTAAACTTTAAAATTCCACCTTGCTGAGCTGCCCCATACCCAGTGGCCACCATGGTTGTTCTTCTCCTCACCAGAGCAGCTGATCCCAAGCCCTAACTCCCCCTGGGAGAGCCTCCAGCCAGCTCTATTTAAACAGCCCCTCTCTCGGCCATGAGAGAGGTGCTGAACCAACCTTAAGGAAACTCTGCCAAAATCACTCCAGACCACTCTCTACACATAGAGCACTTGATCCCCACTGGATTCCAGCCCCAATTCCCTCTAGCTGAGCTCAATTTTGAGTTCAAATTTCAGCACAAAAACCAGGACACTTCTTCATAGTGGACCAATCCTCAAATTGATTGGTCCTACACCTTCACCAGACCAAGGGAAGAAGTCCACTAGCAAAAGCCCCCTCTCCAGGCCACCCATCTGTTCCAGACTCCAAGCTTTGTGATCTGGCTTGGTCGAAATCATACCTAGGCAATTCACCAGACCAGGAGACTTCATCTGGAGCTTGTTGGGACCCAATCAAAGGTGACACAACCCTCAGATTTAAGCCACACTTCTCTGAGTAAAGGCATGAGCTAACTTTTTATCCCGAGCTTCTGGAGATTCTCCATTTCGAATGCCTTAATTTCAATGCATGATCACCATATAGATGTATTCGTCTCTTCAAGACGAATCCATAGAGCACAAGAACACAAAAATCCGTTAAGTATTGAGTGAGATATTAGGGATTTAGTGTGGACGGTTCTCGGGCTAGGAGGCTCGGGGATTATGAACGGATGCCGTTCATTTAATACACGCGCGGACAGACGACCAGGATCGCACCGGATGAGGAGACGGAACGATACAGCGGGCCCCCGGAGCTCTGAGTTGGATGGCGGCGCCGAATCAGAAGACGACGCGTGGCCTTTCGGAGACGCCGAGGTTGAGTCAGCGTCGCGTGGATAAGTAGAAAAATAGGCTATTTTTCTATTTATTTAATTCCCTAAACTTCAAAAAATGCATAACTTTGTGTAGGAAAATCAGAAAAATAAAATAAAAATACCCTCTTGCTTAGTGAACAGAGGAGAATAATGTGGAAAAGAAATCATTTAATTTCATCAAGTATTTTATTTTTAATGATTTATTTACCCTCTGCATTGTTTTAATTCTCCATGAATATAGGAAATTCACCATGACATGAGACTATAGGACTTTTGAAGCCTCTGAACTTGGGAATATTCCCTGAATTTTCCAAGGTCAGAGGCCATCCCAATGAGAAGTTATTGATTTTTCAAATTCATGTTGCTATTTTAAGTATTTTAAATCCAATAATTAGCATGTTGTGAAATAAATTCTAGGAAAATTTGGTGATGTTTCTTATGACCAGAGGACCCTAGGAAAAATAGGTTTTTAATTAATCCACTTGGAATAATCCTAATTGGCTTAAACACCCAAAATAAGTCCTTAATTAATTAGAGCTAATCATATATCAAATTGACTTGAAATTAATTCTCCACTGATCTTTTGGATCAGAGAAACCCACCATAAAAATTTGAAGTCAATTGGACTTGGTTAGCCCTACTAAATGGGTTGATTAAGCCATTTAGCCAATTTAAACTTTAAAAATTCATAACTTTCAAAATACTTTTCAAAAATTCACCAAATTGGTTTTGAAGCCTCTCTGATATTAGGGGAATTTAAGAAAATTAAAATTTCAATTTTCTAAAAAAGTTGATTTTTTGTATTATTTTAATATTTTAATAATTAAAAAATAATAAAAATCACAAAAATAATAAAATTCACCAAAATGTCACATTTTGAATTTTAATCACTTAGGAACAAACCCCATATTTTTCTTAGGTCTATATGATGAGATATTAAATTTTAAAGCCCTAAGGTAATTTTAAAATTAAAAAAATATATTTTTTAGCATTTCCACAAAAATAATTCTAATAAATCAAAGAAAAATCAGAAAATTTTAAAAATTAATTCTCTGATTTCCTTGATATCAGAGAGATTTTTGAAAAATATAAAATTCATTTTTCAACCTTTATTTTATTTTTGAATTAATTAATACTCCAAAACTCAAAATAATTATAATAAAAAGAATATAATTCAAAAAATCACCAAAATTGGTCCAAGTGGTCCTCTTGTCATTAGGAATGTCCCATAATTTTCTTAAGGATAGAAACTTTCCCTTGGTCATATTATTAAATTTTCCTTGGAAATCTCTATTTTCCACCAAAAATAATTACATAAATAGATTAAATACAAAAAAATCACATTTTCTCCTTTCATGTCTTTATTGACATATGAGTGAAGGCACATAAAAATTTTAAGTTCATTTAAGCTCAATTTAGTGAGTTATGAAATTATTAAGCTTGAAGGGCAAAATGGTAATTAAAATTTTAATCTTTAATTAAAACTTTAGGTTTAATAAAATTAAAGTGTAAAATATTTGATCCTACTCTGATTTGGATGATTGAAATTTAAATAATTAAAGGGTAGAAACCTACTAAAAAATTTAAAAATAATTAAAATAAACCTTAATTAAATATTTGAATAAATTTGGAAGAATAATAAAATTAGAATTATTAAAATAGGGATATTATTAGGAAGAGATTTGTTCTTTAATTTAAGAATCCCTAAATTAATCATCTCAATAATGTTTAATTCCTTATTGAAATGATAATCCAAATTAAGATTTAAAATGCTAAAAGACTTAATCATTAAATTAAATTAAAGTTAAATTATTTAAATTAAACCCTTTTAAAATTTCAATTAAATTAAACCTTTAACAATTACAATTAAATCATCTTTAAAACATACAAAATAAAATATTAAATTAAAATTAAAAAATAAAAAAATTAAATTAAAATTTAAATTAAATTAAATTAAATTAAATAAAATTAAAACAAATTAAATTAAATTAAAACAAATTAAATTAAATTAAATTAAATTAAATTAAATTAAATTAAATTAAATTAAATTAAATTAAATTAAAGCATATCAAATCAAACTAAATTGAATTAAATTAAATTAAATAATAGAATCAAGTTAAAATTAAAATCAAATTAAATTAAATTAAAATTAAAACTAAACTAAATTAAATTAAATTAAAGTTAAATTAAATTGAATTAAAAATAACATCACCTAAGATATAAAGAAATTCAAAATAAATATAAAGCAACTTGAACACTATTCCAGATTTAAACCCGATAACTAAAATTAAATCATAAATCATTTGAACATCAATTTGCCCTCGAAAGCTTTTATTGTCATAACTCCTAAACAGAATGTTAAATGAAATGTTACTTCCCTCATAGGATATTCAAATGTCCTAGTTCACTGAGTAAGATTACAACAAAACTTGAACTCCCGGAGGATTAATTCATTTGTATAATTAAATTCATTTGGACTTAAAACAATTCTAGCAATATTGAAAAGTTGTTTAAGATTCTTCTTAAGCACTTCTTCAATGTGATAGGATATTTATAAGAACAGTTGAACTTAATTGTTCTTAGATGAAGAAAATTATCCTCAAACCGAAACACAAGAACCTAGACGTCATAGGAGATGACTAGCTATAGGATTAGGAACTTGGTAGAAAACCATAACCCTTCCCTTAGCTTTACCTAGGAACTTGCTTAAATATTCTAAATTGTGTTTAAGTGCAGCTTGGGATGACGGGAAGACCCTGCAGGTACGCTTTCATTTTATTGCAATTTACCTTCTTGCAATTTACTTTATTGCAAATGCACTTTACTTTTCTTGCATGATAAACAACTATTGCATGAAAACCCACACCTCTAGGGTATCCCCTAAAACTGAAACCCAAAACTAAATTAAAATTCATTGCAAGATAAAATTCACCGCCATAACATTTCAAAATATAAAACAACTCAAAACTTAATCACAAACAGAACACAAAATTGCAATTACAACTAAATTAAAACGTCTTGTTGGATGATCGGGAATAGCTCGGATGATGTAACCTACGTGTTGCTAACGGGATTTACCACGGTCTAAATGAAAGTGTGGAACTCATTCAGACTGAGTTTAGCAAATTCATCCGGACTAAGTGAATCCGATAAAAATAACGATGCCGGAAGGATGGAACCGTGGGATCTTAACCGGTGTTGTTATAATCAACTTTAAGATTTGTTTAATTAAAATATTAAAAAACACCCGGATTTTAAGATTTTCTCTAAACCGTAACACTTCTCTCATCTCCCGATTTATGACTTCTAAAACTAAACCTCTGCAACAACAAGGAGCTCGGAGCATGGTGGGCAGCACGACCATCGTCATCAGCAAAATTCAGATCTACTTCAGCAAACTTTCTTAGAATTAAACAACTAAGCCATAGGACTTCAAGGTAGTTTGTCTAGTACAACATAAATCCTCAACCTTTTGTTAGGCATTTGCATTGTAAATTAAGCCCTAACCGGTCTTAGGACTCCGAGGTAGTCGTTTGGTACGACATAAACCCTCACATCTTCAAGGCTATTTGTATGATCATGTCATACGAATATAAGTCCTAATTAATTAAAATTGGCAAGATCAAAACATTAAATAAACATTAGGGCCTTCCTAAATTCAAGCCGAACAATAGGATAGTCGGGAAATTACCGAAGTTCGCTTCGAATCTGTAATTTCTCCTACCTTTCTTCCATTGGATTCCCAAAATAAAATGTTCCAAATTTGATCCATTCCCTATTGAAATTCCAAAATTCAATCCCTCGAAAACTTAAACTTTGAAATTCTTGAGAGCGTAACTACCGATTATTATCGAGAGTTTTCTTAGGTGATTCCCGTCACTTAAGATGTAATTAACTATAGGGGCATGCCCTTATAGGGAATTTTAAGAACCCAGGTAATATAAACCCTGCCTAATTCATTTATATTAAACAGGGGAATTTGTCGGCTTATAAAATTGGTTCGCAGACTAAACGGATGTCACAAATCTTCTAGTTTATTTAATTGAGTCACATCACCAAATAGTGTGTCTATTCTTCGGGATAGATACACAGTTTGTGATGCGGCGCTCGTTTATATAAACTATCTGGGATGTGAGGTCGGTTTGATTTCATATCTTAAAATTATTTTCAAAATCAAATACTACTTTACAAATTATTTATTTAAATTAAATTAAAGATTCGCCGACAAAGTCAATACCTTTTGATCTAAAAAGTCAACTTTGGTCAAAATGGTCAATCTAGACCTGATGACCAACCCTGTTGACCCAAGAGGTCAACCTTTTAACCTAAAAAGTCAACTTGGTCAAAATGGTCAATATAGACCCAATGACCAACCCTGTTGACCCAATAGGTCAACCTTTTGACCTAAACAGTCAACTTTAGTCAAAATGGTCAATCCAGACCCAATGACCAATCCTATTAACCCAATAGGTCAACCTTTTGACCTAAAAAGTCAACTTTGGTCAAAATAGTCAAACCAGACCTAATGACCAATCCTGTTGACCCAATAGGTCAACCTTTTGACCAAAAAAGTTAACTTTAGTCAAAATGATCAATCTAGACCTAATGACCAACCCAATTGACCCAATAGGTCAACCTTTTGACCTAAAAAGTCAACTTTGGTCAAAATGGTCAATCTAGACCCAAAGACCAACCTGTTGACCCAATAGGTCAACCTTTTAACCTAAAAAGTCAACTTTGGTCAAAATGTTCAATGTAGACCCAATGACCAATCCTGTTAACCCAATAGGTCAACCTTTTGATCTAAAAAGTCAACTTTGGTCAAAATGGTCAATCCAGACCCACTGAACAACCCTGTTGACCCCATAGGTCAACCTTTTGACCTAAAAAGTCAACTTTGGTCAAAATGGTCAATCTAGACCTAATGACCAACTCTGTTGACCTAATAGGTCAACCTTTTGACCTAAAAAGTTAACTTTGGTCAAAATGGTCAATCCAGACCCAATGACCAACCCTGTTGACCCAATAGGTCAACCTTTTGATCTAAAAAGTCAACTTTGGTTAAAATGGTCAATGAAACCCAATGACCAACCGTGTTGACCCCATATGTCAACCTTTTGACCTAAGAAGTCAACTTTGGTCAAAATGCTCAATCGAGACCCAATGACCAACCCTGTTGACCCCACAGGTCAATCTTTTGACCAAAAAAGTCAACTTTGGTCAAAATAGTCATTCCAGACCCAATGACCAACCCTGTTGACCCCATAGGTCAACCTTTTGACCCAAAAAGATAATTTTGGTCAAAATGGTCAATCTAGACCCAATGACCACCTCTATTGACCCCACATAGGTCAAGCCATGACCTAAAAAGTCAATTTTGGTTAAAATGATCAATTTTTCACCAAATAACTAATTATTGACCCAATGACATGTTTAATACTCCAAAATGACAAAATTAATTAAATAATTAATTTCAAAATTAATTTGATTTATTAAATTGACTAATAATTAAATTTTCAATATTTTAATTAATGACATAATTAATTAAAATGAAAAAATTAAATTAAATGTCATAAAATGATAAAATACACAAAAATGAAATAAAAATGACAAAATTATTTAACTAATTAATTTTAAAATCATTTTGATTAAATAAATGACTAATGATTTAATTTTTATAAAATTTTAATTAATGACATAATTAATTAAAATGAAAAATTAAATTAAAAATCTAAAAATGATAAAATTCACAGATTAATTAAAAATAAAGGAATTAATCAAATAATTAATTCCAAAATTATTTTTGATTAATTAATGGACCAATAATTTAATTTTCATATTTTAATGACATAATTAAATGAAAAAGACATGAAATAAAACAAAATTCAAATTCAAATCCAAAATGACATAAAATTAATCAAATAATTAATTTAAAATTATTTTATTTAATTAATTGGTTAATAAAATAATTTCTAACATTTTTAATTAATGACATAATTAATTGAAAATGAAATTATATTTAAAAGGACATAAAAATGGAAATTCTACCCATGACATCATGCATGACATATTAAATGGATTTAATTTTTAAATCCATTATTGACATCATTAATGACATCATATGGTTATACATAACCCATATGATCCATTTAATATAATCCAACCCATTAATAACCCATACCATACCATTTAACCATGGTTAAAGGCCATCATGAAAAAATCATGATAAATGAAATGAGGTGTCATCTCCCCTTCATTTCAAAGCATGAATCACCTCTCTCTAAAATGAGGTGGCTAGCCACTTTGAAAATAATTTTGATCACTACCCTAAGCATCCAATGAGAAAGGAGGTTAGCATGGATTAAGCATTAATCATGGTAAAATTAGGTAATGATGAAATCATGCATGAAATGAGTCATGGAGCTTATTTGTCATGCTCCTATTAAATCTTAAGTGACATGGTGAATGAAGAAGAGCTTTCATACTTTGAGTCATCACTCACCTTCTCCATAACCAATGGGAGAGAGACAAAATTTAAAGCCATGGTTAAGTGCAATAATGACAAAACCATGCATGAGGTGAGTAAGAGGGTTAAGTGTCACCTTTCCCCTAAATCTAAAGCATGACTTGGATGAATAAATATTCAGCCCAAATATGAAATTCCCTCCACCTCATAGATGAGCCAATGGAAGCAAGCCAAATAAAGAGTTAAGCTCTCACCATAGCTAAACTCAATATGAGTTAACCTTGGGGAAGTGAATTAAACTTATCCTCCAGCTGAAATTCAATAATCAGCAATCATGACATCAGATAACACCTCCTCTAAATGAATTTAAGCTTAGCCAAGCCTCCCCATGGCTATATATACCCTATACCCGAACTCATAGAGAAGAAGAAAAAAATTGGTAGAGACCCATAGGCTGCTCAAACCATTTTGGTCCCCAACACAAAAATTCTTCCTAGGAACCTTAGCAATCTATCCCAACCAAACCCAAGCCATGGAGTTAGCCCAATCAAGCTAATTTGATCAAAATCCAAAATCAGCCCAAATTACCCACTTTCTCAAAATTCTCCTCCAAGGCTAGCTATAAGACCAAATTGGAGCAGCAAAGATCTTCGTTGGGAGTCCTAGAAGCCAGCTATAAGGTCTGATCAAGCTTGATACACTTGTGGCCAAGGTATGGAATTATTTTCCTCAAAATAATTCATGTTTTTAAAATATCATAGGTTTTACTAGCCCAGAAATGTATCATCACCGTAAAGATACAATCTATAAGTCCAGATGATTCCATAAGTTCAAAAATCATTCAATTTCATTGAGAAATGAGTGAGATATTGAGCTTTCAAGTTTAACGGTTCGGAAATTTTTGAATTAATAGGGGATTTATCTCCGCCATCCATTCCCGTGTTTTGGAAAGGACGGCGCTGATCTGCGCCCGCCGTGTGTGCTGTTCGGATCCACGCACGAGATCTTCCCTCTCTTCGACTCGTACGAAGACACGCGTCGAAGCCTCGATTTTCTGGGCTGGATAAATCCCAGAAAACCATAAAAACTTCAAAAATTGATATCTTTCGATCTAGAGGTCACAAAAATAAAATAAAAATACCTCTGGAAAGCTCTTGAGGAGAGAAAACTTATGAGACCAAAATCATAATTTTATTCACAATATTTAATTTTAAATTAATTAAATACTCTCTGGAGTATTTTAATTATTAAAAATTATTAACAAGTCAAAAAATTATGAAATTTTCAGTGATCAATCCTTAGGTCTTTAAGGACATTCTGTGATTTTTCCTAGGCTAAGGGTACTCTCTAACACAAGAATTTTTAATTTTGCAAGATTTTATAATTATTTCTAATAATAATTATAAAAATTAAAACTAAAAGGAACAAAAATTAGAAATTGGTTAAGTGACTTAAATAAACAAATTCAAACTTTAAAATGACAATTTCCAACCTTTGAAAATTCAAAATAACATTTTAACCTCTTAGGGTAAAATTTTAAATTTTCAAATTTATATATATAAAAAAACACTTAGGCTTGAAGGATTGCTTTGAATGACCTAACCTTAATCCTTATGTTTGATTCTTAATTATACCTAAACTAAAAACTAAGCCTTAAAAACAATTGGGCTAAGTCACATCCCTGAAGCTTTGGGTTCAACCCAAATGAACTTACATCTTCTCCTAAATACTTAGGTTCGACTTACATGAATCTAAGTGAAAATTAAAAATATTTGAGTTTAATCAAAATGGACCCAAACCAAACTTTAGACACCTAGGTCCAACCCATATAAACCCAAATCCAAATCAAAACCAAACCTATGAATTAGGTTGAATTCATATAAATTCAAACCTCAGCCAAACCTTAATTAGGTCTAAGACACCAATTAGACCTAATTAAACCAAGTTAGACCTAAACCACATTAGGTTTCACTTAATAAACCCCAATTAGGTCTAAGACACTAATTAGACCTAATTAAACCTGGTTAGACCTTAACCACATTAGGTTTAACTTAATAAACCACAATTAAGTCTAAGACACCAATTAGACCTAATTAAACCAAGTTAGACCTTAACCACATTAGGTTTAACTTAATAAACCCCAATTAGGTTTAAGGCACCAATTAGACCTAATTAATCCAAGTTAGACCTTAACCACATTAGGTTTAACTTAATAAACCCCAATTAGGTCTAAGACACCAATTAGACCTAATTAAACTAAGTTAGACCTTAACCACATTAGGTTTAACTTAATAAACCCCAATTAGGTTTAAGACACCAATTAGACCTAATTAAACCAAGTTAGACCTTAACAACATTAGGTTTAACTTAATAAACCCCAATTAGGTCTAAGACACCAATTAGACCTAATTAAACCAAGTTAGACCTTAACCATATTAGATTTAACTTAATAAACCCCAATTAGGTTTAAGACACCAATTAGACCTAATTAAACAAAGTTAGACCTTAACCACATTAGGTTTAACTTAATAAACATCAATTAGGTCTAAGACACAAATTATACCTAATTAAACCAAGTAAGACCTTAACCACATTAGGTTTAACTTAATAAACCCCAATTAGGTCTAAGACTCCAATTAGACCTTAACCACATTAGGTTTAACTTAATAAACCCCAATTATGTCTAAGACATCAATTAGACCCCATTAAACCTTGTTAAGCCTTAGCCACATTAGATTTAACACCATAAAACCCTAATTAAGTCTAATCTAATTAGACTTAATTAACCCTTAAGCTTCACTTAAATTGGGCTTAAGTGACCTTTAAACCCTAATTAAGTCTAATCCAATTAGACTTAATTAACCCCTAAGCTTCACTTAAATTAGGCTTAAGCAACCTCTAAACCCCAATTAAGTCCAATCCAATTAGACTTAATTAACCTTTAAACTTTACTTAAATTAGATATAGGTAACCTTTCAACTCTAATTAAGTCTAATCTAATTAATCCTTAAGCCCTACTTATAATAGGTTTATGTAATCGATTAACCTTAATTAAACATAACTAAATTAAGTTTAATTAGTCCTTAAACCTTAGGTTTAACTCATATTGAACCTATCTTAAACTTAACCAAACTTGAGTTCAACCTAACTTGAGCTCAAGTTAACTTAAACCTTAGGTTCAACCCACATTGAACCTAACTTAACTTAAGCTTAACCAAACTTGAGTTCAACCTAACTTGAACTCAAGTTAACTTAAACCTTAGGTTCAACCCACATTGAAACTAACTTAACTTAAACTTAACCAAACTTGAGTTCAACCTAACTTGAACTCATGTTAACCTAAACCTTAGGTTCAACCCACATTGAACCTAACTTAACTTAAACTTAACCAAATTTGAATTCAACCTAACTTGTACTCAAGTTAATCTAAACCTTAGGTTCAACCCACATTGAACCTAACATAACTTAAACTTAACCAAACTTGAGTTCAACCAAACTTGAACTCAAGTTAACCTAAACCTTTGGTTCAACCCACATTGAACCTAACTTAACTTAAATTTAACTAAACTTGAGTTCAACCTAACTTGAACTCAAACTAACTTAAATCTTAGGTTCAACCCACATTGAACCTAACTTAACTTAAATTTAACCAAACTTGAGTTCAACCTAACTTGAATTAAAACTAACTTAAACCTTAGGTTCAACCCATATTGTACCTAACTTAACTTAAACTTAACCAAACTTGAGTCCAACCTAATTGGAACTCAAGTTAACCCAAACCTTAGGTTCAACCCATATAGAACCTAACTTAACTTAAACTTAACCCAAATTGAACTCAAGTTAACCCAAAACTTAGGTTCAACCTATACTGAACCTAACCTAAACTTAACCAAATTTGAGTTCAACCTAATTTTAACTCAAGCTAACCTAAAACCTTAGGTTCAACCCATATTGAACCTAACTTAAACCTAACTAAACTTGAGTTAAATCTAACTTGAACTCAAGTTAACCTAAATCTTAGGTTCAACACAAAATTTAACTTGAATTCAACATAAACCCAAGTTAATTTATACATAAACATGACATCAACATAAACAAAAACATACAACGACATGATGACATGACACTAAACCAAAACAAACAAATGACAAAATGACATGACAAGATGACTACAAAATCAAAATTTAAAATAAAAGGAGATCATAAACAAAATAACAAAAATAAATAAATAATGATATCTTCTTGACATCATAGAAGGTCAATTCTAAATTAATTTAACCATCAGGACAACTAAAATTTCAAATTAAGGATCTAACCTTAATTTAAAATTTAAATCAAATTACAAATTTAAATCAATCTCAAAATATAAAATCAAAAATTAAGTTCAATAAACTTAAATTGAATTTATTTGAGCATTAAGTTCAAAAATATTAAAATTCAAATTATGTTTAAATTAAACTTAATTGACCTAAAGAATCAAATGACATTGAATTTAAACATGACAAATAAATCTAATAATTGGATTTAAATATGTTTAATTCCTTTGAAATGTGCTAACTGTGTTTTGCAGGATAACTAAAACGACGACAATTTCGTTTAGATTTCCTTTTGCATATTATAGGATGATGATAACTCTGTTTTGTAGGATAACTAAAACGATGACAATTTCGTTTAGATTTCCTTTGTATGTTATAGGGTGTGCTTACTTTGTTTTGCAGGACGACATGGAAAACAAAATCAAAACTTTTAGGATAGCCACAAAACATAACATTTTCAACAAAACAAAACAAAATAACGACATGGAAAACAAAACCAAAACTTTAACCATAAAATGTTAAATATGACATAACATTTAGGATTGATAGTGGGTACATCTCTCCTTAAAAAAATATAGAAAATAAATGATCGACATTAATCAGAAGTTTTCTTGAACAATAAAAAATTGTTTAAGATGTAATTAACTATAGAAGCTCGCATCTATAGGAGATCTAAAAGAACCTACGATAGAAATCTCTGGTTTTTCATGATTTCCTTTATATATGAAAATTCTAGGATATGTTATTCTAGAATATTCTCATATAAGGATTATCATAAACATCATTTTCTACTATTAGTCCTAAATTATTCAAATCCTTCATAGGATTTATAGGAATAAAATTAGGCTAATATTAGACAAAATGGAGACTCCTCAACATTGACATCCACCCCATTCTTTTCATCGCCATCAAGAGATTTTTTAGCGACTCGGCTGGGGAGTATCTTTCTTCTCATCTTTTGTCATCATTTGTTTTCATTTCAAATTTTAAAATAAATTCCCAGTTTATAAATAAGTCAATAATATTTATTTTTCCTGAAATTTCAGAAAAATTGCAATTGATTCTCCGAATTCAATCTTTTCTTATTTTCAAGACTTCAACATACCAATAGAGGAAGATCTTTCCTTTTATCAAAATGATTATGAATTATTTAGTGAAACGAAATTTACATTAGATAATCCATATTATACTGCTATAAAATCTTTTGAAGACTTTGACTTATAATCTTATGAAGACCTTTTATATTTGACAGAAGACTTACCTGAATATATACCTGAAGAACCTTATGCTCTCGAGGAAATGAAAAGACAAGCTGATAGGAAAGAAAAACAAGTTTATAAGGAAGATGATGTTCAACCATCGTCTCTGTATGAAGTTGGATCTTATTCAGAGAACATTCATAAAACTCCTTCATTCAAAAGAAAGAAAAGGTGGGACGAAAATGATAATTTTGAAATACCTGAATTTCAACAGAATATTTTTGGAAACCCTTCCTTTTTAGAAGAGAATCGATATATTCCAATTCCTGTTGAATACACTGATAATTCCTTTCAACCTAAAAGCTCTCCTTCAATTCGTGCTATATATTCAATGTTTAAAAGATTAGCACCAAAAGATAGATGTTCAGTATCTAAATTATTAAACAAAATGGGTTGTGCAGTCTCCAACCACATGAAAAGGAGAATTTTAGCAATTGAAAATCTTGACTATCAAGAAATTGGCTGTCAATCCCCAACTGATAAACATTGTGTTCAAGTGCTAGTAAAATTCTGATTGGGCCCTAGAATAAAAGATGTGGTAGTCACAAATGACAAAGCTAGATATGATGAATTGATGTTAGAAGTAGAAGATACAACTGCTAAGATGTCGTGTCTGGTCGAAATGCTACAAAAAGCATATTGTCCTTACACAGGTTACGATACACGACCTGGAAATTCTCGTCCTGTACTTAAAAATAATGTATGGAGACGAAAATTGTCTGAAAGAAATTCAGATACCACCAACACTCCTACAAATAGTTCACAAGAAGAAACTTGCAAAAAACATTCTACAAAATCATTTGAAGAAAGATTAAAAAAATTAAAAAATGACATCAAACAATTCTCAGTATGTTGAAAAGAAAACGATTCTGCTAGTTCCAATGAAAATGTTGTCAGTGTTAACATGGTAGAAACATGATCTACTTCCTTAGCACGAGACTCAATTGAAAAGGAGGCAACAAATGAATTACGAGTGGTTATACGAAAATGAGATGAAAAAATTAGTCGTCTTGAACAAAGAATGGAAGAGTTAGAAATAGCTTTACAAAGTCCTCCAACAAACCCATCACTAGCCATTGAAATTATCAGACCAGAGGCTATCCATATTCCTAAAACCAAAGAAGAACCAGTAGATATCAAGGAAAGCACCAAAAAAAAAGAATTCCCCTCATAGTGGAATTCCAGAAAAGGATATTACACAACTTGTGGAACAAAAAATCAAAGAAACAATGGCTCAGGTGAAAGCTGGAGCTTTAACTCCAAAGGGTAGACCATGACCAGAGGAATTTGATTACGTTCAAATCCTAAAGGTTTTGTTCCTCCTGTCTTTAAAATGTTCGATGGAATGGGTAATCATTACAACATTTAGCACATTTTAGAGCAAGCTGCTGTAATGCTGGAGTAAGTGATGCTCTCTTATTTCGACAATTTGTTATTACAGGAGCTGACTTTGACTGGTATGCAGAACTCCCCAATGGATCTGTCAAAACTTTTGTGGAACTTGAAAGCCTCTTTATTCAACATTTTGCAGGAGCACAACATCACACCACAGTCAGTGACTTGGTGGTAGAAAAATAAAAACCAGGAGAAAGTTTAGTGGATTATATTTTACGCTGGACAAATCTCAACATGAAATGTGAGCCACAACTACAAGAGCAACACGCTGTTGGAATATTGTTTAAAAATATTCATGGTCCTATAGCATTTATTCTCAAAGGATTCACAATAAAGACATTTGAAAAATTACTCAGTGAAGCTGCTAATCTCTATGAAGAAGCAAAACAAATGAGTTTAACAGAGAAGACTGAAAAGACAAAAACTGTCAAAACATTTGAAAAGAAACCTGGAAATGTTGTAGAAAAAGGTAAACACGTGATGCAGATTCAACCAGAACAAAAGAAACAACAACGACAAAATCCGTCAACATCACAAACATCGCCTCAACTATAACTTCAACAACTGATTCTAGTACCAGCAGAAAAGAAAACAATGGCTAAAAGAATGAATAAAAAATATCCATTCAAAATTGAAGCCGTCAGCAAAATATTTCGTAGTCTGCTTAAAGTACCTGAATTTAAGCTGCCAGAAGCTAAAAGGCCGGCAGAAATCGACATGAAAAATAACCCTAATTATTGTCCTTATCACATAGTGCTTGGACTTAAAATTGAAGAATGTCTTTTCTTCAAAGACTGGTTGGAGCATAATTTTAAAGATGGAAATATAGTAATCCTGAAAGAATATTTGAAAGAACCTGAAAAAGGTTCGGTCAATATAATTTCGATAGAAAAACATAGACTTGGAAACAAGGATAGCACTTCTGAAGAAATCCTTGCTAAATATCAAATCACAAAGTCTCCCAAGAAAGAAAAGAAAAAGAAAAACAAGGAACAAAAAAAGACCAGAGGTCTTCTAAATATAAGGGCTGCAACTCCTTTGGTACCTTCTAGTTCATTTCCCTCTTGTACTAGGATAGTTATATCGGGTGAAGGAGAACAAATCCTCGAACCGATAACTTTGTATGACTTCCTTTTTACTACCATGAATAATAACAATCATAGTTCTGCTTATATTTTGTCTATTTTGGGCGATGCTTCTGAAAATAATCATTTGAATTCTAACCCTGTAGACGATACTCAATCGTATATGATCAACCCAAAGACAACCAAAATAATAAAAATACAGATGAAAATACTGACAATGAAGAAAATGAAAATGACATCGCTACACTTCAACTACAAGGAACTCTGATTTCCATAGAATTGGAATCCTCAGATTTGGAGACAAAAGAGTCGGATAATCAACTTGAAGAAATAGTTGAAATTAATTTCAGAAGTGGAAAAATCTTACCTCCTAGGATGACTCCACAAGAAAAAGAAAAATAATTAATCACATCGGACAAGATCATTCCTCCAATACATCCCTAACTCTGAATGAAGTAAGGATGATCTTCATAACAAAGTGGATTATAACGTACTAGCTCATTTGAGAAAATTACCTGCGAAGTTAAGCATCTATGACGCTCTCATACTTTCCAAAGAAATGGGAGAATCATTAATAAAGGCCCTTTCAGATCTATATATCTTCTTTAACTCAACTTGCTAGTATGACCCAAAATGAAGCTTACCCATTAGAGGAATCAACGAAGATTACCTTCTCCGACCACAACTTGTTGTTCGGAACAACTGAACACAATCGTCCACTATACATTACAGTGAACATAAACGATACAATACTTTCAAGAGTTCTTATTGACCCAGGTGCTTCAATCAACATTATGAATTTGAGAACTCTTACATACTTAGACATTGATGCCTCTCAACTATCAAGGGATACGATGATGTTACGAGGATTCAATTAGCAAGGAGAACGAGCTCTTGGATCAATAACATTACTCTTAAAAATAGCCGACTTGGCAACAACAGCAAAATTTCATATTATTGATTCAGATACCTCATTTAATGCCTTACTTGGCAGACCATGGCTTCATGAGTATAAAATGGCCCCTTCTTCACTACATCAATGTATAAAATATCTACCAAAATGACAAGAATGTCGTATTATAGAAGATTTGCAACCGTTTTCAATCCATAAAATCGGTATACATGAAGATGCAGCATATTATGCTCCTATAAATAAAATAATGTCTTCCAAAGAAACAATGGTGGATGTGGAAGAAAAAAATAAAGAAAAGAAAATAAATGAAAATGATCATCTTCTTCAATAAAAACAAGAAGAACTAATTCCCATCAAACTCAAACTCGAGGTCGAGGACGAGGACGAGGATGAGGAAAGGAAGATCCAACTGTCGCAGTGATGAAACCACTGAAATTCAAAATCCACCTAGATTCTGAAGAAGAAACAACATTTATGGTTTTGAAGGAACCTGTTGACCTCATTTTTGATGAGGTCTTCTCTTTCCTCTTTAGTGTTTAGGATCTAGCCTTAGGCTTTTCCTTTGACTATCTTAGAGGACTAGAATTGGGACCCACCCCTTAGAAATTTGAACCACTTCTTGCCTCTCTACAAACCCCACAAGCTTGATTGTGGACACCTAATCACCTAGAGGGTTGAAATCAAATGTGAAGGTTTGAAGGATGAGTTCCTCATAGGACTCTTTGGCCTTAGGACCACCCTGGGTGGCTTGGTCTGGTGAAGGTTGACGTACACACTCACTACACTCACACTCAACACTCTCACACACACAATCCAAATCCTAAAACCACACCCATACCCAACTTGACCCCCTGACTTATGTAGGTAATTCATATGGATGTACATTAACCCCTAAGCACCTAGCTAAGAGTGTTAGGAACAACATAGTGAATGCCTCAAATGAGTCCTCTAATGGCTCATATAGGCTTAATATGACTTCATGGCTCAAGCAAAGTGATTCCATTTTGCTCAAATTTGATCAATCTTCATTCTTCCAAGATTTCAATTTTTGGCCCCGGGGCCCCGACCCCTCCAAACCTACCAAATGCCCTTGTAACTACCCAAAACTTGCAAAATCACCTAAATTACCCAAAATTCCCCAAAACCATTCCTAAACATTTACCTCCACTCAAATTGATCATCCATAGCCAAAAATACCAAAAATTCCAAAAGTACCCCCAATACCCTCCAAATACCCAAAATACCCCTCTTGACCCAAAAATCCAAAAATTCAGAAAATTCCCAACAAATTTCAGAAAATCCCAAATATTACCAATTTCATTTTTTCCAACTACACCATGGTCCAATTTTGTCAATTTACCCCACTTTTACCAAAACCCCCAATTTAGCCCATTTTTAACCCAAATGAACCCAATGTCAAACCAAACCTACCCAATTGATCCCAATTTTGGTCCAATTCAATTCTAAACTTCAATTCAATATCCACAATATCAATCTAGACCAAATTCAAGTCCAATTTGATTGACATTTGGGTCCAATTTCACTTTTGAGCTTAAGGCCCAATTTGGACCCATGACCCAAACTTAGCCCAAACCAAACCAATTCAACTCCAATTAACCCCAAACCTTTTCTAAACCTTCTCTAACATCCCCATAAACAAAACACTAACATGATTTGCCCAAAATTTGGACCCAAACCCCACTCAAATTCAACCCAAAACTAAAAAGCCCAATTTTGACCTAAACCCAAACCTAACCCAAATGAGCCCAAGTCCCAAAACCAAAACCCAACCAAAGTTAAAACCTCTTTAAAACACTCCCATAAACATTTCCCAACATTAATTTTACATTAATTTCAACCCCAGCCCAACATTGGCCCAAATTAGCCCAATTTAACCTACATTGGCCCATTTACCAAATCAACCCAAATTCAACCCAATTCAAACCCAAACCACCTCAAATTCATTTCAAATCAGTCATGACACATCCCTAAACCAAACCCAACAATTATTTGGCCCAAATTTCTACAAAATTCCATCCATGAATTCATTCTTTAACCTAAAGTCTCATCCCCTTAAGCCTTCCTAAAAGCCCATCCAAAACAATTTCAAAGGCCCAAAACCTATGTCAAAACCCATATGACATCTTCATTGATCATCCATTTGATAAAATCACCCCCTAAGTTCTATTTCATCATTTAAAAAAACCAAATATGGCCTTATTAAAATTCTCCATCAAAATGTCCAAAAATTCAAAACCCTTTTTCATGTAATTGACTAAGATATTTCCCAAGCCAAATGAAGCCATGAAGCCATGCATAAGCCACATGTAGGCCATGGAAGCCACTTTCCACATCATCAAAACATTTATGGTTAGAGAGGGAACCCCTTTCGAAACTCCTTCTTAAGCCTTTTTTAACCCCTTTTATGTCACACTCTAACCCATGCTTAATCAAAATTCTTGGGATAGAGACTTCTCCACCTAAAGTCAGCTGACCCAAATGATTCCCTAAGCCCAAAACCAGGCCTTGGTGGGTGCACCAAACCCAAAACCATGGCTTAGACCAAATCAAGCCAAAATGGCCTCTCACCCAAGCCATTTTTATCCAAGCTCTTTACACATGGCAAAGCCCAATTACCTACACTAAACTTCAGCCCTAACCCACCTGAACCTGAGGGTGACCCATGCCTACCGGCCAGCCACCTGGATTGCCGGAAAACACCACGTTTGAGAGCTCACATGTGAGCCAACATTGAAATTCCTCCTTGCTGAGTTGCCCCAAGTCCAGTGGCCACCATGGCTGTTCTTCTCTTGCATAGAGCAGCTGATCCCAAGCCTTAACTCCCCGTGGGAGGCCCTCCACCCTCTCCTATTTAAACACCACCTCCTCTCGGCCATGGGGGGTGCTGAAACAAACCTTAAGGAAACTCTACCAAAATCATTCCAGACCACTCTCCACACATAGAGAACTTGATCCCCACTGAAATCCCCCTCCCATTTCCTCTCTGTGAGCTAGATTTCAGAGTTGAAATTCAAGCCCAAAACCAGGACACTTCACCACAGTGAGCCAATCTCAAAATTGATTGGTCCTACACCTTCACCAGACCAAGAGAAGAGGTTTCCCCCTAAAAGTCCCCTCTCCAGGCCAGCCATTGCTTCCAGCCTCCAAGCTTTGTAATTGGGCTTGGTTAAAATCATACCTAGACAACTCACCGGGCCAAGGTACTTCATCTGGAGCTTGCTTGGACCCAATCGAACGTGACACAACTCTCAGATCGAAGCTTCACTTCTCTGAGTAAAGGTATGGACTCACTCTTCCTCCCGAGCTTCCAGAGATTCTCAATTTAGTTTGGGTCAATTTCAATACATGTTTACCATATAGATGTGTTCGTCTCTTCAAGACAAATCCATTGAGCATAAGAACTCGAAAATCTGTTGAGAATCGAGTGAGAAATTAGGGTTAGAAGGTTGACGGTCACGGGTTCACACCAGTCGTAGACGATGACTGGGAACCGTTGGATCACGCGTGTATCGAGTGGACGGCCAGGATTACGCCGGACAGAGCAATTGGACATGAACCGCAGGCCCCTGAAGCGCTGAGTAGGATGGCGGCGCCGAATCAAAACACGTCGCGTGGCCTTTCGGAGACGCCGAGGTTGAGTCAGCGCCGCGTGGATAAGTAGGAAATTAGGATTTTTCATATTTATTTAATTACCAAAACTTTGAAAATCCATAACTTTGTGTAGAAAAATCACAAAAATAAAATAAAAATACCCTCTTACTCAGTGAACAGAGGAGAATAATGTGAAAAAGAAATCACATAATTTCATTAAGTATTTTATTTTTAATAATTTATTTACTCTCTGCACTATTTTAATTCTCCATGCATATAGGAAATTCACAATGGCATGAGACCATAGGGCTTTTGAAGCCTCTGAACTTGGGAACATTCTCTAAATTTTCCAAGGTCAGAGGTCATTCCTATGAGAAGTTATTGATTTGTCAAGTTCATGTTGCTGTTTTGAGTATTTTATTTCCAATAATTAGCATGTTGAGAAATAAATTCTAGGAAAATTTGGTGATGTTTCTTATGACCAGTGGAACCTAGGAAAAATAATTTTTGAGCTAATTCACTCTGAATAACCCTAATTGGCCTAAACACCCAAAATTGAACTTTAATTAATTAGGGTTAACCATTCATGAAATTAACTTAAAAACAATTCTCCACTGTCCTTTAGGGAAAGGAGAACAACACATAAAAATTTGAGATCAATGGGACTTGGTTAACCCCACCAAACAGGTTGATTAAGCCTCTTAAGTGATAATAGGTAAAATTAAACTTTAAAAATTTATAACTCACAAAATACTTTTCAAAAATTCACAAAATTGGTTTTGGAGCCTTAAAATTATAATTTTCTAAAAAAGTTGATTTTTATCAATATTTTAATAATTTTAATAATTAAAAAATAATAAAAATCACAAAAATATTAAAAATCACCAAAATATCATATTTTGAATTCTAAACATTTAGGAATAAACTAAATATTTTTCTTAAGTCCCTAGGAAAAGATATTGAATTTTAAAGGTTTAATGTAATTTTTAATATTAAAAATGTATTTTTCAACCTTTTCACTAAAATAATTCTAATAAATCAAAGAAAAATCAGAAAATTATAAAAATTGATTCTTGGTTTCTCTGATATCAGAAAGATTTTTTGAAAAATATAAAATTCATTTTTCAACCTTTATTTTATTTTTAAATTAATTAATACTCCAAAAATCAAAATAATTATAATAAATAAAATAAAATTCAAAAAATCACCAAAATTTGTCCAAATGGTCCTCTGGTCATTAGGAGTGCCCCATAATTTTCTTAAGGATAGTAAAATTCCCTTGGCCATCTTATTGAATTTTTCTTGGAAATCCCTATTTTCTACAAAAAAATAATTATATAAATAAATTAAATACTGAAAAATCACATTTTCTCCTCTAATGTCTTAATTGACATGTGAGTGAAGCCACATAAAAATTTCAAATTCATTTAAGCTCAATTTAGTGAGTTATGAAATTATTAAGCTTGAAGGGCAAAAATGGTAATTAAAACTTTCAATCTCTAATTAAAATTTTAGGCTTAATAAAATGAAAGAGTAAAAATAGTTGATTCTAACCTAATTTTGGATGATTGAAATTTAAATAATTAAAGGGTAGAAACCCATCAATCATTTTTAAAAATAAACCTTAATCAATTAATTAATTAAATTTGGAAAATTATTAAAAATTGAAATTATTAAAATAGGGATATTATTTAGAAGACATTCGTTCTTTAATTTAAGAATCCCTAAATTAATCACCTCAATAATATTTAATTCCTAATTAAAATGATAATTCAAACTCAAGATTTAAAATACTGAAAGACTTAATCATTAAATTAAATTAAGATTAAAACATTTAAATTAAATCCTTCCAAAATTTCAATTAAATTAATACTTTGATAATTAAATTAAATTATCTTTAAAACATAAAATGAAATATTAAATTAAAATTAAAATTAAATTAAATTAAAATTAAATTAAATTAAATTAAATTAAATTAAATTAAAACATATAAATTAAATTAAATTAAATCAAAAATTGAATTAAAATAAAAATCAAAACAAAATTTAAAAAATAAAATTAAATTAAAATTAAATTAAACTAAATTGAATTAAAATTAAATTAAATTAAATTAAATTAAAGTAAACTAAACCAAATAAAATAAAATTAAATTGAATTAAATATAACATCACTTAAGACATAAAGAATTCAAAAACAAATTTAAAACAACTTGAACACTATTCCAAACTTAAACCCATTAATTAAAATTAAATTAAATCACAAATCACTTAAATATCAATTTGCCCTTAAAAGCTCTTGTTATCATAACTCCTAGATGGAGCATTAAGTGAAATGTCACTTCATACATAGGATATTCAAACGTCCTAGTTCACTGAGCAAAAGAACAAAACTTAATTAAACCCCGGATGATTACTTCACCTGATCAATTAAATCCATTTGGACTTAGAACAATCCTAGCGATATTGAAAAGATGTTTAAGACTCGTCTTAAGAACTTCCTCAATATGATAGGAGGTTTATAAGAACAATTTAACTTAATTGTTCTTTAATGAAGAAAATCGTCCTTAAACCAAAATACAAGAACCTAGACGTAATAGGAGATGACTAGCTATAGGATTAGGACTTTGATATACAATCAAAACCTTCCCTTAGCTTTACCTAGGTACTTGTTGAAATATTTAAATGCCTTAACATGTGTTTTAAGTGCAGCTTGGGATGACGGGAAGACCCTCCAGGTACGCTTTTATTTTATTGCAATTTACTTTATGACAAATGCACTTTACTTTTCTTGCATGATAAACAACTGTTGCATGAAAACCAAAACCTTTAGGATAGTCCCTAAACTGAAACTAAAACTAAATTAAAAATCACTGCAAGATAAAATTCACCGCCACAACATTTCAAAATATAAAACAACTCAAAATTTAATCACAAACAGAACACAAAACTACAATTGCAACTAAATTAAAACGTCTCGTTGAATGATCGGGAATACCTTGGATGATGTAACCCACATGTTGATAACGGGATTTCCCACGGTCTAAATGAAAGTGTGGAACTCATTCAGTTGAGTTTAGCAAATTCATCTAGACTAAGTGAATTCAATGAAAATAACGGTGTCGGGATGACGGAACCGTGGGATCTTAATCGGTTATGTTATAATCAACTTTAAGATTTGTCTTAATAAAAATATTAAAAACACTTAGATTTTAAGATTTCTAAACCAAAACACTTCTCTCATCTCCTGATTTATGACTTCCAAAACTAAACCTCTGCAACAACAAGGAGTTCAGAGCATGGTGGGCAGCACGACCATCGTCATTAACAAAACTCGGGTCTACTTCTGCAAAACCTTTCCTAGATTTAAACAACAAAACCATAGGATTTCGAGGTAGTTTTCCTAGTGCAACATAAATCCTCAACTCTTTGTTAGGCATTTGTATGATCATGTCATGTAAATTAAGCCCTAACCGGTCTTAGGACTCCGAGGTAGTCATTTGGTACGACACAAACCCTCACATCTTCGGGGCTATTTGTATGATTTTATCATACAAATATAAGTCCAAATTAATTAAAATTGGCAAGATTGAAATATCAAATAATATTAGGATTTTCTTAAAATCGAGCCAAACAATAGGATAGTTTGGGAAGCTGCCAAGATTCTTCTTGGATCTTCAGCTTCTCCTACTTTTCTTCCTTTGAACTCCTGAAATTAATTGTTCCAAATTTGATCTATTCTCTATTGAAACTCCAAAATTCAATCCTTTGAAAACCCTAAACTTTGAAATTCATGAGAGCAAAACCACTGATCATTATCGAGAGTTTTCTTAAATGATTCCCGTCATTTAAGATGAAATTAACAATAGGGGCTTGCCCTTATAGGGAACTTTAGGAACTCAGGTAATATAAACCTTGCTTAATTTCTTTATATTAATTAGGGGAACTTGTCGGCTTATGAAATTGGTTCGTAGACCAAAAAGATGTCACAAATCTCCTAGTTTATTTAATTGAGCCCCATCATCAAGCAGTGTGTCTATTCTTCAGGATAGATACACGGTTTGTGGTGCGGTGGTCGTTTATATAAACTATTTGGGATGTGAGATCGGTTTGATTTCATATCTTAAAATTTTTTAAACTTAAAATTACTTTCAAAATCAAATGTTATCTTCTAAACTATATATTTAAATTAAATTTAAAATCTAAAAATATGCCGACAACTTCTGGCGACTCCGCTGGGGAAAATTTCCTCTCTCCATTTTGATCAGATGGTTTTGCTTTCATAAATCGGTAGTGAGTCCATGCCCTAGTGGACCAAACTACTATTCTTTCCGTTGGAATACACCGTTCATTTCTATCTTGAACGAGTATAGCTAACTCCTCTCGGATTTAGGAGCCACTGTTTAGACACCCCTAAACGGAGAGGTTCCGAGATCCTTTTGCCTCTTTTCTGAGGCAAGGTAGACCCCCAATAGGTGTTAGTTTAGGAGCTGTCCTTCGAGTCGAGAAGTCTTGCGTAAGACTTTCTCTTCCTTTCCAATTTTGAATCGAATTCCTTACCTTCTCTACACTTTTGAACATTCTGTTCCTAATAAACAAACCCTCTAATGAATGACTCTTTTAACAAATAATTCCCTTTTTTTATAAAGACATGAACAAAAATGTGTTTGGACTCTTTTCGATTCTTTTCTTTTCATCCTGATGAAAAGAAGCATTACTTGGGATTGACAATCGGAATCTACCTTGCAGAAAATGTCTGCCCCAAAGCTGATTTTCTCCTTCACCAATAGACTGGACTTCGCTTTGTACAAGTATGAGCTGCCCGACAATGGGATCATCCGTTTTGGGCAAGGATTCAAGAACACAAATGAGAAGATCACGGACGTTACCCTTTTCACACTTACAGACAAAGTATATGAAACTGAAAGACCTTTAATCGAGTTCAACCTTAAGTCAACTCAAGAGTTCCCTCCCCTGCAAAGGGTTCCAGTTGAGAAGAATACTACTGTCCATAGGAGAGCTGTTATCTCTACCCCCACCGGTCTAGTCGTCTCTGCACCTACCCCAGCTTCCGCCAAACTAAAGGGGAACGAAATTCAAATTTGTAACGAGCATCTTACCGTGGAGGGTACAGATCTCCGTGCGAGACCCTCTGTTTTTGAAATTGGGCCCAGCTCAAGAGTTCCACCCCTAACAAGGACTCAGAGAAGAAACAGAGGTAGGAAGATTACCAGGATGGCCAGAGCTGCTGAAGTCACTTTCTTGGAAGAAATCCCTGAGTACACACCACTACCTGAGTACATACCATTGCCTGAGTATACGCCGCTTTTGGAAGGAAGTAGATTCCATCGACGAGGAAAATGTCCACAAGATTGCTTCTGCATTACCTCGACCCGCATACTATAGCGACAGCCGAAAGAAAAGGGCAAGGACTACACCATTTGCCCGACTACAGACTGTGATAGAGAAGTTAGCAATGAAAGATAAATGTCCTATATCCGAGATTTTAAGAAGAATAGGGCGGGTGCCAGCAAAGTCCCGTCTTGGGCCGCGAGTAGAACCCGTGTGCGCCACAGAAAAGCCAAATAAGAAGATGAAGGCTAGTCCACCTGTTGTTGTTTCAGGTTTACAGATTAGGGAGGATACCACCTTCCAGCATTCAGCCGACAGACCATCCGGTCCCAGGCCTTCTGTTGCTAGAAGGATGGTATGACGTCCTACTACTGGCCAATTAAGACTGAAACAACGACCTGAAAAGGAAAGTCTTGTCAGGATACTCGAGTCCGAAGAAAGCGCCACCGCAAAGAAGGGGACTCCCAAGAAGGAAATCCAACAGCCATCGCACGATAACTGTGAAATCGCACGAAAAAGACCATTAGAGGACGCTATGGAAAAGATAAGAACCGACATTCAACGATTATCAAGAGAAAGAGAAGAAAAGTTTGGAGATGAAGTCAATTCGTCGGAATTCATGGATGGCGAATATGTGGAAATCAACATGGTTGAGACACGAGCTTCATCAGCTTCGCAAGGTGCCCCGGCAGCTGCGGAGAGAGATGAACCAGAATCATTAAGAGCACAAATTCGAGAAAAAGATGATACAATCTCTCAAATGGCAAAAAGGATGGAAGAGATGGCTGCAGCCCTAGCCACTCTTCAGAGTCAGGTTCAACCCCCAAGATAAACGCCTCCAAAAGTTATTCATATTACAGATGGAGGAAAAGAGATTACATCCATTAACGGAGACGATCAGCCGAAGAAAGATTCTACTCAAAATATGATTCCAGAGAAGGACATCAAGAACATGGTAGAACACCAGGTGCGAGAAGCCTTAGCACACTCTAAGAGCAGAGCATTTATTCAGATGGGTAGACCTTACCCCGAAGAATTTGATGCAGTACAATACCCAAAAGGCTTCGTACCACCTCTGTTCAAGACTTTTGATGGTACCGGAAATCCTCGACAACATGTTGCACATTTTCGTGCTAGTTGTTGCAACGCCGGTGGAAGTGACGCCTTACTCTTCCGACAATTCGTTTGGGAGCCTGTCAGGAATCGGCTTTGATTGGTATACAGAATTACCAAACTGATCGGTAAAGACATTTTCAGAGTTAGAAAACCTCTTCGTGAAACAGTTTGCCGGAGCTCAGCACCATATCACCATTGGTGACTTAGTGGTGGAGAAACAGAAACCGAACGAGACTTTAGTGGACTACATACTTCGATGGAGAAATCTAAGCATGAAGTGTGAGCCACAGCTACAAGAGCAGCATGCAGTCGGTATCTTGCTTAAAAGCATTTAAGGCCCGATAGCACTTCTCCTTAAGGGATTCACAATGAAGACTTTCGAGAAGTTGTTAAGCAAGGCCGGGAGCTTGCAAAAGGAAGCAAAGCAACTAAGTTTCGTCGACAAAACAGACAAACAGAATCCTGTGAAGGCATTCGAAAAGAAATCCGAGATTGTCACGACAGTCGATAAGGGCAAACAATCAATGCAAATACAGCCAGAGCAGCCGCAGTCCAGCTATCAACAACCTCAACAGAACTACCAACAACCCAACCCGGTTATCAGCCAACTCAACAATATGAGCAACCGCCTCGCCCATAGTGCACGTTAAAGGAGCTTATAAATAGAGAATATCCATTCAAGAATGAGGCAGTGCCAAAGATGTTCCGCAGCTTGATGAAGACTTCGGATTTTCGAGTGCCAGAACCCAAGAAGCCAGAAGAAGTTAATAAGAAAGACCATCCCAACTACTGTCCTTACCACTAGATGCTTGGACATAAGATAGAGGATTGCATCACCTTCAAAAGTTGGCTTGACAATAATCTCCGAAAAGGAACATAACGATCCCAAAGGAATACATGAAAGAACCCTGCGAGAGGAGGTTTTGTCAATGTTATTTCAACGGATCCCATCGTTCCGATAGACCCTTACGCGACCGATGATGGATGGAGTACCGCTTGGACGAAGTCATCGAAGAAAATTTTGGATCGCATCCAAACAGCTTCGGCGCGTGCTTCAATTCAAAGTTTGAAACCTGTCAAGCCGGCGCTATCGCTTGCAATTGAAGAACCACCCCAGGAAGAAAAGATCATAGAAAAGAAGGAGATCGAAGAAGAAGAAAAGATCGAGGCTCCCATGGCTAGGCTAGGGGCTGCTTATCCTAGGATGGTTTTTTCCGATTCAGGGGAAAAATTCCTCGAACCTCTGACTCTGTATGATTATTTGCTCGCTCCAGCGGGATCTTATAATGATAAGAGTTATGGCGTTGGCTACGTTTTGATTGTTTCTAACGATTACGTAACTAACGACAACCAATCTAATCCGGATCTTGATTCTGATACAAATAACAATTCTTAAACCATACACAACCTCGACAATCACGATGACAAAGGAGACATTCATCAATAAGGCTACAAAGTTCAACAAGTAATGAATTTATTTGTGAATTCCAAGGAACTCCAATCACAATAGAGTTAGAGATTTCAGATTCCGAAGCGACTCCAAAAGAACCTATCATGCCGATTCAAAAGGAGATACCAGTAAACTCAGTAATAGACTCAGAAGAAATCACAGAAGTCAACTTAAGGAGCGGAAGGGTTCTTCCTCCGAGAACGGGTCCAAAAGACAAAGGAAAGCAGGTGGTTGTTCATGAAGAATCAACCCCATGTCGGCATATTTTTAGGTTGAGTGTTATATTTTTTAATAGAGGCCGCCTACAGAAATTGTTGGCGAATTTTTAATTTAATTTAAATAAATAATTTGAAAAGTAGTATTTGATTTTGAAGATAATTTTAAATTTGAAAATTTTAAGATATGAAATCAAACCGATCTCACATCCCAAATAGTTTATATAAACGTGCACCGCACCACAAGCCGTATATCTATCCCGGAGAGTAGACACACTTGCTCGATGATGGGGCTCGGTTAAATAAACTAGAAGATTTGTGACATTCGTTTGGTCTACGAACCAATTTTATAAGCCGAAAAGTTCTCTCGCTTAATATAAAGGAATTAAGCAGGGTTTATATTACCTGGGTTCTTAAAGTTCCCTATAAGGGCAAGCCCCTATAGTTAATTACATCTTAAACGAAGTGAATCATTTAAGAAAACTCTCGATAATGATCAGTGATTTTTCTCTCAAGAATTTCAAAGTTTAAGGTTTTCAAAGGATTAGATTTTGGAAATTTCAAAAGGGAATGGATCAAATTTAGAACAGTTTATTTTAGGAGTCCAAAGGAAGAGGAGTAGGAGAAGCTGAGGATCCAAGAAGAATCTTGGCAACTTACCAAACAATCCTATTGTTTGGCTTTGAGTTTAATAAAAGCCTAATACTATCTGAGATTTCAATCTTGAAAGTTTTAATTAATTTGGACTTATATTTTGATGATAAAATCATACGAATAGCCTTGAAGATGTGAGGGTTTATTTCGTACCAAACGACTACCTCGGAATCTTAAGACTGGTTAGGGCTTAAATTACATGTTATGATCATGCAAAAACCTAACAAAAAGGTTGAGGATTTATGTTGCACTAAGCAAACTACCTCAAAATCCTATGGCTTGGTTATTTAATTCTAGGAATGTTTAACTGATGTAGAGTTGTTTTGCTGACGAAGATGGCCGTGCTGCCCACCATGCTCTAAGCTCCTTGTTGTTGCAGAGGTTTAGTTTTAGAAGATTGTAATCAAAAGAGAAGAGAAGAGTTTTGTTTTAGGAATCTTAAAGTCCAAGTGTTTTTAGTGTTTTAGTTAAAACAAGTCTTAAAGTAATTAGAACAGAACCGATTAAGATCCCACGGTTTTGTCATCCCGGCACCATTATTTTCATTGAATTCACTTAGTCCAGATGAATTTGCTAAACTCAACTGAATGAGTTCCACACTTTCATTTAGATCGTGGGAAATCCCGTTAGCAACACGTAGGTTACATCATCCGAGGTATTCTCGATCATTCAACGAGACGTTTTAATTTAGTTGCAATTGTAGTTTTGTGTTCTGTTTGTGATTAAATTTTGAGTTGTTTTTATATTTTGAAATGTTGTGGCGGTGATTTTTATATTGCAGTGACTTTTAATTTAGTTTTGGTTTCAATTTAGGGACAACCCTAAAGGTTTTGGTTTTCATGCAATAGTTATTTATCATGCAAGAAAGGTAAAGTGCATTTGCAATAAAGTAAATTGCAATAAAACAAAAGCGTACCTGGAGGGTCTTCCCGTCATCCCAAGCTGCACTTAAAACACAAGTTAAGGCATTTAAATATTTTAACAAGTACCTAGGTAAAGCTAAGAGGAAGGTTTAGGTTATCTATCAAAGTCCTAATCCTATAGCTAGTCACCTCCTATGACGTCTAGATTCTTGTATTTTGGTTTAAGGACGATTTTATTCATCAAAGAATAATTAAGTTCAATTGTTCTTATAAATATCCTATCATATTGAGGAAGTTCTTAAGACAAATCTTAAACATCTTTTCAATATTTCTAGGATCGTTTTAAGTCTAAGAGAATTTAATTATACAAGTGAATTAATCATCCGGGAATTTAAGTGTTATTCTTTTGCTCAGTGAACTTAGGACATTTGAATATCCTATAAGTGAGGTAACACTTCACTTGATGTTTCATTTAAAAGTTATAATAATAAGAGCTTTAAAAGGGCAAATCAAGTTATTAAGTATTTTGATGATTTAAACTTAATGATTCAATTTATTTATTTATTTTTATTTAATTATACAAAATTAGTTTAAGTTTGTAATAGTGTTCAAGTTATTTTAGGTTTAATTCTTAATAATTTCATTTAGGTTTGTTATTAAATGATTTTAATTTAATTTAATTCAATTTAATTTAATTTATTTTACTTTAATTTAAATTTAATTTCAATTTAATTTAATTTCAATTTAATTTATTATTATTTTTTTTTAACTTAGTTTAATTTAATTTAATTTAATTTAATTTAATTTTTATTTTAATTTTTATTTAATTTAGTTTAATTTAATTTAGTTTTAATTTAATTTAATTTATAATTTAGTTTAATTTAATTTAATTTGACTTGATTTTAATTTAATTTAATTTAATTTACTTTAATTTAATTTAATTTTAATTTAATTTTAATTTGGATTATTATTTTAATCTTTTAATTAAGAATTAAGTATTATTGAAGTGATTTATTTAGGGATTTTTAAATTAAAGAATAAACATCTTCTTAAAAAATATCCCTACTTTATAATTTCAATTTTTTTTATTACTCTTCCAAATTTAATTAATTAATTAATTAAGGTTTACTTTAATTATTCTTAAAATGATTGGTGGGTTTCTACCCTTAACCATTTAGGTTTTAATCATCCAAAATCAGTTTAAAATCAAATATTTTACCTTTCCCTTTTGATTAATCCTAAAATTTTAATTAAAGGTTGAAAATTTTAATTACCATTTTGCCCTTCAAGCTTAATAATTCTATAACTCACTAAATTATGCTCAAATGAACTTGAAATTTTTATGTGACCTCACTTACATGTCAATTAAGGCATTAGAGGAGAAAATGTAATTTTTCTGTATTAAATTTATTTATGTAATTATTTTTAATGGAAAATAGGGGTTTTCAAAGAAAATTCAATAACATGACCAAGGAAATGTTTCTGTCTTTAATAAAATTATGGGATGTTCCTAATAACCAGAGGACCACTTGGACCAATTTTTGTGATTTTTTGAATTATATTTTATTTATTAGAATTATTTTTGAGTTTTAGAATATTAATTAATTTTAAAATAAAATTAATGTTGAAAAATGGATTTTATATTTTTTTTAAATCTCTCTGACCTCAAGGAGTCCAGAGAAATAAATTTTATATTTTTTTGATTTTTCTTTGATTTATTAGAATTATTTTAGTGAAAAAGTTGAAAAATACATTTTTTAATATTAAAAATTACATTAAGTCTTTAAAATTCAATATCATACCCTAGGGACTTAGGGAAAATATTTGGTTTATTCCTAAGTGATCATGCATCAAAATGTGACATTTTTTATTATTTTTAATATTTTTATGATTTTATTATTTTTTAATTATTAAAAATATTAAAATAAGCTTAAAAATCAACCTTTTTAGAAAATTGCAATTTTAATTTTTTTTTAAATTCCTCTGATATCAGAGAAGCTCCAAAGATATTTTTGTGAATTTTTGAAAAGTATTTTGTGAGTTATGAATTTTTTAAAGTTTAATTTTATTCATTATTACTCAAGAGGTTTAATCAACCCATTTGGTGGGGTTAATCAAGTCCAATTGTTTTCAAATTTTTATATGGTGTTCTCCTATCCCTAAAGGACAGTGGAGAATTATTTTTAAGTTAATTTGATGAATGGTTAACCGTGATTAATTAAAGTTCACTTTTGGGTATTTAGGCCAATTAGGGTTGTTTAAAGTGAATTAACTCAAAAATTATTTTTCCTAAGCCTCTCTGGTCACAAGAAACATCACCAAATTTTCCTAGAATTTATTTCTCAACATGCTAATTATTGGAATTAAAATACTCAAAATAGCAACATGAATTTGAAAAATTAATAACTTCTCATAGGGATGGCCTCTGACCTTGGAAAATTCAGGGAATGTTCCTAAGTTCAGAGGCTTCAAAAGCCCTATGGTCTCATGCCATGGTGAATTTCCTATATGCATGGAGAATTAAAACAATGCAGAGAGTAAATAAATCATTAAAAAGAAAATACTTAATGAAATTACATGATTTCTTTTCCACATTATTCTCCTTTGTTCACTGAGCAAGAGGGTATTTTTATTTTATTTTTAGAATTTTTCTACACAAAGTTATGAATTTTCAAAGTTCTGGTAATTAAATAAATAAGAAAAATCCTAATTTCCTACTTATCCATGCGGCGCCGCGTCAACCTTGGCGTCTTCGAAGCTCCACGCGTCGTCTTTTGATTCGGCATCGCCATCTGACTGGGATGCCACGCAGCCCGCAGTTCATGTCCTGTTGCTCCATCAGGCGCGATCCTGACCTTCCGCTCGATATACACGCGATCTGACGGCTCCTGGTCATCGTCCAAGACTGGTGTGAACCCGTGACCGTCAACCTTCTAAACCAAATTTCTCACTCGATTCTCAATAGATTTTTGTGTTCTTATGCTCTATGGATTCGTCTTGAAGAGACGAACACATCCATATGGTAAATATGCATTGAAATTTATTCGAACTAAATGGAGAATCTCTGGAAGCTTGGGAAGAAGAGTGAGTCCATAACTTTGCTCAGAGAAATGAAGCTTCGATCTGAGAGTTGTCTCACGTTCGATTGGGTCCAAGCAAGCTCCAGATGAAATCCCTTGGCCTAGTGAATTGTCTAGGTATGAAAGTGCCCACAGCCGATCACAAAGCTTGGAGGCTAGAAGTAATGGCTGTCCTGGAGAGGGGGATTTTGCTGGTAAACTTCTTCTCTTGGTCTGGTGAAGGTGTATGACCAATCAATTTGGTGATTGGCTCACTGTGGTGAAGTGTCCTGCTTTTGGGCTTGGATTTTAACTCTGAAATTGAGCTCACAGAGAGGAAATGGCAGGGGAATTTCAGTGGGGATCAAGTTCTCTATGTGTAGAGAGTGGTCTGGGATGATTTTGGCAGGGTTTCAGTAAGTTTTTGTTCAGCACCTCCTTTGGTCGAGAGGTGGTGGTGTTTAAATAGGAGAGGGTGGAGGGCCTCCCAGGGGGGTTTGAAGGTTGGGATCAGCTACTCTGGTGAGGAGAAGAAGAGCTATGCTATCCATTTGGGTTGAGACAAGTCAGCAAGGTGGAATTCCAAAATTTGGCTCCTCCCAGGTCTCGGCCATGGTGTTTTCAGGCGATCCAGGCGGCTGGCCTGCACAATGGGTCACCCTCAGGTCCAGGTAGGTCAGGGCTGGAGGTTTGTGCAGTCAATTGGGCTTTGCCATGTGTAAAGGGGATGGCTTGGAGTGGAATGGGGAAGAGGACATTTTGTCTTGGTTTAGGTTAACCCATGGAAATAGGCTTGGTGCACCTCCCCAAGACCTGATTTTGAGCTGAGGAAATCATTTAGGTCAGCTTAGAAGGGGTGGTGAAGTCTTCATCCATGGTGAGGTGGCTAAGCATGGTTTAGTGTGTGACATGCTTAAGGTAAAAAAAGGTTTAAAAGGGTTTAAGAAAGAGATCTCCTCTCTTGCCATTAATGGTTTGGTGAGGTGGAAAGTAGATTCCATGGCTCTCATGGCTCCCATGGGGCTCATGCATGGCTTCATGGCTCACATATGGCTTGGGAAAAGTTGTCTCACTTGCATGAGAAAGGGTATTGGAATTTTTTATGGATTTAAGGAGAATTGTCATAAGGCTTGATTTGGATTTATTTGGTGATGGATTTTAGAACTTAGGAAGTGTTTTAAATCAAATGGATGATGATATAGGATTGTCATGTGGGCTTTGGGCCTTTTGAAATCTTTTTTGATGGGCTTTTAGGAAGGCTAAAGGGGATAAGCCTTTAGGTTTGAAAATGGGCTTTTGAATGGAAAAAAAATTTCAAAGGGCCATGCCAAATAAAATGTTGAGTTTTGTTTAAGGATGTGTCTTGAATGATTTGAAGCAAATTTGGGGTAGTTTAGAATTGAATTGGGTGGAATTTGGGTTCATTTGGTAAATGGGCCAATGTAGGTCAAATTGGGCTAACTTGGGCCAATGTTGGGCTAGGGTTGAAATTGATGTAAATTTAATGTTGAGAAATGTTTATGGGAGTGTTTCAAAGAGGTTTCAACTTTGGTTGGGCTTTAGTTTTGGGACTTGGGCTTATTTGGGTTAGGTTTGGGTTTAGGTCAAAATTGGGCTTTTTGGTTTTGGGTTGAATTTGAGTGGGGTTAGAGTCCAAATTTTGGGCAAATCATGTTAGTGTTTTGTTTATGGGGATGTTATGAAGGCTTGGGAAAGATTTGGGATCAATTGGAGTTGAATTGGGTCAAATTGGGTCAAGTTTAGGTGATGGGTCAAAATTGGGCTTTAGGCTCCAAATTGGAATTGAATCCAAATGTCAATCAATTTGGACTTGTATTTGGTCTAAATTGATATTGGGGATATTGAATTGAAGTTTAGAATTGAATTGGACAAAAATTGGGGTCAATTGGGGAGGTTTGGTTTGACATTGGGTTCATTTGGGTTAAGAATGGGTCAAACTGGGGGTTTTGGCAAAAGTGGGGTAAATTAACAAAATAAGCCCATAGGGTAGTTGAAAAAAATGAAATTGGGAATATTTGGGACTTTCTAGAATTTTCTGGGAATTTTCTGAATTTTTGGATGTTTTGGCTAAGAGGGGTATTTTGGGTATTTGAAGGGTATTTGGGGGTATTTTTGGAATCTTTGCAATTTTTGGCTATGGATGATCAATTTGATTGGTGAGGAAATGTTAAGGGCTAATTTTGAGGAATTTTGGGTGATTTGGAAATTTTGGAGGATTTGGACAATTTTAAGGGCTTTTGGTAGGTTTGATAGGTATATGGTCTCCCGGGTCAAAAATTGAAATTTTGGAAAAGAGAAGATTGATCAAATATGAGTGAAATGGAATCACTTTGATTGAGCCATGAAGCCATATTAAGCCCATATGAGCCATGAGAGGACTCATTTGAGGCATTCACTATGTTGTTCCTAACCCTCTTAGCCAGGGGCTTAGGGGTTAAGGTCCATCCATATGAATCACCTAAATGAGTTAAGGAGTCAAGTTGGGTATGGGTGTGGTTTTAGGATTTGGATTGTGTGTGTGAGAGTGTAGAGTATGAGTGTAGTGAGTGTGTAAGTCAACCCTCACTAGACCAAGCTACCCAGGGTGGTCCTAAGGCCAAAGAGTCCTATGGGGAACTCATCCTTTAAACCTTCACTTTTGATTTCAACCCTCTAGGTGATTAGGGGTCTACAATCAAGCTTATGGGGTTTGCAGGGAGACAAGAAGTGGTTTAAATTTATAAATGATGGGTCCCAATTCTAGTCCTCTAAGATAATCAAAGGAAAAGCCTAAGGCTAGATCCTAAGCACTAAAGAGGGAAGAGAAGACCTCATCAAAAATGAGGTCAACACCCCAGCAGAAGAATTGCCCATTCGGGAAGAAACTGAGACACATGGTAACAAAGTGGACTATAACGTGCTAGCCCATCTTAGGAAACTACCAGCCAAGCCGAGCATCTACGACGCTCTCATCTTATCAAAAGAGATGAGAGAAGCTCTGATCAAGGCCTTACTTGATCCAGAGATTTGTTTAGCTCAGATGGCCGGAGAATCCTTAGACGAGGTTTGCTCGTTAAAGGAATAATGAGGTGTTACCTTCACGGACAGTGATCTACTACTTGGGACAGCCGATCATAACCGACCGTTGTACATTTCTGTCACAATCGAGAAGTTTACGCTCTCCAGAGTATTGGTGGATCCAGGAGCGTCAATCAACATAATGAATCTTCGGACGCTAGCCTACTTGGAAATTGATGCTTGCGAGCTTGAAGCGAACAAGATGTTACTAAGTGCATTCAACCAGAAAGGAGAAAGAGCCCTTGGATCAATAACACTGTTGATGAAGACCGATGACTTAGCAAAGACAACCGCAAAATTCCACATAATTGACTATGAGACATCGTTCAACGCTCTACTGGGCCGACCGTGGATCCATGAAAACTGGATGGTACCATCGTCTCTGCATCAGTGCATAAAATACTACGAAGGAGGAGAACAATGCATTAAAGGTGATTTGCAACCTTTCTCCGTACATGAGATTGGAATCCATGAAGATGCAGCTTATTACGCACCTCCGAAGAAAACAATCTTCTCCAGAAACACCGTGCCAAATGAAGCAAAAGAAATTCGAGATGATGAAGAACCTGAAGTTCTAGTCCAACAGTCACTCACCACTCCCTTACGGCGAGATGGTGAAGGTTTCTCCAGAACTCGCATCCGAGGTTGAGGCCGGGGACGAGGTCGTGGAAGAGACACTGGGACAGTTGGATAGAAAAAGCCGATGATCAACGTTGATTGGGAGAACAACTCTGAGGAAGAAGAGGAAATCAAGAAAGAAGCAGCTACGATAAACCGGAAGAAACCACAATTCAAGATTTCTCTCGAAGATGAAAAGAACGAAGAGTACAAATTGATGTACGAGAATATTAATCACTATGTACACACTATGACCCTGACCCCGATCCAATCTAATAAGATCGAGGGTATGGTGGTCAAAGAAGTACATAGCAGTGGTGCAAAGCCAATCAAATTTTACCGTGGCATTTCTTTTTCCAATACTGAAAACAATGTACAATTTAAAGATGTCACTTCTTCCGAATTAATGGAATTACCTTTTGAGTGGTACACTCCCTGTGTTCAAAATTTAATTCAGCGTGATGTCTTACCTCGACAATGGACAAAAGGTCGATCACAAACCTTCGAAAAATTATGGAACAATGCCGGTCAGCCTCCCAATTCAAAATATGGTCTCGGATTCGGCACAGTAGGTTCAGTTGACGATACGAAATTTTGCTTGGTTGTCACTTGTAAACCTAATGAAGACTGTTTGGAAACTACAGAAGATCTTGAAGATTTACAAATTGGAGACGCTCCTCGAGAATTTGAAGAAGAAATTAAATCTACAATAGATGAGCTAATGGAAGTTAACTTAGGTACTAACGAAAAGCCTAGACCAACTTTTGTTAGTTCCTTACTCAATAAAGAAGATTCTGAGAAAATGATCAAGCTATTAATGGAATTCAAGTACTGTTTTTCTTTGAGTTACGATGAAACGGCAGGATTAGCTCCAGAAGTCACAGTTCACAGGCTAGGAGTAGATCCTACTTCCGTTCCAGTCAGACAAGCTTCTAGGAGGATGTGTTTGGAAATTGAACAACAAGTAATAGCTGAAGTTAAGAAACTAATCGACGCTAAATTTGTCTGTGAAGAACAATACCCTACTTGGCTAGCCAATGTGGTACCAGTCAGGAAGAAGAATGGTCAGATCAGAATCTTCGTGGATTTCAGAGACTTGAACAAAGCATGTCCGAAGGATGAATTTCCACTACCAATCCCAGAGTTAATGATCGACATTGCTTCAACACATGAAATATTTTCATTCATGGATCAATCTTCAGGATACAACCAGATAAAGATGGTGCCAGAAGACGAAAAGCTCACAGCATTCAGAACACCAATCAGAGTGTATTGCTACACAGTAATGTCATTCGGACTAAAGAATGCAGGAGCAACATACCAAAGAGCAATGACAAAGATTTTTGATGAGCTCATTCACAATGAAGTTGAGTGCTATGTGGATAATGTGGTCATCAAAAGCAAACTGAAGGAAGATCACCTGTATGATTTGAGAATTGTCTTCGAGCGATTAAGGCAAGACAACCTTAAGATGAATCCCTTAAAATGCGCCTTCGGCTTCACCTCTGGGAAATTCTTAGGATTTTTTGTCCGACATCGCGGGATTGAAATTGATCCATAAAAAATTAAAGCTATCTTAGAAATGCCGCCTCCCAAAACCTTAAAACAGCTACGATCCTTTCAAGGGAAGCTGGCGTATCTTCGACGCTTTATTTCGAACTTGTCAAGTAGGTGTCAGCCCTTCTCGGCATTAGTTAAAAAGGACGCCAAATTCATTTGGGAAGAAAAATGCCAACGGGCCTTCGAGGACATTAAACAATACTTAATGACACCTCCTGTCATAGCAGCCCCAGTCTCATGTAGACCGTTGATACTTTATACCACGGCTCTAGACGACTCCCTTGGAGCCCTACTAGCCCAGCTCAATGATGAGGGAAAAGAAAATGCTCTCTACTATTTAAGCAGTCGTTTGATTCCGATGGAAGTAAAGTATCCTCCAATTGAGAAGCATTGTTTGGCTCTGATCTTTGTTGCCCAAAAGCTCAGGCATTACATGCTCTCTCATAAGGTCAACCTTATCTCGAAAGTTAATCCGTTGAAATATTTAATGACCCGTCCAACACTTTCTGGCAGACTTGCCAGGTGGTCAATGATATTATTACAATTCGACATAACTTTCGTTCCTCTTCGTGCCGTAAAGGGACAAATCCTAGCAGATTTCCTTGCAGCACACCCTTTGCCGGCAGAATCGCCTCTCAATGACGACTTGCCAGATGAGCAGATAATGAACCTAGAAGACACTGATGATCGACGTTGGGAACTATACTTCGACGGAGCATCCTCAGCACAGAATGACAAAGAATTGCAAATGATAGTGCCCAGTAAGGCAGGAATCGGCCTAATCATTATAACACCGGAGCGGGGAATGTTAAGATACTCCTTCCATTTGACAGAGCAGTGCACAAACAACGAGGCAGAATACGAGGCCCTCATAACAGGACTAGAACTGACTGTTCAAATGGGAATAACGAACATCAACATCTACGGAGATTCTCAGTTGATCATTCAGCAGGTTGCAGGACAATACAGAATCTTTAAGCCAAGACTCGAGCAATACTTTCAGTATGCCATTAAACTATTGGAACAAATTCTGAATGTAACAATCTACAAGATCCCTAGAAGAGAAAATGCTCTCGTGGATGCGCTAACTCGCCTTGCAAAAGAATTTCCCTGCTTACAAGATGAGTCAGTTGAAATGTTAGTCCAAGGACGACAGGTCCTATCACAGCTCGACATGGATATGAAACAGAAATTAGGAAAAGCAGAGGAATCAATGGCAGTAGTGACAGAAAACAGAGAAGATTGGCGTTAGCCGCTAATAGACTACTTGCAAACAGGGAAATTACCAGACGATAAGTCATTAGCACATCAAATCAAGAAAAGAGCTCTGTCTTACGCATTAATAAACAATACATTATACGAAGGTCTTTTGATCGGATGTGGCTAAGATGCCTGAGCGGGTCCGAGGCTCGTGAAATTGTCAAAGAAGTGCATTCAGGACTTTGTGGCGCTCATCAGTCGGGTCCGAAAATGAAAATGAAAATTAAAAGACTAGGGTATTATTGGCCCTCGATGACGACTGATTGCATGAAGATCGCCGAGAGCTGTCACCAGTGCCAAGTGCATGGAGTGTTTCTACACCAACCTCCAAATGTTCTACATTCGACAATTGCATGGCACAGATATAGTGGGTCCGATAGAACCGCCTTCTTCAAGAGGACATCGCTTCATCCTTGCAGCTACAGACTACTTTTCTAAATGGGCAGAAGTAGTCCCACTCAGAGAAGTAAAGGCACACCACGTGCTACAGTTTTTCAAAAATCAAGTCGTCTACCGTTTCGGAGTACCGCGCAGAATCATTTCAGATAATGGGTCCGCATTCAGAAGTACAAAGATCAATAATTTTGTCAGAATACATGGAATCGATTGGCGATACTCAACAATCTACTACCCAAGAGCGAATGGCTTGGCCAAGGCTTTTAATAAAACTCTCGTTTAGATTTTAAAGAAAACTTAGGATGACAACAAGAGAAATTTACACAAGAAGTTGTTAGAAGCCTTATGGGCCTACAGGACAACTTTCAGGACTCCTACTCAGTCTACGCCTTACACTTCAGTGTACGGGTCCGAGGCAGTTTTACTTTTAGAGGTTCAGCTTCCATCACTCAGGATCGCAGTTGCAAATAAAATTACTACGAAGAAAATGCCGGATTACAACTGGAAGAAGCTGGAAAACTTGGAAGGAAAAAGACTTGCAGCACAACAAAATTTGGAGCTCGTACCAAGCTAAGATGATCCGGAGCCCACGATAAGCCGGTCCGCCCAAAACTTTCAAAGTTGGTGATTTAGTTCTTGTTCTCGGAAGACTCGTTCTTGTACATCACAAGATAGGAGGCAAATTTGAACCGACTTGGGAAGGGCCGTTTGTAGTCGAGGCGATCACTCGGGGGGCTCCTGCCAACTTGTGAATTGCCAAGGAGAATGACAAATGCTTCCAATCAACAGACGATATTTAAAGATGTATTACGCAACCTGATGTTTCGAAGGGTGGCCTCTAAAATAGAGATTTATCCCTAGAAACACGGGTAAAGTAATCACTTTGTGACAGGGTCCGAACCCAAAAAATATAAAAAATGGAAAAAAAATATATGTACTAAAAATAAAATAAGTGAAAATCATAATAATAAAGTTTTACCCTTCTTTTCAAATTAAATCTTGTTCCTGATCTTTCTTCATCTTTTCCTACTTTCCTTAAAAATTAAAATTGGAGTAAGTGAATAAGAATCTTCAGTGATAAATACTTTCTTAATGTTCTTGTTCTTAGTACTGCCCCTGATCCATTCCTTGTCTTTTGTGCAGGGAAATGTCGAACGGGCGGTTGGTCCTAAACTTTAGAAATGGCATGAGTCTCGCACTTGATGAAAAGTGGGTGAAGGATGGAGCAGTGATAGAGATTGACTCGAACTTCACACCAGCTGGCTTACAATATGAAGAAAATGACTGGGTCCCAGTTGATGGAGAAGAACTTCACAGCCAAACAGTGATGAAAGTGGGTGGCCCGAGCCACCAATCCAACAACAAGAAAAGAAAAACAAACGCCGCAGAAGATAAGAAAACTACCAAACAGTGATGAAATTGGTTGCTACAGCAGAAGGTAGGCTTGTCAGTGCCACGCCAGCAGAAATTCAAGGAGTAAGAAGAGCTACTCTAACTGCTACCCAGCGACGAAAAAAGAATCGTCGTATCCGCAAAATGTTGACCAAGTTAGCAGAAGATCAACATGGACAGACAGTGGGTACTATTAGTGCAAATACCCCAAAGAGACCGGTTCGCCAGGAACCAGAAAGAAGAAAGCCAACTCCAAAAAGGTTGGAACAGATGAAAGAAATACTAGGGAGAGCAGAAATAGAGTCGGTGCCTCAACGCCGAGCAGATATACCAGACCCGAGGAGTCTTGTTGCGAAAGCAACCCCGGAGGATGTCCCTACGGAGACTATACCCGAGGAGCCGAGACATGTAGGAGAACGTGCTGGGGTTGAGCCATACATCCCACAATACGTTACCAGACACTGAGAACTTCAGATAATTCCAGAAAATGAGCTGGAAAAAAAGCAGCTAGTTGAAAAGAAGACCTTTGAATACTTTGAAAGGATTGGAGGCAGAAGAATCAACATTTTGGAAGGCCTCGAGTTACACACAGGTGAATTCTCAGAATACGAGCAACAACATATTGTGGATTGCATCCTAGAACTTCAGAAGATGGGTCGAGTAGGCCGTCTGAGAGAAAAGGCTTATTCAGAACCCCGAAAATGGATGCCAGGGAAAGGAAGAGTCACAATACAATGTTGATGTTGCTATAACTTCGCAGAAGATAGAAAAGGGAATCCACCAGGGATACTCCGTCACGGTGAGGTGGATCCCATGCCGAGAATAATTAAAAGGATGGTGAAAAGAATGATAACATGGAGGGTACTCCCAGCAGACTGCATACCCAACAGTTGCATCATCAACATCTATCAGAAGGGCGACTGCATACCTCCGCACATAGACCACCACAACTTTGTCAGACCTTTCTACACAGTTTCGTTCGTCAACCAGTGCAATATCATGTTCGGATCTGACCTCCGGATAGCAGGACCGGGTAAGTTCTGAGGGCCAGTGGAGATACCACTTCCAGTAGGTTCTGTCATGATATTACAAGGAAATGGAGCAGACATCGCAAAACATTGCATACCAGGAGTACCAGTGGAGCGGATCTCCTTCACCTTTAGGAGGATGGACGACAGAAAGGCATCATACCATTTCCAACCAGATCCAGAATTGGAGAGTCTCCGACCATACGAGTTGTGAGTTAGATGGGAGATAACACACCTCCAAAGCACATCCATGTGGCATTCCGGCCAAGGGTGGCTTGGAAGGTGATGTTATTGACCATGTACCTTACTATTCAGACATGGATTTAACAGATACCTTTTTGATGGATCAACAGGAATCATACATAGTTCGTTTTGAGTCATGGATTGTATGAGAAATATTTCAGATCGAGTTGTATGATATATCTTCAACAAGATTGGAATGAAAGTGACCATGTCACATTTTGCCTTCACCTCTTTTTGTGCAAATTGACTGGGAAACGCCCTTAAAGTTAAATGAACTTCGAACAAAGACAGAAAAGAAAAGGAAAATAAATAAGGGACTCTCTTTCATAAAAATCCGAACATTAAAAAGAATTTCTAATCTACATGAACAACAAATAAATAATAGAAAAAATGGGATAGTTAAAGAAAAAACAAAATAAGTCTAAAGCTCAAATTGAATTCCAGTTTAAGTCCATCTTTTCAAATCCTCCAACCCTTCTTCAAATCAAAATATATTCCGAACCTCCTTTGAAACCCTCTCTCGTGATGATTTTAGAATTACGAAGAATTTTCAATCTAATTCGGATGGCAAGGGTTCATACCCTTCTCCAAGTAATCAGACTTTGATTGATTCTCATGGGATATCGGACACTTTCATATCTCATTTCAATCTCAGCATTCGGGATAGGCCTCCGCCCTACTCTTTTCTCCGCATAAAATCAAAATTGAAACTCAAATTGAAATTCAAACTCAAAATTAAAGCTTAAAATAAAGAATAAAAATGAAACGAATTTAAGATCCAATCTCTTGAAATCTTGTGATCTGAAATTCACCTCCTTTTTCCCCAGCGAGAATTCTGGAATCTTCAGTCTTCGAGATTTACCTGATACTCCCTAGTGGAAATTTCTCACACTTCGTCCTAAGTTTGTCACTTGGACATCTGTGTTGGTTTTGTTGATCTCTTCGGTCAATGCCAACATGCGCAGTGTGCTTGGTTAGCACGCCACAGCTATTGGGGGTCCATTTGTTGACCTCATTTTTGATGAGGTCTTCTCTTTCCTCTTTAGTGTTTAGGATCTAGCCTTAGGCTTTTCCTTTGACTATCTTAGAGTACTAGAATTGGGATCTACCCATTAGAAATTTGAACCACTTCTTGCCTCTATACAAATCCCACAAGCTTGATTGTGGATCCCTAATCACCTAGAGGGTTGAAATCAAATGTGAAGGTTTGAAGGATGAGTTCCCTATAGGACTCTTTGGCCTTAGGACCACCCTTGGTGGCTTGGTCTAGTGAAGGTTGACTTACACACTCACTACACTCACACTCAAAACTCTCACAAACACAATCCAAATCCTAAAACCACACCCATACCCAACTTGACCCCCTGACTTATGTAGGTAATTCATATGGATGGACCTTAACCCCTAAGCCCCTGGCTAAGAGGGTTAGGAACAACATAGTGAATGCCTCAAATGAGTCCTCTCATGGCTCATATAGGCTTAATATGACTTCATGGCTCAACCAAAGTGATTCCATTTTGCTCAAATTTGATCAATCTTCATTCTTCCAAGATTTCAATTTTTGGCCCCGGGGCCCCGACCCCTCCAAACCTACCAAATGCCCTTGGAAGTACACAAAACTTGCAAAATCACCTAAATTACCCAAAATTCCCAAAAACCATTCCTAAACATTTCCCTCCACTCAAATTGATCTTCCATAGAAAAATATACCAAAAATTCCAAAAGTACTCTCCAATACCCTCCAAATACCCAAAATACCCCTCTTTACCCAAAAATCCAAAAATTTAGAAAATTCCTAGAAAATTTCAGAAAATCCCAAATATTCCCAATTTCATTTTGTCCAACTACACAATGGTCCAACTTTGTAAATTTACCACACTTTTACTAAATCCCCCAATTTAGCCCATTCTTAACCCAAATGAACCCAATGTCAAACAAAACCTACCGAATTGACCCCAATTTTAGTCCAATTCAATTCTAAACTTCAATTCAATATCCACCATATCAATCTATACCAAATCCAAGTCCATTTTGATTGACATTTGGGTCCAATTTCACTTTTGAGCTTAAGGCCCAATTTGGACCCATGACCCAAACTTAGCCCAAACCAAACCAATTCAACTCCAATTAACCCCAAACCTTTTCTAAACCTTCCCTAACATCCCCATAAATAAAACACTAACATGATTTGCCCAAATTTTGGACCCAAACCCCACTCAAATTCAACCCAAAACCAAAAAGCCCAATTTTGACCTAAACCCAAACCTAACCCAAATGAGCCCAAGTCCCAAAACCAAAACCCAACCAAAGTTAAGACCTCTTTAAAACACTCCCATAAGCATTTCCAAAAATTAATTTTACATCAATTTCAACCCTAGCCCAACATTGGCCCAAATTAGCCCAATTTAACCTACATTGGCCCATTTACCAAATCAACCCAAATTCAACCCAATTCAAACCCAAACCACCTCAAATTCATTTCAAATCACTCATGACACATCCCTAAACCAAACCCAACGATTATTTGGCCCAAACTTCTACAAAATTCCATCCATGAATTCATTCTTAAACCTAAAGGCTCATCCCCTTAATCCTTCCTAAAAGCCCATCCAAAACATTTTCAAAGGCCCAAAACCTATGTCAAAACCCATATGACATCTTCATTCATCATTCATTTGATAAAATCATCCCTTAAGTTCTATTTCATCATTTAAAAAAACCAAATATGGCCTTATGAAAATTCTCCATCAAAATGTCCAAAAATTCAAAACCCTTTTTCATGTAATTAACAAAGATATTTCCCAAGCCAAATGAAGCCATGAAGCCATGCATAAGCCACATGTAAGCCATGGAAGCCACTTTCCACATCATCAAAATATTTATGGTTAGAGAGGGAACCCCTTTCCAAACTTCTTCTTAAGCCTTTTTAGCCCCTTTTATGTCACACTCTAACCCATGCTTAATCAAAATTCTTGGGATAGAGACTTCTCCACCTAAAGTCAGCTGACCCAAATGATTCCCTAAGCCCAAAGCAGGCCTTGGGGGGGTGCACCTAACCCAAAACCATGGCTTGGACCAAATCAAGCAAAAATGGCCTCTCCCCCACGCCATTTTAATCCAAGTTGTTTACACATGGCAAAGCCCAATTGCCTAGACTAAACCCCAGCCCTGACCCACCTGAACCTGAGGGAGACCCATGCTTGCCGGCCAGCCACCTGGATCGCCGGAAAACACCACACCCGAGAGCTCACATGTGAGCCAACATTGAAATTCCCCCTTGTTGAGTTGCCCGAAGTCCAGTGGCCACCATGGCTGTTCTTCTCTTACATAAAGCAGTTGATCTCATGCCCTAACTCCCCATGGGAGGCCCTCCACCCTCTCCTATTTAAACACCACCTCCTCTCGGCTATGGGGGGTGCTGAAACAAACCTTAAGGAAACTCTGACAAAATCATTCCAGACCACTCTCCACACATAGAGAACTGGATCCCCACTGAAATCCCCCTGCCATTTCCTCTCTGTGAGCTCAATTTCAGAGTTGAAATTCAAGCCCAAAACTAGGGCACTTCACCACAGTGAGCCAATCTCCAAATTGATTGGTCCTACACCTTCACCAGACCAAGAGAAGAGGTTTCCCCCTAAAAGCCCCCTCTCCAGGTCAGCCATTGCTTCCAACCTCCAAGCTTTGTGATCGGGCTTGGTCGAAATCATACCTAGACAATTCACTGGGCCAAGGGACTTCATCCGGAGCTTGCTTGGACCCAATCGAACGTGACGGAACTCTCGGATCGAAGCTTCACTTCTCCGAGCAAAGGTATGGACTCACTCTTCCTCCCGAACTTCCGGAGATTCTCAATTTAGTTTGGGTCAATTTCAATACATGTTTACTGTATGGATGTGTTCGTCTATTCAAGACGAATCCATAGAGCATAAGAACTCGAAAATCTGTTGAGAATCGAGTGAGAAATTAGGGTTAGAAGGTTGAAGGTCACGGGTTCACACCAGTCGTAGATGATGACTGGGAACCGTTGGATCGCGCGTGTATCGAGTGGATGGCCAGGATTACGCCGGACAGAGCAATGGGACATGAACCACGGGCGCCTAAAGCACTGAGTCGGATGGCGGCGCTGAATCAAAACACGCCGCGTGGCCTTTCGGAGACGCCAAGGTTGAGTCAGCGCCTCGTGGATAAGTAGGAAATTAGGATTTTTCTTTTTTATTTAATTACCAGAACTTTGAAAATCCATAACTTTGTGTAGAAAAATCACAAAAATAAAATAAAAATACTGTCTTGCTCAGTGAATAGAGGAGAATAATGTGGAAAAGAAATCAAATAATTTCATTAATTATTTTATTTTTAGTAATTTATTTACTCTCTGCACTATTTTAATTCTCCATTCATATAGGAAATTCACCATGGAATGAGACCATAGGGCTTTTGAAGCCTCTGAACTCGGGAACATTCCCTGAATTTTCCAAGGTCAGAGGCCACTCCTATGAGAAGTTATTGATTTTTCAAGTTCTTGTTGCTGTTTTGAGTATTTTAATTCCAATAATTAGCATTTTGAGAAATAAATTTTAGGAAAATTTTGTGATGTTTCTTATGACCAGAGGGACCTACGAAAAATAATTTTTGAGCTAATTCACTCTGAATAACCCTAATTGGCCTAAACACCCAAAATTAAACTTTAATTAATTAGGGTTAACCATTCATCAAATTAACTTAAAAACAATTCTCCACTGTCCTTTAGGGATAGGAGAACAACACATAAAAATTTGAGATCCATTGGACTTGGTTAACCCCACCAAATGGGTTCATTAAGCCTCTTGAGTGATAATGGGTAAAATTAAACTTTAAAAATTTATAACTCACAAAATACATTTCAAAAATTCACAAAATTGGTTTTGGAGCCTCTCTGATATCATAGGAATTTAGGAAAATTAAAATTATAATTTTCTAAAAAAGTTCATTTTTATCAATATTTTAATAATTTTAATAATGAAAAAATAATAAAAATCACAAAATTATTAAAAATCACCAAAATGTCATATTTTGAATCCTAAACACTTAGGAATAAACTAAATATTTTTCTTAAGTCCCTAGGATAAGATATTGAATTTTAAGGGTTCAATGTAATTTTTAATATTAAAAATGTATTTTTCAACCTTTTCACTAAAATAATTCTTATAAATCAAAGAAAAATCAGAAAATTATAAAAATTGATTCCTGGTTTCTCTGATATCAGAAAGATTTTTTGAAAAATATAAAATTCATTTTTCAACCTTTATTTTATTTTTAATTTAATTAATACTCCAAAACTCAAAATAATTATAATAAATAAAATAAAATTAAAAAAATCATCAAAATTTGTCCAAATGGTCCTCTGGTCATTAGGAGTGCCCATAATTTTCTTAAGGACAGTAAAATTGCCTTGGCCATCTTATTGAATTTTTCTTGGAAATCCCTATTTTCTACAAAAAAATAATTATATAAATAAATTAAATACAGAAAAATCACATTTTCTCCTTTAATGTCTTAATTGACTTGTGAGTGAACCCACATAAAATTTTCAAATTCATTTAAGCTCAATTTAGTGAGTTATGGAATTATTAAGCTTGAAGGGAAAAAATGGTAATTAAAACTTTCAATCTCTAATTAAAATTTTAGGCTTAATAGAATGAAAGAGTAAAAATAGTTGATTCTAACCTGATTTGGATGATTGAAATTTAAATAATTAAAGGGTAGAAACCAATCAATCATTTTTAAAAATCAACCTTAATCAGTTTATTAATTAAATTTGCAAAATTAGTAAAAATTGAAATTATTAAAATAGGGATATTATTTAGAAGACATTCGTTCTTTAATTTAAGAATCCCTAAATTAATCACCTCAATAATATTTAATTCCTAATTAAAATGATAATTCAAACTCAAGATTTAAAATACTAAAAGGCTTAATCATTAAATTAAATTAAGATTAAAACATTTAAATTAAATCCTTCCAAAATTTCAATTAAATTAATACTTTGATAATTAAATTAAATCATCTTTAAAACATAAAAAGAAATATTAAATTAAAATTAAAATAAAATTAAATTAAAATTCAAATTAAATTAAATTAAATTAAATTAAATTAAATTAAATTAAAACATATAAATTAAATTAAATTAAATCAAAAATTAAATTAAAATAAAAATCAAAACAAAATTAAAAAAATTAAATTAAATTAAATTAAATTAAACCAAATTGAATTAAAATTAAATTAAATTAAAGTAAAGTAAACTAAACCAAATAAAATAAAATTAAATTGAATTAAATATAACATCACTTAAGACATAAAGTATTCAAAAACAAATTTAAAACAACTTGAACACTATTCCAAACTTAAACCCATTAATTAAAATTAAATTAAATCACAAATCACTTAAATATCAATTTGCCCTTAAAAGCTTTTGTTATCATAACTCCTAGATGGAGCATTAGGTGAAATGTCACTTCATACATAGGATATTCAAACGTCCTAGTTCATCGAGCAAAAGAACAAAACTTAATTAAACCCCGGATGATTACTTCACCTGATCAATTAAATCCATTTGGACTTAGAACAATCCTAGCGATATTGAAAAGATGTTTAAGACTCGTCTTAAGAACTTCCTCAATATGATAGGAGGTTTATAAGAACAATTTAACTTAATTTTTCTTTGATGAAGAAAATCGTCCTTAAACCAAAATACAACAACTTAGACGTCATAGGAGATGACTAGCTATAGGATTAGGACTTTGATAGACAATCAAAACCTTTCCCTTAGCTTTACCTAGGTACTTGTTGAAATATTTAAATGCCTTAACATGTGTTTTAAGTGTAGCTTGGGATGATGGGAAGACCCTCCAGGTACGCTTTTATTTTATTGCAATTTACTTTATGGCAAATGCACTTTACTTTTCTTGCATGATAAACAACTATTGCATGAAAACCAAAACCTTTAGAATAGTGCCTAAACTGAAACTAAAACTAAATTAAAAATCACTGCAAGATAAAATTCACCGCCACAACATTTCAAAATATAAAACAACTCAAAATTTAATCACAAACAGAACACAAAACTACAATTGCAACAAAATTAAAACGTCTCGTTGGATGATCGGGAATACCTTGGATGATGTAACCCACGTGTTGCTAACGGGATTTCCCACGGTCTAAATGAAAGTGTGGAACTCATTCAGTTGAGTTTAGCAAATTCTATCCGGACTAAGTGAATTCAATGAAACTAACGTCGCTCGGATGACGGAACCGTGGGATCTTAATCGGTTCTGTTATAATCAACTTTAAGATTTGTCTTAATTAAAATATTAAAAACACTTGGATTTTAAGATTTCTAAACCAAAACACTTCTCTCATCTCCTGATTAATGACTTCTAAAACTAAACATCTGCAACAACAACGAGCTCGGAGCATGGTTGGCAGCACGACCATCGTCATTAACAAAACTCGGGTCTACTTCAGCAAAACCTTTCCTAGTTTTAAACAACATAACCATAGGATTTCGAGGTAGTTTGCCTAGTGCAACATAAATCCTCAACTCTTTGTTAGGCATTTGTATGATCATGTCATGAAAATTAAGCCCTAACCGGTCTTAGGACACCGAGGTAATCATTTGACACGACACAAACCCTCACATCTTCGGGACTATTTGTATGATTTTATCATATAAATATAAGTCCAAATTAATTAAAATTGGCAAGAATGAAATATCAAATAATATTAGGATTTTCTTAAAACCGAGCCAAACAATTGGATAGTTTGGGAAGCTGCCAAGATTCTTCTTGGATCTTCAGCTTCTCCTACTTTTCTTCCTTTGAACTCCTGAAATTAACTGTTCCAAATTTGATCTATTCCCTATTGAAACTCCAAAATTCAATCGTTTGAAAACCCTAAACTTTGAAATTCTTGAGAGCAAAACCACTGATCATTATCGAGAGTTTTCTTAAATGATTCCCTTCATTTAAGATGTAATTAACTTTAGGGGCTTGCCCTTATAGGGAACTTTAGGATCCCAGGTAATATAAACCTTGCTTAATTTCTTTGACGCTTTATTTCAAACTTGTCAGGTAGGTGTCAGCCCCTCTCGGCATTAGTTAAAAAGGATGCCAAATTCGTTTGGGAAGAAAAATGCCAACGGGCCTTCGAGGACATTAAACAATACTTAATGACACCTCCTGTCATAGCAGCCACAGTCTCATGTAGACCGTTGATACTTTATACCACGGCTCTAGACGACTCCCATGGAGCCCTGCTAGCCCAGCTCAATGATGAGGGAGAAGAAAATGCTCTCTACTATTTAAGTAGTCGTTTGATTCTGATGGAAGTAAAGTATCCTCCAATTGAGAAGCATTGTTTGGCTCTGATCTTTGTTGCCCAAAAGCTCAGGCATTACATGCTCTCTCATAAGGTCAACCTTATCTCGAAAGTTAATCCGTTGCAATATTTGATGACCCGTCCAACACTTTCTGGCAGACTTGCCAGGTGGTCAATGATATTATTGCAATTCAACATAACTTTCGTTCCTCTTCGTGCCGTAAAGGGACAAATCCTAGCAAATTTTCTTGCAGCACACCCTTTGCTGGCAGAATCGCCTCTCAATGACGACTTGCTAGATGAGCAGATAATGAACCTAGAAGACACTGATGATCGACGTTGGGAACTATACTTCGATGGAGCATCCTCAGCACAGAATGACAAAGAATTGCAAACGATAGTGCCCAGTAAGGCAGGAATCGGCCTAATCTTTATAACACCGGAGCGGGGAATGTTAAGATACTCCTACCATTTGACAAAGCAGTGCACAAACAACGAGGCAGAATACGAGTCCCTCATAACAGGACTAGAACTGACCGTTCAAATGGGAATAACGAACATCAACATCTACGGAGATTCTTAGTTGATCATTCAGCAGGTTGCAGGACAATACCGAATCTTTAAGCCAAGACTCGAACAATACTTTCAGTATGCCATGAAACTGTTGGAACAAATTATGAATGTAACAATCTACAAGATCCCTAGAAGAGAAAATGCTCTCGTGGATGCGCTGACTCGCCTTGCAAAAGAATTTCCCTGCTTACAAGATGAGTCAGTTGAAATGTTAGTTCAAGGACGACAGGTCCTATCACAGCTCGACATGGATATGATACAGAAATTAGGAAAAGCAGAGGAATCAGTGGCGTACTGTGACAGAAAATAAAGAAGATTGGCATCAGCCGCTAATAGACTACTTGAAAACAGGGAAATTACCAGATGATAAGTCATTAGCACATCAAATCAAGAAAAGAGCTCTGTCTTACACATTAATAAACAATACATTATACAGAAGGTCTTTTGATCAGATGTGGCTAAGATGCCTGAGCGGGTCCGAGGCTCGTGAAATTGTCAAAGAAGTGCATTCAGGACTTTGTGGCACTCATCAGTCGGGTCCAAAAATGAAAATGAAAATTAAAAGACTAGGGTATTATTGGCCCTCGATGATGACTGATTACATGAAGATCGCCAAGAGATTTCACCAGTGCCAAGTGCATGGAGTGGTTCTACACCAACCTCCAAATGTTCTACATCCGACAATTGCATGGCACAGATATAGTGGGTCCGATAGAACCACCTTCTTCAAGAGGACATCGCTTCATCCTTGCAGCTACAGACTACTTTTCTAAATGGGCTGAAGCAGTCCCACTCAGAGAAGTAAAGGCACACCACGTGCTACAATTTTTCAAAAATCAAGTCGTCTACTGTTTCGGAGTACTGCGTAGAATCATTTCAGATAATGGGTCCGCATTCAGAAGTACAAAGATCAACAATTTTGTCAGAAGACATGGAATCGATTGGCGATACTCAACAGTCTACTACCCAAGAGCGAATGGCTTGGCCGAGGCTTTTAATAAAACTCTCGTTCAGATTTTAAAGAAAACTTAGGATGACAACAAGAGAAATTTGCACAAGAAGTTGTTAGAAGCCTTATGGGCCTACAGGACAACTTTCAGGACTCCTACTCAGTCTACGCCTTACACTTTAGTGTACGGGTTCGAGGCAGTTTTACCTTTAGAGGTTCAGCTTCCATCTCTCGTGATCGCGATCTGCAAATAAAATTACTACGTAAGAAAATGCCGGATTACAACCGGAAGAACCGGAAAACTTGGAAGGAAAAAGACTTGCAAGACAATAAAATTTGGAACTGTACTAAGCTAAGATGATCCAGTGCCCATGATAAACTGGTCCGCCCAAGAACTTTCAAAGTTGGTGATTTAGTTCTTGTTCTCGAAGACCTATTCTTGTACATCACAAGATAGGAGGCAAATTTGAACCGACTCGGGAAGGGCCGTTCAGTAGTTGAGGCGACCTACTCGGGGGGCTCCTACCAACTTGTGAATTGCCAAGGAGAACGAAAAATGCTTCCAATCAATGGACGATATTTAAAGATGTATTACGCAACCTGATGTTTCGAAGGGTGGCCTCTAAAATAGAGATTTATCCCTAGAAACACGGGTAAAGTAATCACTTTGTGACAGGGTCCGAACCCAAAAAATATAAAAAATGGAAAAAAAATATATGTACTAAAAATAAAATATGTGAAAATCATAATAATAAAGTTTTACCCTTCTTTTCAAATTAAATCTTGTTGCTGATCTTTCTTCAACTTTTCCTACTTTCCTTAAAAATTAAAATTGGAGTAAGTGAATAAGAATCTTCGATGATAAATACTTTCTTAATGTTCTTGTTCTTAGTACCGTCCCCGATCCTTTCCTTGTCTTTTGTGCAGTGAAATGTCGAACGGGCGGTTGGTCCTAAACTTTAGAAATGGCATGAGTCTCGCACTCGATGAAAAGAGGGTGAAGGATGGAGCAATGGATAGAGATCGACTCGGACTTCACACCACTCGGCTTACAATATGAAGAAAATGACTGGGTCCCAGTTGATCGAGAATAACTTCACCGCCAAACAGTGATGAAAGTGGGTGGCCCAAGCCACCAATCCAACAACAAGAAAAGAAAAACAAACGCCGTAGAAGATAACAAATTATGTTCGTGGTTGCTATAGCAGAAGGTAGGCTTGTCAATGCCACGCCAGCAGAAATTCATGGAGTAAGAAGAGCTACACTCACTGCTACCCAGCGACAAAATAAGAATCGTCGTATTCGCAAAATGTTGACCAAGTTAGCAGAAGATCAACATGGACAGACAGTGGGTACTATTAGTGCAAATGCCCCAAAGAGACCGGTTCGCCAGGAACCAGAAAGAAGAAAGCCAACTCCAAAAAGGTTGGAACAGATGAAAGAAATACTAGGGAGAGCAGAAATAGAGTCGGTGCCTCAACGCCGAGCGATATACCGTACCCGAGGAGTCTTGTTGCGAAAGCAACCCCGGAGGATGTCCCTACGGAGACTATCCCCGAGGAGCCGAGACATGTAGGAGAACGTGCTGGGGTTGAGCCATACATCCCACAATACATTACCAGACACCGAGGACTTCAGATAATTTTAGAAAATGAGCTGGAAAAAATACAGCTAGTTGAAAAGAAGACCTTTGAATACTTTGAAGGGATTGAAGGCAGAAGAATCAACATTTTGGAAGGCCTCGAGTTACACACAGGTGTATTCTCAGAATACGAGCAACAGCAGATTGTGGATTGCATCCTAGAACTTCGAAGATGGGTCGAGCAGGCCGTCCGAGAGAAAAGACTTATTCCGAACCCCGAAAAGGATGCCGTGGAAAGGAAGAGTCACAATACATTGCGGATGTTGCTATAACTTCGCAGAACACGTAAAAGGAATCCACTGTGGATACTCCATCACGGTGAGGTGGATCCCATGCCGAGAATAATTAAAAGGATGGTGAAAAGAATGATAACATGGAGGGTACCGCCACAGATCGCATACCCAACAGCTTGCATCATCAACATCTATCGAAGGGCGACCGCATACCTCCGCACATATACCACCACGACTTTGTCGACACTTTCGCACAGCTTCGTTCGTCAACCAGAGGCAATATCATGTTCGGATCTCGACCTCCGGATAGCGAGCCCGGGTAAGTTCCGAGGGCCAGTGGAGATACCACTTCCGTTAGGTTCTGTCATGATATTACAAGGAAATGGAGCAGACATCGCAAAACATTGCATACCAGGAGTACCAGTGGAGCGGATCTCCGTCACCTTTAGGAGAATGGACGACAGAAAGGCATCATACCATTTCCAACCAGATCCAGAATTGGAGTATCCGGCCGTACGAGTTGTGAGTTACATGGGAGATAACACACCTCCAAAGCACATCCATGTGGCATTCCTGCCAAGGGTGGCTTGGAAGGTGATGTTATTGACCATGTACCTTACTATTCAGACATGGATTTAACAGATACCTTTTTGATGGATCAACAAGAATCATACATAGTCCGTTTTGAGTCATGGATTGTATGAGAAATATTTCAGATCGAGTTGTATGATATATCTTCAACAAGATTGGAATGAAAGTGACCATGTCACATTTTGCCTTCACCTCTTTTTGTGCAAATTGACTGGAAACGCCATTAAAGTTAAATGAACTTCGAACAAAGAACAGAAAAGAAAAGAAAAATAAATAAGAGACTCTCTTTCATAAAAATCCGAACATTAAAAGGAATTTCTAATCTACATGAACACCAAATAAATAATAGAAAAAATGAGATAGTTAAAGAACAAACAAAATAAGTCTAAAGCTCAAATTGAATTCCAGTTTAAGTCCATCTTTTCAAATCCTCCAATCCTTCTTCAAATCAAAATATATTCCTAACCTCCTTTGAAACCCTCTCTCATGATGATTTTAGAATTACGAAAAATTTTCAATCTGGTTCGTACCCTTCGCCAAGTAATCAGACTTTGATTGTTTCTCATGGGATATGGGACACTTTCATATCTCATTTGAATCTCAGCATTCGGGATAGGCCTCCGCCCTACTCTTTTCTCCGCATAAAATCAAAATTGAAACTCAAATTGAAATTCAAACTCAAAATTAAAACTTAAAATAAAGAATAAAAATGAAACGAATCTAAGATCCAATCTCTTGAAATCTTGTGATCTGAAATTCACCTCCTTTTTCCCCAGTGAGAATTCTGGAATCTTCAGTCTTGGAGATTTACCTGATACTCCCTAGTGGAAATTTCTCACACTTCGTCCTAAGTTTGTCACTTGGACATCGGTGTTGGATTTGTTGATCTCTTCGGTCAACGCCAACACACGCGGTGTGCTTGGTTAGCACGCCACAGCTATTGGGGGTCCATTTGTTGACCTCATTTTTGATGATGTCTTCTCTTTCCTCTTTAGTGTTTAGGATCTAGCCTTAGGCTTTTCCTTTGACTATCTTAGAGGACTAGAATTAGGACCCACCCCTTAGAAATTTGAACCACTTCTTGCCTCTAGACAAATCCCACAAGTTTGATTGTGGATTCCTAATCACCTAGAGGGTTGAAATCAAATGTGAAGGTTTGAAGAATGAGTTCCCTATAGGACTCTTTGGCCTTAGGACCACCCTTGGTGGCTTGGTCTGGTGAAGGTTGACACACACTCACTACACTCACACTCAACACTCTCACACACACAATCCAAATCCTAAAACCACACCCATACCCAACTTGACCCCCTGACTTATGTAGGTAATTCATATGGATGGACCTTAACCCCTAAGCCCCTGGCTAAGAGGGTTAGGAACAACATAGTGAATGCCTCAAATGAGTCCTCTCATGGCTCATATAGGCTTAATATGACTTCATGGCTCATATAGGCTTAATATGACTTCATGGCTCAACCAAATTGATTCCATTTTGCTCAAATTTGATCAATCTTCATTCTTCCAAGATTTCAATTTTTGGCCCCTGGGCCCCGGCCCCACCAAACCTACCAAACGCCCTTGGAAGTACCCAAAACTTGCAAAATCATCTAAATTACCCAAAATTCCCCAAAACCATTCCTAAACATTTCCCTCCACTCAAATTGATCATCAATAGCCAAAAATACCAAAAATTCCAAAAGTACTCTCCAATACCCTCCAAATACCCAAAATACCCCTCTTGACCCAAAAATCCAAAAATTCAAAAAATTCCTAGAAAATTTCAGAAAATCCCAAATATTCCCAATTTCATTTTGTCCAACTACACAATGGTCCAATTTTGTCAATTTACCCCACTTTTACTAAAACCCCCAATTTAGCCCATTCTTAACCCAAATGAACCCAATGTCAAACCAAACCTACCCAATTGACCCCAATTTTGGTCCAATTCAATTCTAAACTTCAATTCAATATCCACAATATCAATCTATACCAAATACAAGTCCAATTTGATTGACATTTGGGTCCAATTTCCCTTTTGAGCTTAAGGCCCAATTTGGACCCATGACACAAACTCAGCCCAAACCAAACCAATTCAACTCCAATTAACCCCAAAACTTTTCTAAACCTTCCCTAACATCCCCATAAACAAAACACTAACATGATTTGCCAAAATTTTGGACCCAAACCCCACTCAAATTCAACCCAAAACCAAAAAGCCCAATTTTAACCTAAACCCAAACCTAACCCAAATGAGCCCAAGTCCCAAAACCAAAACCCAACCAAAGTTAAGACCTCTTTAAAACACTCCAATAAACATTTCCAAACATTAATTTTACATCAATTTCAACCCTAGCCCAACATTGGCCCAAATTAGCCCAATTTAACCTACATTGGCCCATTTACCAAATCAACCCAAATTCAACCCAATTCAAACCCAAACAACCTCAAATTCATTTCAAATCACTCATGACACATCCCTAAACCAAACCCAACAATTATTTGGCCCAAACTTCTACAAAATTCCATCCATGAATTCATTCTTAAACCTAAAGGCTCATCCCCTTAAGCCTTCCAAAAAGCCCATCCAAAACATTTTCAAAGGCCCAAAACCTATGTCAAAACCCATATGACATCTTCATTCATCATCCATTTGATAAAATCACCCCTTAAGTTCTATTTCATCATTTAAACAAACCAAATATGGCCTTATGAAAATTCTCCATCAAAATGTCCAAAAATTCAAAACCCTTTTTCATGTAATTAACTAAGATATTTCCCAAGCCAAATGAAGCCATGAAGCCATGCATAAGCCACATGTAAGCCATGGAAGCCACTTTCCACATCATCAAAACATTTATGGTTAGAGAGGGAACCCCTTTCCAAACTCCTTCTTAAGCCTTTTTAACCCCTTTTATGTCACACTCTAACCCATGCTTAATCAAAATTCTTGGGATAGAGACTTCTCTAGCTAATGTCAGCTGACCCAAATGATTCCCTAAGCCCAAAACCAGGCCTTGGGGGGGTGCACCTAACCCAAAACCATGACTTGGACCAAATCAAGCAAAAATGGCCTCTCCCCCACACCATTTTATTCCAAGTTGTTTACACATGGCAAAGCCCAATTGCCTAAACTAAACCCCAGCCCTGACCCACCTGAACCTGAGGGAGACCCATGCCTGCTGGCCAGCCACCTGGATCACCGAAAAACACCACACCCGAGAGCTCACATGTGAGCCAACATTGAAATTCCCCCTTTGTTGAGTTGCCCCAAGTCCAGTGGCCACCATGGTTGTTCTTCTCTTACATAGAGCAGCTGATCCCATGCCCTAACTCCCCATGGGAGGCCCTCCACCCTCTCCTATTTAAACACCACCTCCTCTCGGCCATGGGGGGTGCTGAAACAAACCTTACGGAAACTCTGCCAAAATCATTCCGGACCACTCTCCACACATAGAGAACTTGATCCCCACTGAAATCCCTCTGCCATTTCCTCTCTGTGAGCTCAATTTCAGAGTTAAAATTCAAGCTCAAAACCAGGACACTTCACCACAGTGAGCCAATCTCCAAATTGATTGGTCCTACACCTTCACCAGACCAAGAGAAGAGGTTACCCCCTAAAAGCCCCCTCTCCAGGCCAGCCATTGCTTCCAACCTCCAAGCTTTGTGATCGGGCTTAGTCGAAATCATACCTAGACAATTCACTAGGCCAAGGGACTTCATCTGGAGCTTGCTTGGACCCAATCGAACGTGACACAACTCTCAGATCGAAGCTTCACTTCTCTGAGCAAAGGTATGGACTCACTCTTCCTCCCGAGCTTCTAGAGATTCTCATTTTAGTTTGGGTCAATTTCAATACATGTTTACTGTATGGATGTGTTCGTCTATTCAAGATGAATCCATAGAGCATAAGAACTCAAAAATCTGTTGAGAATCGAGTGAGAAATTAGGGCTAGAAGGTTGACGGTCACGGGTTCACACCAGTCATAGACGATGACTGGGAACCGTTGGATCGCGCGTGTATCGAGTGGACGGCCAGGATTGCGCCGGACAGAGCAATGGGACATGAACCACGGGCGCCTGAAGCGCTGAGTGGATGGCGGCGCTGAATCAAAACACGCCGCGTGGCCTTTCGGAGACGCCGAGGTTGAGTCAGCGCCTCTTGGATAAGTAGGAAATTAGGATTTTTCTTATTTATTTAATTACCAGAACTTTAAAAATCTATAACTTTGTGTAGAAAAATCACAAAAATAAAATAAAAATACCGTCTTGCTCAGTGAACAGAGGAGAATAATGTGGAAAAGAAATCAAATAATTTAATTAATTATTTTATTTTTAGTAATTTATTTACTCTCTGCACTATTTCAATTCTCCATTCATATAGGAAATTCACCATGGCATGAGACCATAGGGCTTTTGAAGCCTCTGAACTTGGGAACATTCCCTGAATTTTCCAAGGTCAGAGGTCATTCCTATGAGAAGTTATTGATTTTTCAAGTTCATGTTGCTGTTTTGAGTATTTTAATTCCAATAATTAGCATTTTGAGAAATAAATTTTAGGAAAATTTGGTAATGTTTCTTATGACCAGAGGGACCTATGAAAATAATTTTTGAGCTAATTCACTCTGAATAACCCTAATTGGTCTAAACACCCAAAACTAAACTTTAATTAATTAGGGTTAACCATTCATCAAATTAACTTAAAAACAATTCTCCACTGTCCTTTAGGGATAGGAGAACAGTACATAAAAATTTGAGATCAATTGAACTTGGTTAACCCCACCAAATGGGTTCATTAAGCCTCTTAAGTGATAATGGGTAAAATTAAACTTTAAAAATTTATAACTCACAAAATACTTTTCAAAAATTCACAAAATTGGTTTTACGGCCTCTCTGATATCATAGGAATTTAGGAAAATTAAAATTATAATTTTTTAAAAAAGTTGATTTTTATCTATATTTTAATAATTTTAATAATTAAAAAATAATAAAAATCACAAAAATATTAAAAATCACCAAAATGTCATATTTTGAATCCTAAACACTTAGGAATAAACTAAATATTTTTCTTAAGTCCCTAGGATAAGATATTGAATTTTAAGGGTTCAATGTAATTTTTAATATTAAAAATGTATTTTTCAACCTTTTCACTAAAATAATTCTAATAAATCAAAGAAAAATCAGAAAATCATAAAAATTAATTCCTGGTTTCTCTGATATCAGAAAGATTTTTTGAAAAATATAAAATTCATTTTTCAACCTTTATTTTATTTTAAAATTAATTAATACTCCAAAATTCAAAATAATTATAATAAATAAAATAAAATTCAAAAAATCATCAAAATTTGTCCAAATGGTCCTCTGGTCATTAGGAGTGCCCCATAATTTTCTTAAGGACAGTAAAATTCCCTTGGCCATCTTATTGAATTTTTCTTGGAAATCCCCATTTTCTACAAAAAAATAATTATATAAATAAATTAAATACAGAAAAATCACATTTTCTCCTCTAATGTCTTAACTGACTTGTGAGTGAAGCCACATAAAAATTTCAAATTCATTTAAGCTCAATTTAGTGAGTTATGAAATTATTAAGCTTGAAGGGCAAAAATGGTAATTAAAACTTTCAATCTCTAATTAAAATTTTAGGCTTAATAAAATGAAAGAGTAAAAATAGTTGACTCTAACCCTGATTTGGATGATTGAAATTTAAATAATTAAAGGGTAGAAACCCATCAATCATTTTTAAAAATAAACCTTAATCAATAAATTAATTAAATTTGGAAAATTAGTAAAAATTGAAATTATTAAAATAGGGATATTATTTAGAAGACATTCGTTCTTTAATTTAAGAATCCCTAAATTATTCACCTCAATAATATTTAATTCCTAATTAAAATGATAATTCAAACTCAAGATTTAAAATACTAAAAGACTTAATCATTAAATTAAATTAAGATTAAAACATTTAAGTTAAATCCTTCCAAAATTTCAATTAAATTAATACTTTGATAATTAAATTAAATCATCTTTAAAACATAAAATGAAATATTAAATTAAAATTAAAATAAAATTAAATTAAAATTAAAATTAAATTAAATTAAAACATATAAATTAAATTAAATTAAATCAAAAATTAAATTAAAATAAAAATCAAAACAAAATTAAAAAAATTAAATTAAATTAAAATTAAATTAAACCAAATTGAATTAAAATTAAATTAAATTAAATTAAAGTAAACTAAACCAAATAAAATAAAATTAAATTGAATTAAATATAACATCACTTAAGACATAAAGAATTCAAAAACAAATTTAAAACAACTTGAACACTATTCCAAACTTAAACCCATTAATTAAAATTAAATTAAATCACAAATCACTTAAATATCAATTGGCCCTTAAAAGCTCTTGTTATCATAACTCCTAGATGGAGCATTAGGTGAAATGTCACTTCATACATAGGATATTCCAACATCCAAGTTCACTGAGCAAAAGAACAAAACTTAATTAAACCCCGGATGATTACTTCACCTGATCAATTAAATCCATTTGGACTTAGAACAATCCTAGCGATATTGAAAAGATGTTTAAGATTCGTCTTAAGCACTTCCTCAATATGATAGGAGGTTTATAAGAACAATTGAACTTAATTTTTCTTTGATGAAGAAAATCGTCCTTAAACCAAAATACAACAACCTAGACGTCATAGGAGATGACTAGCTATAGGATTAGGACTTTGATAGACAATCAAAACCTTTCCCTTAGCTTTACCTAGGTACTTGTTGAAATATTTAAATGCCTTAACATGTGTTTTAAGTGCAGCTTGGGATGACTGGAAGACCCTCCAGGTACGCTTTTATTTTATTGCAATTTACTTTATGGCAAATGCACTTTACTTTTCTTGCATGATAAACAACTGTTGCATGAAAACCAAAACCTTTAGGATAGTCCCTAAACCGAAACTAAAACTAAATTAAAAATCACTGCAAGATAAAATTCACCACCACAATATTTCAAAATATAAAACAACTCAAAATTTAATCACAAACAGAACACAAAACTACAATTGCAACTAAATTAAAACGTCTAGTTGAATGATCGGGAATACCTCGGATGATGTAACCCACGTGTTGCTAACGGGATTTCCCATGGTCTAAATGAAAGTGTGGAACTCATTCAGTTGATTTTAGTAAATTCATCTGGACTAAGTGAATTCAATGAAAATAATCTGGTGCTGGGATGACGTAACCGTAGGATCTTAATCGGTTCTGTTATAATCAACTTTAAGATTTGTCTTAATTAAAATATTAAAAACACTTGGATTTTAAGATTTCTAAACCAAAACACTTCTCTCATCTCCTGATTAATGACTTCTAAAACTAAACCTTTGCAACAACAACGAGCTCGGAGCATGGTTGGCAGCACGACCATCGTCATTAACAAAACTCCGGTCTACTTCAAAGAAAACCTTTCCTAGTTTTAAACAACAAAACCATAGGATTTCGAGGTAGTTTGCCTAGTGCAACATAAATCCTCAACTCTTTGTTAGGCATTTGTATGATCATGTCATGAAAATTAAGCCCTAACCGGTCTTAGGACACCGAGATAATCATTTGGTACGACACAAACCCTCACATCTTCGGGACTATTTGTATGATTTTATCATACAAATATAAGTCCAAATTAATTAAAATTGGAAATATTGAAATATCAAATAATATTAGGATTTTCTTAAAACTGAGCCAAACAATAAGATAGTTTGGGAAGCTGCCAAGATTCTTCTGGATCTTCGACTTCTCCTACTTTTCTTCCTTTTCGAACTCCTGAAATTAACTGTTCCAAATTTGATCTATTCCCTATCGAAACTCCAAAATTCAATCGTTTCGAAAATCCTAAACTTTGAAATTCTCGAGAGCAAAACCACCGATCATTATCGAGAGTTTTCTTAAATGATTCCCTTCATTTAAGATGTAATTAACTATAGGGGCTTGCCCTTATAGGGAACTTTAGGATCCCAGGTAATATAAACCTTGCTTAATTTCTTTTTATTAATTAGGGGAACTTGTCGGCTTATGAAATCGGTTCGCAGACCAAACAGATGTCACAAATCTCCTAGTTTATTTAATCGAGCCCCATCATCAAGTAGTGTGTCTATTCTTCGGGATAGATACACGGTTTGTGGTGCGGTGTTCGTTTATATAAACTATTTAAGATGTGAGATCGGTTTGATTTCATATCTTAAAATTTTTAAACTTAAAATTACTTTCAAAATCAAATGTTATCTTTTAAACTATATATTTAAATTAAATTTAAAATCTAAAAATATGCCGACAGAACCTCAGTTCAAAATATCTCTAGAAGAAGAAGATAAAGAAAAATAATTTGAATCTATGTATGACAAAATCAATCATTATATACATTCTATGACTCTGACTCCAATCTCCACTGCTAAGATTGAGAATCTAATAGTCAAAGAAGTATGTAATGATGACAAAAAGCCAATTAAGTTTAGACTTGGCTCTACTTCTTCTTGTACTGAAAATGATGTAAAAATAGAAGATGAAAATCTTCCACAATCAATGAAAATTCCTTTTGAGTTGTATTCTCCTTGGGCACAAAAAATTATTCAAAATAGTTTAATGCTCAAACAATGGTCTTTAAAACAACAACATTTCATTGAACAAATGTGGAATAATAATGAACAAAATTCTAACTCCAAAGAAGGTGTTGGATTTGGCACTCTGGGACCATTGGATGACACAAAATTTTGTCTGGCCATCGCTGGAGAATATGATTCCGAATTATTCTCTGATCTTCCAAATGAAGATGCTCCTCCAGAATTGGAAGAAGAAATTAAATCGACAATTTATGAACTAAAAGAAATAAATTTAGGAACTGATGAAAATCCAAAACCAACTTTTATTAGTTCATTCCTTAATGATGAGGAAGAAAAAGACATAACTCAATTGTTGATAGAATATAAAGACTGTTTTGCTTGGACTTAATCGAATCACAATCCTTGTTAAATAAGCTCCGAGAAGGATGCGTGTTGAAATAAAGCAACAAGTCATTGCAGAAGTCAAGAAATTGATTGAAGCTGACTTCATACGAGAAGAGAATTATCCAACATGGTTAGCCAATGTGGTGCTAGTTAAAAAGAAAAATGGACAGATAAGAGTCTGTATAGACTTCAGGGACTTGAACAAAGCAATTCCAAAAGATGAATTCCCTTTACAAATTCCTGAATTAATGGTTGATATATCATCAAAACATGCAATATTCTCCTTTATGGATGGATCATCAGGATATAACCAAATAAAAATGTTTCTGAACACCCATGGGGATATATTGTTATAAGGTTATGCCATTTGGACTAAAAAATGCCGGTGCAACCTATCAAAGAGCCATGACATGGATATTCGATGAATTAATATATAATCAAGTCGAATGTTATGTGGACGATCTAGTTATCAACAGTAAACAAAAAGATGATCATATATACGTTTTGTGAATTGTCTTTGAATGACTACTACAATAAAATTTTAAAATGAATCCCTTAAAGAGTGCCTTCGGTGTCACTTCAGGAAAATTCTTAGGATTTGTTGTTCGACATCGTGGGATAGAAATTGATCCTCTCAAAATTGAAGCTATCCTAAATATGCATCCTCCTAAAAATCTAACCCAATTGAGATCCTTGCAAGGAAAATTAGCATATATACGACGTTTCATTTCCAATCTATCAAGTAGATGTCAACCTCTTACTTCCCTTACTAGAAAGGACACCAAATTTTTGTGGGATGAAAAATGCCAGCACGCCTTTGAAAACATCAAACAATATCTGACAACCCCTCCTGTCATAGCAGCCCCTGTATTAGGAAGACCTCTAATTCTTTACACCGCAGCGTTGGACAATTCTCTTGGAGCTCTATTAGCATAAGTAAATAACGAGGGAAAAGAAAATGCATTATACTATTTAAGCCGTTGTTTAGTTCCGACAGAAATAAAATACCCGACAATTGAGAAGCATTGTTTAGCCTTAATCTTCGCAGTTCAAAAACTAAGGCATTATATGCTTTCTCATAAAGTAACTCTTATTTCAAGAGTTAACCCATTACAATATTTAATAACACGACCGACACTTTTTGGGAGATTAGCAAGATGGGTAATGATCTTACTCCAATTTGACATAACATTTATACCGTTACGTGCTGTCAAAGGACAAATCCTGGCAGATTTCTTAGCAGCACACCCAATTCCAACTGGATCACCTCTTAATGATGATTTACCTGATTAACAAATATCAGAAATAAAAAATTCTAAGGTGCAACGATGGAAACTCTACTTTGACGGAGCATCATCTGCATGGAAAGACAAAGACAAACAGACAATTATACCAGGCAAAACTGGAGTAGGATTAATTTTCATTACTCCAGAAAAAATGATGATGCCTTTTTCCTATCATCTGACTGAACCATGCACAAATAATGAAGCTGAATATGAAGCGCTCATAACCGGTCTAGAATTAACGATATTAATGGAAATTAAAAACATCGATATCTACGGAGATCCCAACTGATTATCAATCAGATCGCTGGCAAATATAAGACTCTGAAACCTCGACTTGAACAGTATTCTCGTTACACTCTGAAATTACTTCAGCAAATTCCTAACGTGAGATTTTTCTTAATCCCAAGACGAGACAATTCTTTAGCAGATGCTTTGGCAAAACATGCAAAGATGTTTGCCTGTCTAGAAGAAGATGACATACCAATTTCTATAAGAGGGAGACAAGTTCTTTCTCAAATTGATATGGATAATCTGCATAAAATCGATGAAAATATTGAAATGACAATAAATGACGAAAAGGATGATTGGCGACAACCAATCATTCAATATTTACAAACTGGAAAACTACCCGAAAACACTTCTATTGCCAACCAAATCAAACAGAGAGCATTATCATATGCTATAGTAAATGACATTTTTTTATAAATTATCTTTTGACCAAATGTGGTTAAGATGTTTAAACCAAGTCGAAGCTCAAGAGATCGTTAAGGAAATCTATTCATGTTTATGTGCTGCACATCAAGCTGGACCCAAAATGAAATTGAAAATAAAAAGAATGGGCTATTATTGGCCGACAATGATGGCCGATTTTCTTGACATTGTAAGGAAATGCCATCAATATCAGATACATGGGATAGTTTTACACCAGCCTCCAAATGTCCTACACCCAACTATTGCATCTTGGCCATTTGAATGTTGGGGTACCGATATAGTGGGCCCTATAGATCCTCCATCATCTAAGGGACATCGGTTTATTCTAGCAGCTACTGATTATTTTTCCAAGTGGATAGAAGCAATACCACTTAGAGAAGTCAAGGCAGAACAAGTCCTTCATTTCTTTAAGACGCTTATCATTTATAGATTTGGAATTACTTGAAGGGTCATATCAGACAATGGATTGGCCTTCAAAAACACGAAAATGAATAACTTTAATTAAAGACATGAGATTGACTGAAGATATTCCAAAATTTATTATCCTAAGGCCAATGGATTAGCCGAAGCTTTCAATAAAACAATGGTTCAAATCTTGAAAAAGACATTGAGCAACAGCCTGAGACAATGGCATGAGCGATTAATAGAAGCTTTATGGGCTTGTAGAACTACATAACAAACTCCAACACAGTCTACACCATTTGCTTTGGTATATGGTTCTGAAGCTATTTTTCCATTGGAAGTCTAAATTCCTTCTCCCAGGGTTGCGATAATAAATAAAATAACTCAAGAAGAAAATGCCAGATTAGGACTTGAAGAACTTGAAAGTTTAGAAGGCAAGCGTCTACAAGCTCAAAAAAATCTCGAACTATATCAAGCAAAAATGATACGAGCCCACGACAAATTAGTTCGTCCTAGAACATTTCAAATCGGTGAATTAGTCTTAGTTTTTCGAAGACCTATACTTGCTCACCAAAATGGGAGGGCCCATACATAATTGAAAAAACATATTCTGGAGGATCCTACCAACTGGTGGATTGTCAAGGAGAAAGAATCCTGCATCCAATCTATGGCCGTTTCATGAAGAAATATTACGCAACATAAAAAAAAATGAATGACGACTTATTTATAAACTGGGACAATAAATTCTTCTTTTCAAAATCATCTTTGACCTTTTTTTTGTCTTATAACATCTGTTTCATTCATTGAACAAATGTTTAAAAGGCTACAATGTTATTTTGTCTTATTATTTTCAAGAAAAATGCCTGAGGATAGACTATTTTTCTCATTCCAAAATAACATGACTTTTTCCTCGGACCGCCGACATATGGATGTAGGAACTAGGATTCACTTCAACTTTGACCTATTACAAGTTGAGTCTATATATCACGGATCACTACTCTTCCCGGTCAATCATAATGAAATTAAGATGCGTACACCTTTGATAGAGTTTAAACTTCGACAACCTGAAGAGTATGATTTTGAGGTCAGTGATAGCTCAGACAAGCATGAGTTCATGACCTCTTCAGTACGAGGGGCATCTACATCTGGTGTAAATAATGTGGCGATAGAACTTACTCGAGCACTGAGACGAAACCGTAATAAACGGTTAAAACGTCAAAAATAATTGCATGAGAAACAAAATATGGAGGACATTAATCAATTGAAAACTTAGACTATTGATACTGTATTTGAGGAGATACACTCCGCATCAAAAATGACAAACTTGGACCTTGCAAAGAGAAACCAGGATGAAAAAGTGGTTATCACTTCACCCTCACTTACATCTACTCAAAACCCCAAGATGCCAAATAAGAAAGATGATAAAAAGGAACATTTCGGAGAAGAAGTACGACAGATTCATGCTATTGAATGGAGAACTTTTGAACATTACAAACATATGAACAAAAGAACAGTGACATTCTGGATGACCTCAAATTGTTCACCAGAATATTTGATGAAGATGAACAAGCCGCCATTATCGATCGTATAATAGAAGCCCGGAACCAGGGCAGAGCTGGGCTTCTTAAAAGAAAAACTTATTTTAAGCCTAGTAAATGGATTCGAGGCAAAGGAATGCAGACCATTCAATACGGGTGTTGTTATAATTATGTGAAGGACAGAGATGGGAATCTTCCCGGAATCCTGCGATATGAACGAGTCGATCCTCTGTCCACTATAATAATTCAAATTATCAGGCGTCTTGTCACTTGGGGGATCATACCCGTAGACTGTATTCCTGATAGTTGCATTATCAACATATATGATGAAAGAGACTGTATCCCTCCCCACATTGACAGTCACGATTTCGAGAGACCATTTTGCACCGTGTCATTAATGAATCGTTGTTCCATCGTATTTGGAAGGGTTATACAAATCTTGGGGCCCAAAGAATTTGAAGGTACATGCCGTATCCTTTTAACTCAAGGATCAGTTCTCCTATTCCAAGAAAATGGTGCGGATTTTGTGAAACACTTTATACCCACTGTTAATAGGCCACACATTTCGATCACTCTGCGACGGATGAAGCCAGATAAACAACCTGTTGGATATCAAATCATCCCAAAACATGAAGGGCTGAAACCTTTAGAACTACCATGACCCTATGAATGTCCAAACACCTAAGACATGCCTGACAAATAATGTCTTGGAGTGTAAAATCTTTATAGATGGTCTGCCATTATCTGAGGTTATGCTATGATATGGAAGCTTCTGATATATGATATGTCAGTGTTTTGTAGCATGCGTGCTATAAGATATGTACATATATCTACTGTTAACTTATTTTCCTGCAATGGTGTGTACTAGTGACCCTCTTGTACATTATCTATGGAAATAAAATAAAATGTTGGAAAAATGTTCCCCATTGTCTGTGATGTGTCGGCAGGTCATAAAAAACAATAAAATAAATTTTTAATGGTAAAATGAATGACTTGTGATAACTAAACATGAGAATTATCATTCGACCTATATAGGTCAAACCCCAGCGGATATCCCCCCCAAATGTGTTAGTGAGTTCACCACTCCCTCTAGTTATTGGAAGTAAGTCCCTTCCTGATACGGAAATCATGGCTTTCCTTTAACTAACTTTGACATGAAAAGGATGTTCCTTCTCAGAACAAACATATGAGATATCTAAGAATCCTTAAGAACGATATGACACCCACTCCTTTCCTGATTATTATGAGACAACTCTTTAGACCACTTCGGTCAACGCCAATATGTGCAGAACACTAATACAGTATTCCACACATATTGGGGGCCCTTTTGTTGACCTCATTTTTACAATGAGTCAATACCTTTTGACCTAAAAAGTCAACTTTGGTCAAAATGGTCAATCTAGACCCAATGACCAACTCTGTTGACCCAATAGGTCAACCTTTTGACTTAAAAATTCAACTTTGGTCAAAATGGTCAATCTAGACCTAATGACCAACCCTGTTGACCCAATAGGTCAACCTTTTAACCTAAAAAGTCAACTATGGTAAAAATGGTCAATCCAGATTCAATGACCAATCCTGTTGACCCAATTGGTCAACCTTTTGACCTAAAAAGTCAACTTTGGTCAAAATAGTCAATCTAGACCCATTGACCAATCCTGTTGACCCAATAGGTCAACCTTTTGACCTAAAAGTTAACTTTGGTCAAAATGATCAATCTAGACCCAATGACCAACCCAGTTGACCTAATGGGTCAACCATTTGACCTAAAAGGTCAACTTTGGTCAAAATGGTCAGTCTAGACCCAATGACCACCTGTTGACCCAATAGGTCAACTTTTTAACCTAAAAAGTCAACTTTGGTCAAAATGGTCAATCTAGACCCATTGACCAACCCTATTGAATAGGTCAACGTTTTGACCTAGAAAGCCAACTTTGGTCAAAATGGTCAATCCAGACCCAATGACCAACCCTGTTGATCCCTTAGGTCAACCTTTTGACCTAAAAAGTCAACTTTAGTGAAAATGATCAATCTAGACCCAATGACCAACCCTGTTGTCCCAAAAGGTCAACATTTTGACCTAAAAAGTCAACTTTGGTCAAAATGGTCAATCTAGACCCAATGACAACCCTGTTGACCCAATAGGTCAACGTTTTGACTAAAAAGAGAACTTTGGTCAAAATGATCAATTCAGACCTAATGACCAATCCTATTGACCCCATAGGTCAACCTTTTGTCCTAAAAAGTCAACTTTGGTCAAAATGGTCAATCCAGACCCAATGACCAATCCTGTTGACCCCACAGGTCAACCTTTTGACCTAAAAAGTCAACTTTGGTCAAAATAGTCAATCCAGACCCAATGACCAACCCTGTTGACCTCGTAGGTCAACCATTTGACTCAAAAAGATAATTTCAGTCAAAATGGTCAATCCAAACCCAATGGCCAACCCTATTGACCCCATAGGTCAACCCATGACCTAAAAAGTCAATTTTGGTTAAAATGATCGATTTTTGACCAAATAACCAATTATTGACCCAATGACATGTTTAAGACTCCAAAATAACAAAATTAATCAAATAATTAATTTCAAAATTAATTTGATTAATTAAATTGACTAATAATTTAATTTTCAATATTTTAATTAATGACATAATTAATTAAAATGAAAAAATTAAATTAAATGTCATAAAATGATAAAATACACAAAAATGAAATAAAAATGACAAAATTAATCAAATAATTAATTTCAAATTTTTTTTGATTAAAGAAATGACTAATGATTTAATTTTTAAAAATTTTTAATTAATGAAATAACTAATTAAAATGAAAAATTAAATTAAAAATCTCAAAAATGATAAAATGCACAAATTAATTAGAAATAATGGAATTAATCAAATAATTAATTCCAAAATTATTTTTGATTAATTAATGGACCAATAATTTAATTTTCATATTTTAATGACATAATTAAATTAAAAAGACATGAAATAAAACAAAATTCAATTTCAAATCCAAAAAGACATAAAAATTAATCAAATAATTAATTTAAAATTATGTTAATTAATTAATTTGTTAATAAAATAATTTCTAACATTTTTAATTATTGAAATAATTAATTGAAAATGAAATTATATTTAAAAGAACATAAAAAATGGAAATTCTACCCATGACATCGTGCATGACATATTAAATGGATTTAATTTTTAAATCCATTATTGACATCATTAATGACATCGTATGAGTTATACATAACCCATATGATCCATTTAGTATAATCCAACCCATTAATAACACATACCATACCATTTAACCATGGTTAAAGGCCATCATGAAAAAATCATGATGTATGAAATGAGGTGTCATCTCCCCTTCATTTCAAAGCTTGAGTCACCTCTCTCTAAGATAAGGTGGCTAGCCACTTTAAAAATAATTTTGATCACTACCCTAAGCTTCCAATGAGAAAGGAGGTTAGCATGGATTAAACATTAACCACGGTAAAATTAGGTAATGATGAAATCATGCATGAAATGAGTCATGGAGCTTATTTGTCATGCTCCTATTAAATCCTAAGTGACATGGTGAATGAAGAAGAGCTTTCATACTTTGAGTCATCACTCACCTTCTCCATAACTAATGGGAGAGAGACAAAATTTAAACCCATGGTTAAGTGAAATCATGGCAAAACTGTACATGAGGTGAGTAAGAGGGTTAAGTGTCACCTTTCCCCTAAATCTAAAGCATGACTTGGATGAATAAATACTCAGCTCAAATATTAAATTCCCTCCACCTCATAGATGAGCCAATGGAAGCAAGCCAAATAAAGAGTTAAGCTCTTACCATAGCTAAACTCAATATGAGTTAACCTTGGGGAGGTGATTTAAACTTATCCTCCAACTAAAATTCAATCCTCAGCAATCATGACATCAGATAACACCTCCCCTAAATGAATTTAAGCTTAACCAAGCCTCCCCATGGCTATATATACCCCATACCCGAACCCATAGAGAAGAAGAAAAAAATTGGTAGAGACCCATAGGTTGCTCAAACCATTTGATCCCCAACACAAAAAATTCTTCTTAGGAACCTTAGCAATCTATCCCAACCAAACCCAAGCCATAGAGTTAGCCTAATCAACCAAACTTGATCAAAATCCAAAATCAGTTCAAATTAGCCACTTTCTCAAAATTCTCCTCCAAGGCTAGCTATAAGGCCAAATTGGAGAGGAAGGATCTTCCTTGGGAGTCCTAGAAGCCAACCATAAGGTCTGATCAAGCTTGATACACTTGTGGCCAAGGTGTGGAATTATTTTCCCCAAAATAATTCATGTTTTTGAAATATCATAGGTTTTACTAGCCCAAAAATGTATCATCACCATATAGATACAATCTATACGTCTAGATGATTCCATAGGTTCAAAAATCACTCAATTTCGTTGAGAAATGACTGAGATATTGAGCTTTGAAGTTTAACTGTTTGGAAATTTTCGTATTAATGGGGGATTTATCTCCGTCATCCATTATCGTGTTTTGGAATGAACGGAGCTGATCTGCACCCACCGTGTCCGCTGTTCGGATCCATGCACAGGATCTTCCTACTCTTCGACGCGTACGAGGACACGCGTCGAAGCCTCGATTTTCTGGGCTGGATAAATCCTAGAAAACCTTAAAAACTTCAAAAATTGATATCTTTTGTTACAGAGGTCACAAAAATAAAATAAAAATACGTTTGGAAAGCTCTTGAAGAGAGGAAAATTATGAGACCAAAATCATAATTTTATTCTCAATTTATTTTTTAATTAATTAAATACTCTCTGGAGTATTTTAATTATTAAAAATTATTCACAAGTGAGAAAATTATGAAATTTTCAGGGATCAGTCCTTAGGTCATGATCATAGAAAAATACTTTAAGAAATTTATATCTATTTTTGATGAAATTGCACTTTAAAGAAAGGCATTTTCTTTATTTTACTGCAGGAATGAAGATTTATAAGTGATGGAAGCAAAAAGCATGAAATAGAGCGAATTTGGATCAAAAAAGAAAGAAATTCATGCAAATTGAACTAAGTCGCCGACGGCGAGATCGAGGCCACCGACGGCAAGATCATGAGGAGAATTTCTGAAGGAATTATAACTACCTCGCCGACAGCGAGCTCGAGCCCGCCGACAGTGAGATCGCGCGGTTTGAAGACCTTGTAGAAGCCCCGCAGACGGCGAGGTCATTTCCCGCCGATGGAGAGACAGTTCAAAATGCAAATACTTTGAACCTTAATGCTTTTTGAAGAGGTGTTTAAGCATCCCTTGGACCTTTGCCTAGATTTATAAATAGAGGATGAATTTTAGTCTTTTGTGTGTCTGGTGTGTGTCTGTTGTGTGTCATTAGTGAGTTTCTTGAGTCTATTTGTGTTTGAGTGCTAATTAGCAAATTAGAAGATTATTGTACTAGAAGGAAAAGTCAAAGGAACTTCAAGGAGTCTGCTTGGGGAGGAAATTAAGATAAGTATCTTTGTTTATTGTTGTTGTTAACTTTAAATGAAATCCATGCTTTGTTTTACTCCCATACATTCTGAGTAGTTTTCTTAGTCTTTCTCCTTGTTTATGAAAATTATGCGAATTGATGAAATTAAATAGAAGTACCTAATATATTAAAATAAATTGTGATAATTTTTACTTAAAATTTAATTTACTTTCAATCTGGCCAATTAAGTTGTTAAAATATGTTGAATTATCAACTATTGTAAAAATTACATCCAATATTCAGGGAAGTCAAAAACCTTGGAAGGAGGGTGCAAATAAATAGGGAAATATTAATTATCGGACGTAGAATTGGACATTTTGGTGTGACAGACTAAAATATTTAATTTGGTCCTATTGTTTGAGAGCTGAAATGTAGACGTTAGCCTTCAAGTGAGGGGCTTTTAATATGTTTGCAAATTAAGTTTATAGTAACGGTACCAAAAACTTGATCCCGCTTTAATATATATATATATATATATATATATGATTTTATGATGGAATGTGTAATATGGATTCTACGCAAGTATACGTATCGTATCAAGTAATACAAGGCTCTAGTGGAGTCCTGGTTATCGATCCCACAGGAAAGTTTTTAACAGATTTGTATCAGCAAAATTTAGAGGAATTACTTACTAATAAATTAAAGAAATTTAAAGTAACTAAAGCAAACTAAAGTAAACTAATGCTTGAAATAAAGTTGATTTAAATAATTCAGAAAAAGTATCATTCTCCTTATTTTCTAGAAAATTAAGTGAATGACGAATTTAAATAGAATCTTTGAATTGTATTTTGACAAATAGGAGCATTCATATTCTTTACCCTTTGGTCTAGGTGCAAAGAAAACTAACTAATCCTATATTTGATTACTGAATCTGCGGCTAGGCTGGGAGGATACTGGCTGCCACTTCAGAGCTCCCACGTTCCTCTCACCTAAGGGCTAACATCTACACTTCAGCTCTCAAACAATAGGACCAAATTGAATATTTTAGTCTGTCGCACTAAAATGTCCAATTCTACGTCCAATAATTAATATTTCCCTATTTATTTGCACCCTCCTTCCAAGGTTTTTGACTTCCCTGAATATTGGATGTAATTTTTACTATAGTTGATAATTCAACATATTTTTACAACTCAATTGGGCAAATTGAAAGTAAATTAAGTTTTAAGTAAAAATTATCACAATTTATTTTAATATATTAGGTACTTCTATTTAATTTCATCAATTCGCATAATTTTCATAAATAAGGAGAAAGACTAAGAAAACTACTCGAATGCATGGGAATAAAACAAAGCATGGATTTCATTTAAATTTAACAACAACAATAAACAAAGATACTTATCTTAATTTCCTCCCCAAGCGCACTTCTTGAAGTTCCTTCGACTTTTCCTTCTAGTACAGCAAACTTCTAATTTACTAATTAGCACTCAAACACAAATAGACTCAAGAAACTCACTAATGACACACAACAGACACACACCAAACACACAAAAGATTAAAATTCGTCCTCTATTTATAAAGGTAGGCAAAGGTCCAAGGGATGCTTAAACACCTCTTCAAAAAGCATCTAGGTTCAATGTATTTGCATTTTGAACTGTCTCGCCGTCAGCGGAAAACGACCTCACCGTCAGTGGGGCTTCTAGAAGGTCTTCAAACCACACGATCCCGCTGTCGGTGGGCTTGGACTCGCCGTCGGCGAGGTAGTTTTATTTCCTTCAGAAATTCTCCTCATGATAAAACAAAGCTTGGATTTCATTTAAAGTTAACAACAACAATAAACAAAGATACTTATCTTAATTTCCTCCCCAAGCGTACTCTCTTGAAGTTCCTTTAACTTTTCCTTCTAGTACGAAGAAACTTCTAATTTACTAATTAGCACTCAAACACAAATAGACTCAAGAAACTCACTAATGACACACAACAGACACACACCAGACACACAAAAGACTAAAATTCGTCCTCTTTTTATAGAGGTAGGCAATGGTCCAAGGGATGCTTAAAAACCTCTTCAAAAAGCATCCAGGTTCAATGTATTTGCATTTTGAACTGTCTCGCTGTCGGCGGGAAACGACATCGCCGTCAGCGGGGCTTCTAGAAGGTCTTCCAACCGCGCGATCTCACTATCGGCGGGCTCGGGCTCGCTGTCGGTGAGGTAGTTATAATTCCTTCAGAAATTCTCCTCATGATCTCACCGTCGGCGGCCTCGATCTCGCCGTCGGCGACTTAGTTCAATTTGCATGAATTTCTTCCTTTTTTGATCCAAATTCGCTTCATTTCATGCTTTTTGCTTCCATCACTTATAAATCTTTATTCCTGCATAAAAATAAAGAAAATACCTTTCTTTAAAGTGCAATTTCATCAAAAATAGATATGAATTTCTTAATGTATTTTTCTGTGATCAAAATCCCTCAATCTTAATTATTACTTGTCCTCAAGTAATTTAAATACTAAATTAAAATAATGATTTATGTAATAGAATTTTTCAATTCAGATAATATGAATTACTAATTTAAATATCATTATAGTAAAGTTGAATAGAAATATTTTTAAGTAATTAAATTAACTTTATAGATATAAGATTATTTAGTTATCAGGTCTAAGATTTGTAGCTTTCTATTTATTTCAGGAATGACTATATTTAAAAAGAGTAAATTCCATATGATATTTAGATGATAGGAAATTCAAGAAAACACTATTTAGTAAAACACTAATTCATAAATATAAGTTTAGAAATATAATTAAGTTTTAACCTTTAGGTTGATTCCATTGATGCCAATTTTTGATAAGGCATCTCCTCAAGCTTCTCTTCACTTATGTTTTTCTTTTCTTTTATTTTCTTTTTGGATTGATTTTCAATCTTTCTTCTTCTTTTTTATTCTTTTTCTTTTTATTTTTGAAGAGGTGTTTAAGCATCCCTTGGATCTTTGCCTACCTCTATAAATAGAGGACGAATTTTAGTCTTTTGTGTGTCTGGTGTGTGTCTGTTGTGTGTCATTAGTGAGTTTCTTGAGTCTATTTGTGTTTGAGTGCTAATTAGTAAATTAGAAGTTTGTTGTACTAGAAGGAAAAGTCAAAGGAACTTCAAGGAGTCTGCTTGGGGAGAAAATTAAGATAAGTATCTTTGTTTATTATTGTTGTTAACTTTAAATGAAATCCATGCTTTGTTTTATTCCCATGCATTCTGAGTAGTTTTCTTAGTCTTTCTCCTTGTTTATGAAAATTATGCGAATTGATGAAATTAAATAGAAGTACCTAATATATTAAAATAAATTGTGATAATTTTTACTTAAAACTTAATTTACTTTCAATCCGCCGATTGAGTTGTTAAAATATGTTGAATTATCAACTATAGTAAAAATTACATCGAATATTCAGGGAAGTGAAAAACCTTGGAAGGAGGGTGCAAATAAATAGGGAAATATTAATTATCAGACGTAGAATTGGATATTTTAGTGTGACAGACTAAAATATTCAATTTGGTCCTATTGTTTGAGAGCTGAAGTGTAGATGTTAGCCCTCGAGTGAGGGGAACGTGGGAGCTCGAAGTGGCAGCCGATATCCTCCCAACCTAGCCGCGATTTAGTAATCAAACATAGGAGTAGTCAATGTTCTTTGCACCTGGACCAAAGGGTAAAGAATAGGAATGCTCCTATTTGTCACAATACAATTCAAATATTCTATTTAAATTCGTCATGCACTTAATTTTCTAAAAAACAAGGAGAAGGATACTTTTTCTGAATTATTTAAATCAACTTAATTTCAGGCATTAGTTTACTTTAGTTTGCTTTAGTTACTTTAAATTTTTGTTTACTTTATTAGTAAGTAATTCTTTTAAATTTATCTGATACAAATCTGTTAAAAACTTCCCTGTGGGATCGATAACCAGGACTCCACTAGAGCCCTGTATTACTTGATACGATACGTATGCTTGCGTAGAATCCACATTATACATTCCATCATTAAATTATATATATATTTATATATATATTAAAGTGGGATCAATTTTTTGGTACCGTTACTATAAACTTAATTTGCAAACATATTAAAAGTGGGTCAAGTTTTTGGCACCGTTGTCGGGGAAATTAAAGAAATTATTTACTAGAGTAACGGACTATTTTGTTTTGTAAAATTGTAAGTAAAAATTTGGAAACGAAAATTTAATACCTTACAATTCAGAATTAGAGCGTACAATTAAAAGAATTAGATAACAAAAAAGAGAAGTAATAAATTTAACACAAATGGCAAATATTCCTGAAAATGAAAATATCAATCAACCAAGACCATTACGAGATTATGCCAACCCTACGTTAGATGAAATTCATTTAACTATTCAAAACCCTGATGTAGCTGCTAATTCATTTGAACTTAAACCTGCAATTATCCAAATGGTACAAAACGATCAATTTTGTGGTTCACCTATTGAAGATCCTAATTGACATCTTGCTAGTTTTTTAGAACTTTGTGTTACTTTCAAATATGAAGGAGTATCTAACGATGCTATTAGACTTAGACATTTTCCTTGTTCTTTAAGGGATAAGGCTAAAATGTGGTTAAATTCGTTAGCACCAAGATCTATTAAAACTTGGGGAGAGTTATCACAAAAATTTCTATCCAAATATTTTCCACCATCTAAAACTACTAAGCTTAGAAATGATATAACTTCTTTTAGTCAGTTTGATGGAGAATCAATATATGAAGCTTGGGAGAGATTTAAAGAACTTCTTAGGAAATGCCCACATCATGCGTTACCAGATTGGCTAATTATTCAAACTTTCTATAATGGATTAGTAGGATCTTTAAGATCAATCATCGATGCTCGTCACTGGAGGATCATTAATGTCAAAACCATTCGATGACGCCTATGCACTAATCGAAGAAATGGCAACCAATAATTTTCAATGGCTCCATCGATAGAATGAATCCGAAAAAGATAGCTAGTATTCATGAAAAAGATGCAATATCTATGTTAGCTTCACAAATCGCTATTGTATCTAAAAAATTAGATCATTTTGGAATGAATTACTCTCCAACTAAATTAGAAGAAAATTCATCTGGACAACTTATATAATCCCAATCTCAATATGAAAATATAAATGCAATTAATAACATACCCAATAAGCCTTATGCGAATTATTATAATCCTGGATGGAAAAATCATCCTAATTTTAATTGGAATAATAACACAACTAATCAACCGTGGATGAATAACATAACATCACCATTAGGAATTCCTTCTAATCAAGGAAATTCTAATTATAAACCTAATTATCCACCTGGATTTAATAATAATAACCCACAATTTAAAGATAAGAAATTATCAATAGAAGAATTAATATTAAATATGGGTTAACATTTACAAAATCAAGGAAATCAATTACAAATACAAGGTAACCAATTACAAAATCAAGGAACAACTATTAAAAATATTGAAACTCAACTTGGATATATAGCTACCGCACTTAATAATAGAATACCCGGAACATTTCCTAGTAATGTGGAAATAAATCCCAAAGACAAAGGAAATGAACAAATTAAAGCGATACAATTACGAAGTGGAAAACAATTAGAGCCTCAAATTACAAAAGAACATGAAAGTCAAAAAGAGGAAGTGGAAATTGAAAAGGAAAAGAATCAACAAGATTCAAATTTAGAAAATCCTTTAATACCAATGAAAATTTCTGTGGAAAAACCTCGACCACTATTTCTTCAACGACTAATTCAACATAAAAAAGATAAACAATTTGCTTAATTCCTTGAAATTTTGAAGAAATTAACGACGAATATTCCTTTCGTAGAAGCTTTAGAACAGATGCCAAACTATGTAAAATTCATGAAAGATATTCTAAATAAAAATGAAAATTTACCGATAATGAAATGGTCGCACTTAGTGAAGAGTGTAGTGCTATTATTCAGAAAAAACTTCCCGAAAAATTAAAAGATCCCGGTAGTTTCACTATACCCCGCCCTATTAGAGAAAAATTCTATGGAAAAGCTTTGTGTGACTTAGGAGCAAGCATCAATCTAATGCCTCTATCAATTTTTAAAAGATTAGGATTGGGAGAAATCTCACCTACTTCAGTAACTCTTCAGTTAGTTGATTGTTCTGTTACATATCCTATGGGAGTTATTGAAGATGTATTAGTAAAAGTGGATAAATTTATTTTCCCTGTAGATTTTATTGTCTTAGATATGGAAGAAGATAAAAAAATTCCTATCATTTTAGGAAGACCATTTTTAGCCACCGGAAAAGCTATGATCGATGTTCGTAAAGGAGAATTAACTATGAGAGCAAATGACCAAAAAGTTAATTTTAATATTGCTAAATCAATGAAATATCCTGCACTAGAAAAAGATGATGAGTGTTTTCGAATGGAAGTACTTGATCATTTACAAAAAGAACATTTTAAGGAATATTATGAAGAAAAATTAGAAAAAGAAAATACTAAATTAATCGAAAAAGCCGATATAAATGAAGAACTAGATTATATTCAAGAGAAATTTGAATTTTTGGATAACACAGAAAACACTGAAAAAAATATAGTTCCATTGATTATTAAACCTCTTGAACTTGAATTAAAAATGTTACCTAATCATTTAAAATATGCTTACTTAGGTAATTCTTCAACTCTACCAGTTATTATTTCATCCGAATTAAATGAATCTCAAGAACAAAAACTTTTAGATACTTTAAAAAAATATAAGAAATTTTTTTGTTGGACTTTAGGATATATTAAAGGAATTAGTCCATCAATCTGTATGCACGAAATTATTTTAGATAATGAACATAAGCCTAAATAAGATCCGCAAATTAGATTAAATCCAATAATGAAAGAAGTAGTTAAAAAGGAAATTTTAATATGGTTAGATAATGGTATTATATATCCTATTTCTGACAGTGCTTGGGTAATCCCAATTCACTGTGTACCTAAGAAAGGAGGAGTGGCCGTCAAAGCTAATGAAAATAATGATCTTATCCCTATAAGACAAGTTACTGGATTGCGAATATGTATTGATTATAGAAAATTAAACATAGCCACCAGGAAAGATCACTTCCCTTTACCATTTCTAGACCAGATGTTAGATAGATTAGCCGGACATAAATATTTTTGTTTCTTAGATGGATATACCGGTAATCATCAAATACAAATTGCTCCTGAGGATCAAGAGAAAACTACATTTAGTAGTCCTTATGGAACTTTCGCTTTTCGAAGGATGCCTTTTGGATTATGTAATGCACCTACAACATTCCAGAGATGTATGATGTCTATATTTAGTAAATTAATTAATAATGGAATAGAAGTATTTATGGATGATTTCTGTGTATTTGGAACAACATTTGACACATGCTTAAATCATCTTTAAAAAGTATTTGAAGTGTGTGAGAAGACTAGTTTGGTTCTTAATTGGGAGAAATGTCAATTTATGGTTACAGGCGGCATCGTATTAGGGTATAAAATTTCAGAAAAAGGCATGGAAATAGACCTTGCAAAAATTCAAGTTATAGCTAAATTACCACCTCCAACTACGGTAAAAGGGGTAAGAAGTTTTCTTGGACATGCTGGATTCTACAGACGTTTTATAAAAGATCTTTCAAAAATAACTAAACCTATATGCCAACTTCTTGAAAAGGACAAAAAATTTGAATTTACAACTGAATGCCTGAATGCTTTCGAATTATTAAAAGATAAATTAATTACGACACCTATAATAGTTTCACTTAATTGGAAAAAAACCATTTGAACTTATGTGTGATGCTAGTGATTATGCTATAGGAGCAGTTCTTGGGCAAAGATATGATAAGATTTTCAAAGTTATATACTATACTAGTAAAACTTTAAATGATGTTGAAATAAATTATACAGTTACTGAAAGAGAATTATTAGCAGTTGTATATGCTTTTAATAAATTTAGGCATTATCTAATAGGAACTAAATGTATTGTACATACTGATTATTCTGCTATAAAATATTTAATGCAAAAGAAAGATTCTAAACCAAGATTAATTAGATGGATATTATTAATACAAGAATTTGATTTTGAGATCATTAACAAAAAGGGAACTGATAATCAAATTACTGATCATTTATCAAGATTAGAAAATCATGAATTATCTGATATTGATAATGAAATTTTGCATGCTTTTCCTGATGAATAACTTTATAATATAAATGAGTGGAAAATACCTTGGTATGCTGATATAGTAAATTATATTGTAAGTGATATTTTACCACCTATGTTAACTTTGCAACAACAAAAAAAATTCATTCATGATACTAAATTATACTTTTGGGATGAACCTTACTTATATAAGCAATGTGAGGATCTAATTATTAGAAGATGCGTGCCTTATGAAGAAACTTAACCAATCATTCAAAAATGTCATGACTCTGATTTTAGAGGGCATTTTGGGATAGATAAAATTGCGTATAAAATTCTACAATCTGGATTCTACTGGCCTACTCTATTTAGGGATGTATATAGATATATAAAAACTTGCGATAAATGCCAAAGAGTAGGAAACATATCGAGAAAAAATGAAATGCCTCTGAATATTATATTAGAAGTTGAAATTTTTGATGTTTGGGGATTAGATTTCATGGGACCTTTTATTCCTTCATTTGAAAACTCATATATATTAGTAGCTGTTGATTATGTTTCCAAACGGATCGAACACAAGCTTTACCTAGGTGTGATGCTAAAAATGTTTCAAAATTTTTAATGAAAAATATTTTTACTAGATTTGGAATGCCAAGAGTGATTATCACTGACGGAGGAACTAATTTTAGAAACAAATATATTCACAAACTAGTAGAAAAATATAATATTATGCATAAAATATCAACGGCTTATCATCCACAAACTAGTGGATTAGCTGAAGTTTCTAATCGAGAGATTAAGCATATATTAGAAAAATCTGTAAACCCTAATAGATTAGACTGGTCTATAAGACTAGACACTGCATTATGGGCATACAGGACTACTTATAAAACTCCGATTGGAATGACTCCTTATAGGCTTATATATGGAAAAACTTGCCACTTACCAAATGAATTAGAACATAAAGCATATTGGGCGATTAAAGAATTTAATTATAATTTGAAAGAAGCTGGTGAGAAGAGATTGTTGCAATTAAATGAACTGGAAGAATTAATAATTGAATCATATAATAATGATAGAATTTATAAAGAAAGAATGAAATTATGGCATGATCGGAAGATTAAACAGAGAAATTTTGAACCAGGACAAGAAGTTTTGCTATATAATACTAGATTGAAATTATTTCCTGGGAAATTAAAATCTCGATGGATAGGACCTTTCACCATAACTCAGATATTTTCATATGGAACTATAGAAATTGAAGATCCAAAAATAGGACATAGATTTAAGGTAAACGGACATAGATTAAAACCATATTTCGAAGGTAGAAGACAAAATTTTAAAGATGTTTTAATGCTTAGTCAACCTGATTACTAACTGAAATTAGGTCGGGCTGACGACGTTAAACCAAGCGCTTTATGGGAGGCAACCCATAGTAGTCTTTTATTTTAAATTATCTACAAATTAGTGAGTCTATATTATTAAAACTAATCTTACTACTTAAATTTTTAATTAGAATCATCACAAATTTGAACCTATATGATGAGATCAGAAAATATTCGGACCAGAGCAAAATTGGGCGATTTTTACGAATCTCGCCGACAGCGAGCCCGAGCCCGCTGACAGCGAGATCGTGTGCCATGACTTAAGTCAGTTTTATAACTAGCTCGCCGACGGCGAGAAACTTCCCGCAGACGGCGGGGCAGTTGAAATTTTGGTTTCTTAAGAATTTTCGTTCGGTTTTGGACAGATCTAAGCCATTTCTTCGTAGGAAATTATCGCAAATCCAATTTTACACTCTTTTCTTCCTTAGAAATGATTAGAGACCAATCCTTTCAATCCGAAGTTGCCACTAAACTCTTAAAAACCATAAAAACTGAAGTTTTCAACTGAAGAAAATTCGTCAGTTCGGAGGCGCAGCGTATCTTCAACAAAGACTTGATGAACAAAAGACTTATTAAAGAAAGAGGATTTGTCAACAGAGGAGTAGAGAATTCCACCATGAAAATCGAAGAAATGATCGCAAGTGGCATTGGGAGGTATTTTGTTATACGACATCCGCTGTAGTTATTCCAGTAGTTAAAGAGTTTTACTCTAATTTACATGCGATCAACAATGGAAATGTCTACGTCGAGGAAGATGGGTAACATTTACTCCTTCAAGGGTAAATGAATTATTTTCTATAGTAGAATACTTCGTTTGTCATTATTCCAACTTTGTGCCTTCAAGATACAATATGAACGAGATATATAGATACTCGACCGACGAACTTGATGATTGGGAGTTACGCGAAGACGGGTATGTCAGTTTTTCTGCATCACTTCTTAACCCTGTCTCGAAGCATTTGCATTTCTTTATATCATCAAAATTATTACCTACTATGAGGGTAAATATGGTTTCAAAGGATTGCACTATATTAAACTACTGTATTCAAATTGGACTACCTATCGGTGTTGGATCAATAATAGTAAAGTCTGCATTGGGATTGATTGTGCATGGTCAGTGCATGGACTTGGACACCCATCGACAATATTTTCTTTATGCAGTCAGTACCAAGTTTCTTATGAGGTTTGGGAAAAAGTACTTTTACCATGGAAACCACTCGATTCTACGGATATGTTTCCAACTTTGGATAACAATGATGAGATTAACATTATTTCTTATAGAGCATCAAAGAACAATCCTTTAGCAAGGCCCCTTACTGATAAAACTAATTTCATTCTGAAGAAAATTAAAGGATTGGAGAAAGAATTGCAAAATGTGATGAATTCCAGTGACAATATCTCTGATATGTTTGATTACATTGACTGGAGGATGAAGGAGCACTTTGATCATACTGGACATCTGGAGGCCAGTTTTATTCATTTACTGAGACAAAAAGGGTGGATTAATGAAGAATCTACTGCAGAATTCCCTTTCAGGCCTTTCTACAATTTATTTGTGCACCTGCGTCGCATCGGGAATATCAGAGAAGATGATAGTTCAGACACTGAAGAGTAGGAAAGATTTCTATGTTTATGTCATATATTTGTGTAAATAAGTGTTGATTTGGATTTAAGTTTTATTATGAGTCGAACTTTGATTTGATCATCTCAGAATTGATGAGATTTTATGTAATTGTTATGTCTCAGCCTTTAGAGTGTTGTGGTGTGGATTGTGATGCTAAATATTATGGATTTGAACATTTAAGTTAAGTATGTTGTTAAGTTGTTAGTATGAAATTGTAAGTTTCATGGATTTCATATATAAAGTTATATTGTTTGTGTTGTGTGAACTTTTTGTGAATATAAGTATCTAATCTTCATACAATTAGTAAATTAAGTGATCGGAAGATTGATTAAAGACAAATCGAGGTTGAAAATGATTGACGAATTTCAAAAATTTAAAAATTTTTGGGATCTCGCCTATAGCGAGAATTATCTCGCCGACAGCAAGAAAACCCGCTGACAGTGAGACCGAGCTCGCCGACGGTGGATTTTTCCTAAAAGTTTTGCCTTATCAAATAAATTAGCTCGCTGACGGAGAGAAAAATCTTGCCGACAGCTAGATCGTAAAAAGACCTATATTTGACCGGTCAACCGACACTATTCATCATCCCCTTCCTCAACACTTCGAAAAAACAGACCTAGGGCTTGAGAGATATCGGATTTGAGGCAATTTCAACACTTTTTGACACCGGATTTCATCTTCCCTTCGTAAGAGCTTCACTCCTATGCAAAAATTTTTGATTTTCACCATGGATTTCTTCTACATTGGGGAATTTTGAAAAAATCCGAAATGTAGAGAAAATGCTTGGAAGAATTTCATAAAAATTGATTTAAATGGATTTTAGATGTTGTAGGAAGCCTTCTTAGTAATATTTTGGATTTTAGTTAAAATTTTTGCAAATTTCACAGATCAAGAAATGACTCCACGACAAAAGCGATGGATAGATTATGACGAAACCCGATTCATAAATGCAAGAGCACAAACTCGATATTTTCAAAATATCCAATCAAGAAAATGCATTCAAGATCGAGTTTTCAAGAATCCAGGAGGAGAAGTTGAGCGAATCATTAGGGAGCGAGGATGGAAAAATTTCTGTTTCGTGACCAACAGAGCCGCTGTGGAAGTGGTAAATGAATTTTATACAAACTTAACACAGGCTGAAGATGCACCCGTTAAGGTTAGAGGATTTTTGTAGAATTGAACGCTGCTAGAATAAACACTTATTATGAAGTACGAGACACCTACACCAGCGAGTATGAAACTTTTGGGACTATGGAAGGACCACTGGAAGAGGTGATCAACTTTCTCACTGATGGGAAAGGAGTCCGAAAATAAAGCAGCGGGAACGGGTAAACTTCCCTCTTTCTATGTTAAATGCAACATCTAAAGCCTGGCATTATTTTATTTGTTCTACTTTGTTACCTACCTACCACCATAGTGAGGTTACAAGAGATAGAGCAGTTCTGAATTTCTGCATTCAGAACCAAAAGAATATTATTGTGGGAAATATAATTTATAAGAATATATTAGCCACCTTATGTAATGAAAGCGGAGGAGGGCTAGGACATCCTGGTCTTATTTATGCACTCTGCCAATTATCTGGGGTAGAGGCAAGAGATGATGAGGAATGGGTTGAACCTATGAAACCCATTACTCAGGCTAATATAAAGAAATATGAATCCCACGAAGGATGGAGATCTGGGACAAAAGATTATGTACCTTCTTCAAGTAGAGATATACCTTCTACTAGTTATGATCCACCCCCTCAGTACACCACTCCTACCCTTTAAGATCTGATGAATGAATTAACTCTGAGTAGAAAGAGTTTTGAGCTATTTGGAGAAAATATGGAAAGAAGACTTGAGCATATAGACCAAAGGATTCGAGGCTTGGAAAGAAGACACAATTATTATAGCGAATATCTCCAGTGACATTCAGAATACGAAATTGCATACTATGAGGCTGAACGTCGATATAGGAGTGGTGATTTAGATGTTGTCTTTCCTGAGTGCCCCCGCTAGTCACAATACCAGCCTGCTCATCCTTCTCAGCCTGGAGATCAGGGAGATGGCATAGCTTGGGATTTTGTTGCAAAAGATTAAAGCCTTTGTTTGGTTTGTTTAGTTTGTTTAGATTTGTTGTTATTTTGGAAACTTTATTATTTTGGAGGTAATTATTTTGTACTTTCTATGGACTATGGATGTTGGTATGTTTGCTTATGTTATGATATTAGACTTCTTATGTGTGTTAAATTAGTTTGCAATGTTTTTTTATATATATTGGATGTTAGTTTAAGTTTTTATAAGTTATGAATGTTAACATTGTTTAGATTGTTTTAATATGTTTTAAAGTAGATTAGTTGATTGTATGTGTAGTAATAGATTAAGTTTTCATTTGTTATGTTTGATACTTATTTTAAAATTTCATCCCTGTAGTTTCTTTTAAATACTATATGTGGAAGAGTACTAACAGTACAGGTTCATTAAGTAATGAAAAAGCTTGCAAAAATTTCAAAGAAAAGAAATACCTAAAGCTCAAAGGTATGATGAACTTTACCATATACTTTCCCTTTTCACTATTTAGTATAGATAGAAAAATTTATGTTCGGGGGAAGGTAAAAATACAAATTTAATTATTAAATTGTTCTCAATTTCTATATTCAAAAATTATTATCAAATGATTTTCTATAGTAGTTTTTCAATTCAATAAACATTAATTACTTTATTATAATAGAAAGTTAAATAATTGTTTCTAGTAATTCAATTAATTAAATGGAATAAGATATTTGGTTAAAAGGAATAAAAATATAGTAAACTATTTAAAGTAAGGAAAACTATATTCTAAAAATTGAAAATTTTTAAGTATTTAAGTGAAAAAGAAAGGATTGAAACTCAATGAAGTAAAGGCTATGAAATATATATAAAGCAAGGAAATATTTTAAGTTTCAATTTTAGGAAGAGAAATTGAAGTTCAAAATTATTAACAGGCTATCTAGATACATTAATCCTCACTTGAAAAAGAAAAAGAAAAAGAAAAAAAAAGAAGAAGAAAGATTGAAAATCAATCCAAAAAGAAAAGAAAAGAAAAGAAAAACATAAGTGAGGAGAAGCTTGAGGAGATGTCTTATCAAAAATTGGCTTCAATGGAATCAACCTAAAGGGTAAAACTTAATTATATTTCTAGACTTATATTTATGAATTAGTGTTTTACTAAATAGTGTTTTCTTGAATTTCCTATCATCTAAATATCAAAAGTAATTTACTCTTTTTAAATATAGTCATTCCTGAAATAAATAGAAAGCTAGAAATCTTAGACCTGATAACTAAATAATCTTATATCTATAAAGTTAATTTAATTACTTAGAAATATTTCTATTCAACTTTACAATAATGATATTTAAATTAGTAATTCATATTATCTGAATTGAAAAATTCTATTACAAAAATCATTATTTTTATTTATTATTAAAATTACTTGAGGACAAGTAATAATTAAGTTTGGGGGATTTTGATCACAGTAAAAATACATTAAGAAATTCATATCTATTTTTGATGAAATTGCACTTTAAAAAAGGTATTTTCTTCATTTTACTGCAGGAATGAAGATTTATAAGTGATGGAAGCAAAAAACATGAAATGGAGCGAATTTGGATCAAAAAAGGAAGAAATTCATGAAAATTGAACTAAGTCACCGATGGGAGATCGAGGCCGCCAACAGCGAGATCATGAGGAGAATTTTTGAAGGAATTATAAATACCTCCTCGACAGCGAGCCCGAGCCTGCCGACAGCGAGATCGCGTGGTTTGAAGACCTTCTAGAAGCCCCGCTGAAGGCGAGACAGTTCAAAATGCAAATACATTAAACCTGGACGCTTTCTGAAGAGGTGATTAAGCATCCCTTGGACCTTTGCCTACCTCTATAAATAGAGGACGAATTTTAGTCTTTTGTGTGTCTGGTGTGTGTCTGTTGTGTGTCATTAGTGAGTTTCTTGAGTCTATTTGTGTTTGAGTGCTAATTAGTAAATTAGAAGTTTGTTGTACTAGAAGAAAAAGTCAAAGGAACTTCAAGGAGTCTTCTTAGGGAGAAAATTAAGATAAGTATCTTTGTTTATTGTTGTTGTTAACTTTAAATGAAATCCATGCTTTGTTTTATTCCATGCATTCTGAGTAGTTTTCTTAGTCTTTCTCCTTGTTTATGAAAATTATGCGAATTGATGAAATTAAATAGAAGTACCTAATATATTAAAATAAATTGTGATAATTTTTACTTAAAACTTAATTTACTTTCAATCTGGCCAATTGAGTTGTTAAAATATGTTGAATTATCAACTATAGTAAAAATTACATCCAATATTCATGGAAGTTAAAAACCTTGGAAGGAGGGTGCAAATAAATAGGGAAATATTAATTATTGGACGTAGAATTGGACATTTTAGTGTGACAGACTAAAATATTCAATTTGGTCCTATTATTTGAGAGCTGAAGTGTAGATGTTAGCCCTCAGATGAGGGGAACGTGGGAGCTCGAAGTGGCGGCTAGTATCCCGCTACCAAATGTCGCAGATTCGCAATCAAACATAGGATTAGTCAATGTTCTTTGCACCTGGACCAAAGGGTAAAGAATAGGAATGCTCCTATTTGTCACAATACAATTCAAAGATTCTATTTAAATTCGTCATTCACTTAATTTTCTAGAAAACAAGGAGAAGGATACTTTTTCCGAATTATTTAAATCAACTTTATTTCAAGCATTAGTTTACTTTAGTTTGCTTTAGTTACTTTAAATTTCTGTTTACTTTATTAGTAAGTAATTCCTTTAAATTTAGCTGATACAAATCTATTAAAAACTTCCCTGTGGGATCGATAACCAGGACTCCACTAGAGCCCTGTATTACTTGATACGATACGTATACTTGCGTAGAATCCACATTATACATTCCATCATAAAATCATATATATATATATATTAAAGCGGGATCAAGTTTTTGGTACCGTTACTATAAACTTAATTTGCAAACATATTAAAAGTGGGTAAGGTCTTTAAGGACATTCTGTGATTTTTCCTAGGCGAAGGGAACTCTCTAACACAAGAATTTCTAATTATGGAAGAGTTTATAATTATTTCTAATAATAATTATAAAAATAAAAAATAAAAGGAACAAAAATCAGAAATTGGTTAAGTGACTTAAATAAACAAATTTAAACCTTAAAATGACAATTTCCAACCTTCGAAAAATCAAAATGACATTTTAACCTCTTAGGGTAAAATTGTAAATTTTTAAATTTACATATAAAAAAAACCCATAGGCTTCAAGGATTGCGTAGAATGACCTAATCTTAATCCTTAGGTTTAATTCTTAATTAGACCTAGAGTAAAAGTAAGCCTTAAAAACAATTGGGCTAAATCACATCCCTGAAGCTTTGGGTTCAACCCAAATGAACTTACATCTTCTCCTAAATACTTAGGTTAAACTTAAATGAATCTAAGTCAAAATTAAAAATATTTTGGATTAATCAAAATGGACCTAAACCAAAACAAATAAATGACACTAAACCAAAAATTTAAACATAAACATCACATCAACATAAACAAAAACATACAACGACATGATGACATGACACTGAACCAAAACAAAAAAATTGACAAAATGACATGACAAGATGACTACATAACGAAAATTTGAAACAAAAGGAGATCATAAACAAAATAATAAAAATAAATAAATAATGATATCATCTTGACATCATAGAAGGTCAATTCTAAATTAAATTAAACATCAAGACAACTAAAATTTCAAATTAAGGATCTAACCATAATTTAAAATTTAAATCAATCTCAAAATATAAAATTAAAAATTAAGTTCATTAAGCTCAAATTGAATTTATTTGAGCATTAAGTTCAAAAATATTAAAATTCAAATTAAGTTTAAATTAAACTTAATTGACCTAAAGAATCAAATGATATTGAATCTAAACCCGACAAATAAATCTAATAATTGGATTTAAATATGTTTAATTCCTTTAAAATGTGCTAACTGTGTTTTGCAAGATAACTAAAATGACGAAAATTCCGTTTAGATTTCCTTTTGCATAATATAGGATGTGATAACTCTGTTTTGCAGGATAACTAAAACGATGACAATTTGGTTAGATTTCCTTTGCATGTTATAGGGTGTGCTAACTTTGTTTTGCAGGACGACAGGGAAAACAAAATCAAAACTTTTAGGATAGCCACCAAACATAACATTTTCAATAAAACAAAACAAAATAACGACATGGAAAACAAAACCAAAACTTTAACCATAAAATGTTAAATATGACATAACATTTAGGATTGATAGTGGGTACATCTCTCCTTAAAAATAAAATTTTAGAAAACAAATGATCGACATTAATCAGATGTTTTCTTGAACAATTAAAAATTGTTTAAGATGTAATTAACTATAGATGCTCGCTTCTATAGGAGATCTAAAAGAACCTATGATAGAAATCTCTGGTTTTTCATGATTTCCTTTATATATGAAAATTCTAGATATGTTATTCTAGAATATTCTCATATAAGGATTATCATAAACATCATTTTCTAATATTAGTCCTACATTCTTCAAATCCTTCATAGGATTTATAGGAATAAAATTAGGCTAATATTAGACAAAATGGCGACTCCTCAACATTGACATACACCCCTTTCTTTTCATCGCCATCACCCCGAGATATCGAACCCACATGGAAAATGTAAAATCTTTAAAGAAATAGAAAAATTATCTTTTTACTTTTTTATGACTTTTGAAAGTATGTGTTGATTTTGAAACGTTTTGAAAGTTGAATAAAATGTTCAAACTATAATAACTAAAAACACTGTATGTAAAATACTATAAACTAGAATATCTTTTCCTTTCCTTTTATGAAGTAGTAATAATTATTAAAGTATTGTTAAGGAAGTTATTATATTTTTTTGTGACAGATAGAAGCAAATGTATTCTTTACCCTTACTTGGTTCTATAAAGAACATAGGTTAATTTAATTTCTTTTCATTTTGAACATGGTTGGGCAGGGAAGATACCAGTCTCTCACTCTAGAGTTCCCTCGATTCCCACCACGTGGGGTCTAACTTCTCATAACAAAACTCAAAACTTCAAACCAAATTAAGGGGTTTTATCTTGTCACTCTAAAATCCTCTAATTTTACTCTCTTCCATAAAAATATCTTCTAATATGACATTCAATTATATGGACTACAATTCTCACCCATATAATTGCATGTGATTCTTACTAACTTTTATTAGACAATACCACATTGGATCATACATAATCTCAAGAAATTCTACAACTTAATAGGCCAAATTAAGAAGTAAACAAAGTTTTTAGAATCAATCTTCACAACTTCTTCAACTTTGAAACACTTATACTTTCCACAACAATTCTCTATAAATTAATTACTTCTCCATTTAAGAAAGAAAATGATAAAGTAATCTACTCAGAATGCATTGAAAAAATACAAAAACACATTGATTTAAAATTAAAAACCATAAGAAAAATAACAAACAGAAACAAGTATTAATTAAAAACTAAATGTAAGAACAAAAGTAAACACTTATCTTAAAATTCTCTCCAAAAGACTCAAGAAGTTCCTCTGAAACTTTAACTCTTTACTAAACTACTCCTCAGAGTGGATCTCCAAACTCTGATGACTTAGAATAACTTCTGACTTCAATAAAAACTACACTAAAAAGAAAGAAAAGAAGTGGGAAGAAGAAGACTTCACTCCGACCCTTTTCTCCTCTCTACTCTCTACTCCTACTCTTAATAAAAACTAAAATAAAACTCTGTAAAAATGCAATGGAAGAACCCTTCAAAATGCAAAGGAAAGGCTCTCTAGTCTTTCCTAAGACTCTCTTTAAATAGTAAAACAAAAGGTGACTTGGTGTCTCTTAAAAATGTGTCCAGATTCAATGTATCTACCAAAGAATGCACCCCTTCATTCAAACTTGCCGCCCAAAGGAAGTTATGGAAGTTACCACCAAGAGTTGCATCCCATACCCTTTAAAATTGGCACAAAATTCCTTTAGAATTCGATTTTTAGCAGTGGCGGCTAGGCCCAGCGGCGCTTAGCCGCCAGTGCCAACTTTTCATTTTTCATCTTTTTTTTTGCTCCAAATTTGATCCAATTTTGCTCCTTTCATCATGACCATCAATTTTCATCATACCTTCAAGAAAAACACAAAATACCTTCCATTAAAGTGCAATATCATTAAAAATAGGTATAAAAATGTGCATAAAAATACTATATATTTTAGGTGTATCAACGAGCAACAATTACAACAAAACAACGACATTGACAAAACAAAACAAAACAACGACATTAACAAAATAAGAATGACAAAACCAAAACTTTTAGGTTACCCACAAAACCTAAACTTTCAACAAACAACAAAATGACATAAAATCGACATGAGAAAATGACATTTTGGATTGATAGTGGGTACATCTTTCCCTAAAAACAAAAATTTCTAGAAAACAAGTGATCAACATTAATCAGAAGTTTTCTTAGACAATTATAAATTGCCTAAGATGTAATTAACTATAGAAGCTTACTTCTATAGGAGAAGTACAAGAATCCATGATAAAAATCTCTGGTTAATACTTCGTGATTTTCCTTGTATAGAAACTCTAGGATATGACATTTTAGAATCTTCTTTAAGGACTATCATAAACATCTTTTTTTCTCTATTTTATATTAGCCCTAAATTTCTTAATTCCTATATAGGATTACAGAAATAAGATTAGGGCAATATTTAATTAGAGTGGCGACTCCTTGACATTGACCTGACATCAAAAATTGAGGGCGACGACCACTTGCGCATCCGTCACCATCACACTTCTCAACTGAATAGCTTGTACTTGCCCTTTAGTTTGGTCTCTTGGATTAACTTCTATATTACTAGTAAGCGTTCCATGGGATCTATTACTTAATGAATTGGAAATCTGTCCCAATTGATTCTGAATACTTCTGGTAGTTTCTCCTTGACTTTGTAATTGATTTCCCATTTGTAACACCACTTCCTCTATAGACAACTTCTTCTCCTTAAGTTGTGAAGTATTGTTAAAACCTGAAGGATAGTTTGGTCTATATTTATTATTCCCTTGGTTGTTCTAGTTTTCTAATTGGTTTACTTGGTTGTTCCACCATTGTTGGTTACTACCACCCTGATTATTGGTATTCTAGTTAAAGTTTGGATGGTTTTCCAACCTGGGTTATAATAATTAGAATATGGGTTATTAGACTTACTTATAGCATTCAAAATTTCTAGTGAAGTTTGAGAATCAACCATTTGGTCTAATGAATTTTCTTCAATCATGGAAGTTGGCTGAGAAAAATTCATTCCAAATTAGTCTATCTTCGTTGAAATTGCAGCAACTTGATTTGCTAGCATCGCAAAAGCATCATTTTCATGAATGTTGGCTACCATTTTAGGATTTAACCTATCAGAAGGCCATTGAAAAATATTAGTAACCATTTCTTCAATTAAATCATAAGCATCAGCAAACTTTTTAGACTTCAAAATTTCTAGTGAAGTTTGAGAATCAACCATTTGGTCTATTGAATTTTCTTCAATCATGGAAGTCGCTCGAGAAAAATTCATTCCAAATTAGTCTATCTTCGTTGAAATTGCAGCAACTCGATTTGCTAGCATCGCAAAAGCATCATTTTCATGAATGTTGGCTACCATTTTAGGATTTAACCTATCAGAAGGCCATTGAAAAATATTAGTAACCATTTCTTCAATTAAATCATAAGCATCAACAAACTTTTTAGACTTCAAAATTTCTAGTGAAGTTTGAGAATCAACCATTTGGTCTATTGAATTTTCTTCAATCATGGAAGTTGGCTGAGAAAAATTCATTCCAAATTAGTCTATCTTCGTTGAAATTGCAGCAACTTGATTTGCTAGCATCGCAAAAGCATCATTTTCATGAATGTTGGCTACCATTTTAGGATTTAACCTATCAGAAGGCCATTGAAAAATATTAGTAACCATTTCTTCAATTAAATCATAAGCATCAGCAAACTTTTTAGACTTCAACGAACCACCAACAGCTACATCGATAATAGATCTAAGAGATCCAACTGATCCATTATAGAAGGTCTAAATTATTAACCAATCTGGTATCAAATGATGTGGACACCTTATTAAGAGATCTTTAAAATGTTCCCATGCTTCATATATGGATTCCACTTAAAATTGACAAAACAATGTGATATCATTTCTAAGCTTCAAATTCTTCGATGGTGGAAAAAATTTAGCAGGCAATTTTTGTGCTAAATCACCCCAACTTCTGATAGATCCAGGTGCTAACGAATTTAACAAAATCTTAGCTTTATCCCTCAATGGAAAAGGAAAAAGACTAAGTCTAATAGCATCGTTCGAAACACCATCGTATTTAAAAGTAGCGCACAATTCTAGAAAATTAGCAAGATGTAAATTAGGATCTTCAGTTGGTGCTCCCCCAAACTGATTATTAGATACCATCTAGATAATAGCAGGTTTAAGTTCAAATGAACTAGCAGCAAGAAAAGGGTGTTGAATACTACCATGATGTTCATCCATTGTAGGGTTAGCATAATCTCTTAACAGTCTAAATTCTTGATGGATTTCAACATTTTGATGATCTTATTTTGCCATTTCTTGAATATTTTTATCTTTTTCTGAATTTTTAATTTTTTTTATTCTTCTTATAGTTCTCTCTAATTTAGAATCATATGGCACAAGTCTTTCAGAACCTGAACTATGCATACAAAATAAACAAAATAAAAAAAGACACACTAAGAAAAACAATGAAAAGTAAAAACATAATTTTTCTTGAATTTTCTTTAAATGAAATTTTAATTAATTTCCCAGGAAAAGGCTCACAAAATTTGATCCCCAAATATTTACCCTTATGCTTTAAATATGAAATTATACTTTAATTTTTTATAAAATGGGATACTAAGCAAGTATACGTTTCATTCATCAAGTATTACAGGTCTTTTTAACTAAGCCCTGAGATATCAAACCCACAAGGAAATGTCTACAAATTTAAAGAAATAAGAAAAATAACTTTATACTTTTTAAAATGATTTTGTAAAGTATGTTTTAAGATATAAAGTTTCTTTTTTATTTGTTTTTGGTATTTTCATAATCAAAAGTAAAGCAAACAACTAAAGTTAACACAAATTTAAAATAGTATGAAAATAAATGAGAATAAAATATATTTTTCCACTTTCAATGAATCAGTAATCCTTATGGAATTTCATTGTGGAAGTATCTAAAATGTGTTGTGCCAAATAGAAGCAATTAGATTCTTTACCCTTACTTGGTTCTATGAAGAACATTGGTTAATTTGATGATTTGAAATTATGTAGATGGGTTAGGTAGGAAAGATAATAGCTCTCCCTTTAGAGTTCCCCTGATTCCCTCCACCTATTGGCTAACATCTCATAACAAAATTTTTCACATAAAACCAAATTAGGGGGCTTAGCCTGTCACTCTAAAGTCCTCTAATTTTACTCCCCATTATAAGCATATCTTCCTATTTATTTGCACCGAAGAATATGGAGTACAATTCTCATCCATATAATTTCATGTGATTCTTTCCAATTATTGATTGAGACAATACTGCAATGGACCTTACATAATCTCCCAAACAAATTTTAACATCTTAACTGGCCAAATCAAGAAGTAAATGAAGTGCATGGTAGTGAATCATCACAACTTCTTCGATTATTAAAATCCTATACTTCACACAACTTTCTTCCATAATTTAATTACTTCATCATTTAAAAGGAAAAAGATAAAGAAAACTACTCAGAATTCATGGAGAAAACACAATCACAACTTGATTTGAAAGTAGAAATCATAGTGAAAAAAAAAACAAGTTTTACTTAAAAATCAAATGTAAACCAAAGATAAAAAATTCTCTGAAAATCCCTCTCCAAGACTCTTGAAGTTCCTTTGAAACTTTGCTTTCCCCTTACAAGACACAATAAAGATTGGTGCCCAACTCTGTTGACTCCAAATCTCTATTCTACTCTAAATAAAAACTAGATACAATTGATAATAAAAGTGGTGAAGTGGAAAGGTGTACTCTCTCTAACATAAACTTGACTCTTAACAACAACCTTTTTTCTGATCTTCAAGACTTCCTTTTAAAATTTTCTAAAAGGTTCGTTGGTGTCTCTCAAAATGTGTCCAGATTCAATGTATTCACCAAGAATGCATCCATTCATTCAAAATTTTAATGAATTTTTGTACTGGTGCGAAGTTAGTTAAGTTGTAAACCGATAATGGATATTATGACATCGAAGCCATTTCGGTCAACGTCAATATGTGCGGCATACTTGTATAATATTCCCCACATATTGGGGGCCCATTTGTTGACCTCACTTTTATGAGGATCATTTTAAAGTTAGATTGATATATGAATTATACCAATATTGACTTCCTAAATGCCACTGATAGTCACCAAACCCTAATGACTAGGGTAAAACTCTATAAATTTTTCTTTAATCCAAAATATTTAAATTAGTAATGACAAACCCTGATTTAATCAATTATTGACCCAATAGGTCAAATTTTGACCAAAAACTCAACTTTGGTGAAAATGGTCAATTTTTGACCCAATGACCACCCCACTGGCCCAATATGTCAACTTTTGACCAAAAAGTCAACTTTGGTCAAAATGGTCAATTTTTGACCCAATGACCACTCCATTGACCCAATAGGTCAACTTTTGACCAAAAAAATCATCTTTGGTCAAAATGGTCAATTTTTGATCCTATGACCAACCCATTGACCCAACATGTCAACTTTTGACCAAAATGTTAACTTTGATCAAAATTGTCAATCCTTGACCCAATGACCACTCCATTGATCAAAATGATCAACTTTTGACACTAAAGTCAAAATTGACCAAAATAATTAACCCAATACCTAAAGACCACCATTTGGTCACCTTTGACCTAAAAAGACAGATTAGGTCAAAGTGATCAAACCATGACCCAAAGACTATTGCATTGGCCATATTGGTCATTCTATGACATAGGAAATTGAAATTTGATCAAAATAATCAATACATGACACAAAGACAACCACCCTAGCACCATTGGTCAACACTTGACCTAAAAGAATAGAAATTAGTCAAATTTGCTAATCCATGCCCCTTTAACCACAGAATAACTTCAAAGACAGATATTGACATGATCAACATTACATTGATCAAAGTGATCAAAATTTAACCCAAAAATCACCACATTGACCTTTGGATTGACTTAAACCCTAAGATTGGTCAATATGACCAAATCAAGCTCTTAATGACAAAACCCTTGGACTTTATGACTAATCAAACCATGACAAGGTTAGAAAAGTCAAAATAGGTCACCCTTAGACCAAAATTGATCAACCTAGGTCAACTTGGGTCAACATTGGTCAAACTTAGTCAACATGTATCAAATTTGGTCAAAATACCCAATTTTGGACAAAAAAAAATAAATTTTTTCGAATAATTAATCCCAAAATTATTTTGATTAATTAATTGGCCAATAATATAATTTCCAACATTTTTTATTAATTACATAATTAATTAAAAATAAAATTATAATTAAAAAGCCATAAAATAAAATTTGGACATATGGTACCAGTTATGACATAAGAATGAATTCCAAAATTCCAAACCACTTTATGAAATCATGGATGACCTCCTATGGGTAAGACACAACCCATATGACCCATTCAATATGAATAAACCTACAAATGATCCATAACATGCCATTTTAATGATGGTTAAGGGTCATTATTAAGGCACCATCATGAAAAAGAATGAGGTGTGATCCTCTCCCAAACTCAAACAATGATTCATTGCACTCTTACATTGAGGTTTTGATCAACCTATAGGCTATCCAATGGTGAATAGACATCATTTAAACCTCTCTTTCACTATGGTTAGAAATCATCATAACCACGATGAGAAGGCATGCTTAAGTGTCTTATTTTCTCCATACACTCAAAAGAGGAGAAAGTTGAGTCACCACACACCTCTACTTTAATCCAATAGAAGAGGAAACTTAGTTAAACCACCCTTTACACCATGGTTAACTTCATCATGATATAACATGGAAAATGGGAAAGAGAAAAGCCTACTTGACATTCTCTCTAAATTTCATCAAGAGCATTATAAACATCACTTGGGGAAGGTTGATCTACAACATTTGAGCTAATCTACAAGTCCTCAAGTCATCCAATGGAAGCAAGCCAACACTTGGGTTAAAAGTTCACCATAATTGAAAACCAACATGGTTGATTTTGGGAGATGACTTAAGCCTATCCTTCTCGGTCATTTTTTAGTTGAATTTTTGTTTCGTTGAAAAATATGTTTCTTGTGTGTTTTGTTTTGAAAAAGGTTTTAATTTTATAAAATAATAATTTGATTTAATATATATATATATATATATATATATATATATATATATGAAAATATATATATATATATATATATATATATATATATATATATTAAATTAATCATGTTATTTTGATGAATATGAAATCAAACCAATCTCATTTAAATAATAGTCTAAATAATCAAACATTTCGCCATAAGACATGTAGCTTAATTAAATAAACTAAAACATTTATGACATCTGTTTGATTTGCAAACCATTTTGACCGATAATTTCCCCTATCTAATATGAAGGAATTAGATATGGATTATATTAATTTGGGGTCCTTAAGATTTCTTTAAAGGCAAGCCCCTATAGTTAATTACATTCTAGATAACCGAAGTTACCTAAGAAAACTCTTGATATAGATAAAGAAATATTTATATTCATGACTTCCAAAGGTAAGGTTTTTCAAGAAAATGTAATAGTCATAAATTCAATATGTGAATGGCTCAAATTTTGGAACATTTTATTTTGTCGGAATCCAAAGGAGAGAAGGGTAGGGGAAGAACACAGATTCAAGGGAAACCTTGATGTCGTCCCAAACTATCCTATAATTTTGCTTTAAATCTTAGAGATGAATTTATTTAGATTTTAATCCTGCTAGTTAATTATAAGGATTACATTTGCATAATATATGATTATGCAAATAACCTGGAAGATGGGAGGATTTATGTCGTACCGGACGATAACCTCTGAATCCTAAAGTCAATTAGGGCTTATATTACACAGTAGAATTGTACAAAGGCCTATAGAAAGGATGAGGATTTATGCTACACTACGCAAGCTACCTTAAAATCTTATGGCTTGTTGTTTAAACTAAGGAAAGGTTTAGTGACCAAGATGAGTTTTGCTATTGAAGATGGTCGTGCTGCCCACTATGCATGCTCCAAGCTCCTTGTTGTAGCTGGTTTAATTTAAATAAGTATCAATTGCAAGAGAGGGGTCATGTTTTAAAAATTTTAAAATTGAGATGTCTTGACGTTTTATTAGGGGATCATTAAAGTTAATTATAGCAACACTGGTTAAGATTCCACAGTTCCATCATCCCAGCACCGTTATTTTCATCGGATTCACTTAGTCCAAATGAATTTACTAAACTCAACTTAATGAGTTCCAAACTTTCATTCAGACCATTGTAAAACCCTATTAGCAACATGTGGATTACCCCCTCCAAGGAATTCCTGATCATCCAACGAGTCGTTTTAAATTAATTGCAATTATAGTTTTTGTTTTGTTTGTGATTAAATTTTGAGTTGTTTTATATTTTGAATATAGTGGCGGTGAATTTTATCTTTTTGTGATTTTTAATTTAGTTTTAGTTTTGGTTTTGTGGTTATCCTAAAATTTTCAATTTTCAAGCAGGGTGACATTGTTGTTTATCATGCAAGTTGCAAGAAAATTAAAGTGCGATAAAGAAAACATGGGAAAGGAAAGTGCTTGTAAACTTATAAAAGTGTACCTGGCGAGTCTTCTCGCTCCTCCACCTGAAACTTTTGTATTCTTTGCAATAAATATTTTATATTTTCAGGGAAGTAAAACCTTATGGATATGTTTGTCACAAGCCTACAAAGTCCTAGGTCATAACTCGGCGGGTCCTATTTGTTTATTTGAGAGATATTTTTATTCAATATCTATGATTGGTGAAATAGTCCTGCAAGGTGTCCAAAAAACTTGTGAAGAGTCTTTATGAGATAACTAGACGTTTCACAATTCTTTTGAGCTTCCTTGAGATCATTTTGAACCCATCATAATTGTTAGATAATTTATCTGTTTTGTACCCTTATGCTCAGTGAGTTGGTGATTTTAATTAACTCGAAAGACAGGGGTATTATCATTTGTTATTTTATTTAAGAATTATGTGGGTGAAAACCCCTTTAGGCAAAGTTAATTTGCTTAAGAAAATTAGCCAATTAGTTTCATAATTAGGCTTGTCGTGTTTTCATGTATTTAGAATTTGATTGCTTTTCTAAACTTCTTTTAGCAAATTGATTAAGCCTAGCTCTCTTCTAAGCCCTTAAAATTTTGATTGATGCTTTTGTTATTCTTTTTGGAAAATGTTAAATGAGTTAATTTTTATCAAAATATTGGGCTATCATTTAATATATCAAAGAGGGGTGTAAGTTAGTGGATTATTGACTCCCAAGATTAACCCCTAACCATAAGGATCATTTTGTTTAATTATCTTCCAAATTAGAATTATTTAGGAATATCCAAACATTTAATTTTGATATGAAAAAGTTGAAGTTGGTTTCTACCATTTATTCCTTTAATGTTTCAAACATCCAATCAAATCATTTAGGATCACTTATTACCCATTTTACCCTTTGTTTAAGCCTAAATATTAAATAAGACTAAAACCCTTAAATTTACGACTTTGCCCTTGGATGCTTTTCACCTCATAATTCCTTAAATTCAATTCAAATAACTTTGGACTTTTTATATTACCTTACTAATGAGCTAAATAAAACATTTGAGGAGAAAATGTGATTTTTCAGATTTTAATTTAATTTATATATTTATTTTGGTGCAAAAATAAATTTTTTTAGTGAAAATTCAATTACTTGATCAGAAAAAATATTTGACTTTGAAATTTTTTTTGGAGGTAAACCTAGACGAAAGCACCACATGGACCAAATTTTATGAGTTTTTGAACTTTATTTTAATTTCTGGAGTTTTAATTAATTATAAAATATTTTAAAAGTTGAAAATTCAATTTTATATTTATCAAAAATCTCTCTAAGGTGAGGGAACTCAGAGAAACAAATTTCATATTTTTATGATTTTTTTTTTCAATTTTTAGAATTATTTTAGTGAAAAAATAAGGAAATTCATTTTTTAGCCTTTTAAAAATTCATTTAAGCCTTTAAAAATTAATATCTTGACTTAGGGACTTAGGAAAATTATGGGGATGGTTCCTAAGCAATTAGGTGACCAAATGAGAAAATTTTATGATTTTTAATATTTTTGTGTTTTTAGTATTTTTTTATTGTTTAAACATTAAAATATGATTTAAAAAAATTTATAAAAATTCTAATTTTGTTTTTAGAAAATTCCTTTGACCATAGAGAACTCCTAAATATAATTTTCAAAATTTTTGAATGGTATTTTAATTATTAAAATTCATTTTAGTGACAAAAATTTCATTGGGTTTAAGAAAATCATTTAACTTATTGAATTAATTTCAAATGACTTCAAAATTTTGAGGGGAGTTCCTCTGTCCCTGAAGTACAGTAGAGGATCATTTTTGGGTAATTTTGATTTTTATTTTATCTTAATTAATTAAGAGTTTGTTTTAGGTCAAGTTGATGATTAGTGCATATCTTAATGATTTAACCCATGAAATAATTATCCTAGGGTCCTCTGATCATAAGAGACCTACCAACATTTAATTTGCATTTTTCTTAATTATTATTTTAATTATTATAATTTTTATACCAAAGAAAAATCACAATAACTTGAAAAATAGAGATCTCCTCATAGAGATGCCCCCTTACTTTGGAAAAATCAGGGAAGGTCCCTTATGACAGATAGAACACCCCAAAGCTCAAGACATGGTGAAATGTAAGGGCCAATGGAGAATTAAAAGACTAAAATCACTATTTAAATTTTTAAAAATAAAACATGCATAAAAAATATTTCAAACCATTTCCACATTGTTCTCCTCTGTTCACTAAGCAATAGTGTATTTTTCTTTTATTTTTCAGATTTTTCTAGGCCAAGATATGGATTTTTAATGTTGTGGCCATTTAAATAAATCAGAAAATAGGGATTTTTCTATTTAAATGACTTAGCACCATCGCATCCTTAGCAGCTCCGAAAGCACACGTGTCATCTCCCCATTCGGTGCCTCAATCTGACTCATTACGCGCTTCTGTCTGATGAAATCCTAGCCATCCAAGCATTACACGCTCGATCCAAAGGTGCTCCTTCATCGTCTTTAACTGGTTCATCCTAAGAATCGTCCACCTTCTAAACTTAAGATCTCGGGCTAGACTCAACTAAATCACATGGGGTTTGTTTCCTAGAGCTTCATCTAGCCTATACGAAGCTATCCATACAGTTTATATGGCAAGAAATACAATGTACAATTGTAGAGGATGAAGAAAAGCTCGGGAGGAAGAGTGAGTTCAATACCTTTGTATGAGAGAGGAGGCCTCAATCAGATGGTTGTGGCAGCTGCAATTGGTCCCGACGAAGCTCCAGATGGAGCTGTTTGCTCCGGTAAGTTGTCTAGGTATGAAAGTGACGAAGGCGGATTTTGAGCTTTGATGGAAGTCTGGTGCAGAGGCCCTCTGGGATGGGGCTTTGAAGGGGGAACTTCTTCTTTCATTTTTGTGAAGGTGTGGGTGAAATTAATTTGGATTTGGTGCTGTGTAGAGGTGTATTGGAAAGTGTCCTAGTTTCTGGCCAAACTTGAGCTATGAAATTAAGCTCAGGAAATGGGAACCAGAAAAGGAAAATGGATGGAATGGTCTTAGGGAGGTCTAGAGGAGCTCTGGTGAGATTTTGGCAGGATTTGGTTAAGAAATTTTCAACACTTGGATTTTGGCTGTGAGGAGGTGATTTTAGAGCCATGGCCAATTGGCTGAGCTCAGGGTCTGGCTTTGGGTGCTTTAGGCTGCTTAAGGTGAGGGCAAAGCAGTGCCATTGATCAGTGAGGTGATCCCTCACTGAAAAGGCTAAATTTTGAATTTTGAGGGGTATGGGGGCGCTCGGGCTGAGCTGTTCCGGGGGCTAGGGCAGCCGAAAAGGACAGGGAAGGTTGCTGACAGGTGCAAGGGAGTGTAAGGAGTGCCATAGTGCATTTAATTAGACATGATGGTTGCTTATTCAAGGGTTAAGGGGAGACATGGGCTAGCCATAAAGAGGATGATCCATTGGTCCCTAGGTGGGGGACCTTTGGTCCATGGCTCAATAGACTTGGTCTAGGTCAGGTCAAACCAATCCTAGGGGTCCTAAAGTTGGTTTCCATGGAGTTGGTTTGGTCAATTTGGTTCAATTGGGTTTAATTTAAGTGTCATTAGGTCATAGGTTCAATGTAGGTCACATTGGGTTTAGGTTAGGCTAGCTCGGGTTTGAGCTTGAGTTAGACCAAATTGATTGAGCAACATTGTGTATATGATTGTAATAAAGATTTTTCATGAAGACTTGGACTGCTTTTGAGTTCATTTGGGAGTTCAATTTGGTGGATTTTGGGATTTTGGTCAATTTTGGGCAAGTTGGCCAAGTTTGGGTTTAGGTTGGGCTAGAGTGGGGTTTAGGCCCAGTTGAAGGTTCCAATTGGTCTAGGGGAATGTGGTGAAGAGTTCCCAATATCAATTGGGTGGAAATTTTAGGGTTAAGCCAATAAATTAGGGAGATTTTTTGGCATATGTTGAATTTGGGTTAAAATTAGGTAAACGTAGTTCAAGTGGATTTGGGTGAGACTTAGGCTCAAATTGGGGGAAATTTATGATTCAATTCAATCTAGGGGAGTTTTATGAAGGGTTTAGAATTGAAATTGGGGAGAAATTGATTGGTATTAGGTCAACTTGAGGGATTTGGGTCACTTAGGCAAAATTAGGGATTTTAGGTTTTAAGTAAAATCAAACACAAATCTGGGTCAATTAAGCTTGGATTTGGTTTAGATTGACATTGGGAATGTTTAATTAGAGTTAGGAATTGAAATTGGGCAAGATTGGAGTCAATTGGGTAGACATTGGGCTTAATTTAGGCACTTTCGGGTTAAATGAGTGAAATTGGGGCTTTTTGTTAAATTGGACAAAATTGGACAAATTGGGTCATGTGGTAGTTGAGAGAAATAAAATTGAGAATATTTGGGAGGTTTTGGGAATTTATGAGAATTTTTGAAATTTTTGGAACTTTGGGCTAGGAGGGGTATTTTGGTGATTTTGAGGATTTTTTTGGGAAATTTGGCAATTTTGGGTAATTTTGGTTAATTTGGGTGGTAGGAAGTATTTTGGAATGATTTTGAGAAATTATTTGCAATTTGGGTGATTTTGGAAATTTTGGGGAAGTTTAGTAATTTGGGGGCATTTTAGGTATTTTGGGTATTTTGGGGCAAAGGGGTTAAAAATTTGGAATGTTTGGGACAATTGAGGTTGGTTCAAGGTGAGCAGTATGAAATTGTTTAGATGGAGCCATGGACCAAGGGTCACCCTCATTTGGTCCTCTATGTGTTGATAATAGTCGAACCCTAGCCTGAGGCTAAGAGCTTGGGAAAACCACTTACATGAGTTTCCAAAGAGATAGGAAGAAAAGGTGATGTGACTTGTTTAAGGTTGTGAGTGTGTAGTGTGAGTGTTGTGTAAGCTCCAGACCTCCCAGGGTAGAGCCTATGGCCTAACCACATATAGGAGACTTCCCCTGGGCTTACTTTTGTTTGGTCTCTTCCTCCCGAAAACTAGAGGTTAGGCCTTAAGCATATGAAAACTCCGAGTGAAGTGAGAAAAGTTTGAATTTCTATGAGGAGAGTTCCATGACTAGTCCTCTGAGAAAGTCATCAGGAGAGTCCTATGGCTAGACCCTAGGCTATTCTAAAGAGAGACTAGACCTCAACCAAAATTGAGGTCAACAAATGGACCCCTAATAGGATTGGTGTGCAGGGCAAGCACACTGCACGTATTGGTGTTGACCGACGAGATCAACAAAAGCAACACAACTGTATGAGTCAAAACTCAAGAAAAACACAGGACTTAGCGAGGAAGTTTCTTCTGGGGATTAGGAGATGAACCTTCAAGTTCCGGGAACTCTCGCTAGGGAAGGAAAATGGAATAATTTCGAGAGAGAAGCTATGGATTTCAAGCTTTCAAACTTTGAAGGAGTCCGATCCGATTCAATTTGAAGTTGGAATTTGGATTTAGAATTAAGATTTGGAGTTTGGATTTAATTTTAGTTTAAATTTTGAATTTCAAAATTTTAATTTTAAGCTTTATGGAACTTAGGGAAATTTCAGAATTTGTGGAATTTTGAATTTCAAAATTTTAATTTCGTAAGAAATTTTAAGTTAGAAGTGAGTGTAGAGGGGAAGTTAGAATTTCAGTACCGATCCTAGAAGGGTGAGAACTAGAATTTAGGTACCACCATCATAAATGTGAATTAGAATTTCAGTACCAACCTCAAAATTTTTGTGGATTTGGAAAATTTTTTCAAAAGGGAAATGAAAAATTAGGGAATTTTGGGGAATCAGACAACTATGCTCTGTTCTCGGAATTTCATGAAAGGCGGAAAAAATTTCTCAGAAGGGAGATGGAAAATTAGGGAATTTTGGGGAATCGAATGACTAAGCTCTGTTCCCGGAATTCATGAAAAGTAGAAAAATTTCTCGGAAGGGAGATGGAAAATTATGGAATTTTGGGGAATCAGACCACTAAGCTCCGTTCTCGGAATTTCATGGAAAGCGAAAAAATTTCTTTGAAGGGAGATGGAAAATTAGGAAATTTTGGGCAATTGAAATACTAAGATCCATTCCCGGAATTTCATGGAAGGCAGAAAAATTTCTTAGATAGGAGATGGAAAATTACGGAATTTCAGGGGAATAGACAACTAAGCTCCATTCCTGGAATTTCATGGAAAGCAGAAAATTTTCTCGGAAGGGAGATGAAAAATTAGGGAATTTTGGGGAATTAAACGATTAAGCTCCGTTCCTGGAATTTCATAGAAGGTAGAAAAAATTTCTTGGAAAGGAGATGGAAAATTAGGAAATTTTGGGGAATCACAGGCTAAGCTCCGTTCCCGGAATTTCATGGAAAGTGGAAAAATATCATGGAAAGGAGATGGAAAATTACGGAATTTTGAGGAGATCTTGGGGAGGAATGCTCAAGAACTCACATCCGGCCCAAGGTTTCACATCAGGAGGGAAAGCTCAAGGACTCATATCCAACCTAAGAGGTGGCAGAGGGGAATCCAAATTTAGGTACTGATCCCAGAATTTCATTTGAGGAGAATTTGGTAAAACTTGTATTGTCTTTCAAAGAAAGCAATTTAGGCCTAATTCGGTCAAAACTGGTAGCCATTGCAAGATTCGAAGAATTTCAAGATATTTCAGATTTGTGTGGAATGGCACCATGTGGAAAGTGCAAAATTTTGCAGAGTGCCCGCGAAAGCAAGGGGGTTTGAAGATGAGTGCAAAGACTCATGATTTCAAGAGGGAGAATCATCACTGTTTGTTTGTTTTTAAGTCATCATATTCTTTCAATTTGTTTTTTTTTTATTTGATTTGATTTGATTTAAATTTTGATTTTAAATTTCAATTTGGATTTCATTTCAATTTCATTTTTATTTGACTTAAGTTTTAGGTTCATTTTGATTTTAATTTCATTTTGTTATGATTTTATCATTTTCTTCTACATTATTCTTTTTTGTCCTTTTCATTTTGGAACCGAACACGTGGTTCAATGGCTTTCGACTATCGAGCTGAAAAGAAAGTGTTTCTGAAAACAAAAATATTATTTAATTTTGCTGGAAGTAGTACGACTGATCAGATGCTGACAAAGATCCAAAGTAGATCTTGCGTACAAAACATAACAGAGCTGATATATCACATCATCTGGCTACTACAAAAAGTGGCAACACTGACTGTCATGACCCGTTGAAAGGGGTAGTAGATTTCTGCTATTTGTGACTGCTGCGGGGATGAGCCAACCTTCCAAGGTTAAGCTCTGGAACAAATGTCCCCTTGCAAACACCTAAAGGTACAGCCGTCATAATGGCAAAGGAAGAAAGTTTTCCACTTCTGGGTCTGGCTCATAGTAAAATGGTGCTTTCTCTTCATCCATTCTTCTGAAGGTGACAGACACCCTTTTTATTGTAACTCTTGGGATGCTGTGTTTTACTAAATCTGCTACATTTCCTTTTAATACCAGCACTGATCCTACTGGTAGTCAACAGAACCTCATAATTCTCCCGGTCTGACAATCTGGATTTATTGTGCAAACAAGTTATTTCTTTCACTTATAAGGGTGATCATGCAGAAGGGTCTCACAAAGCCATGGTGGCCGATATGAGGTGGGATACAATCCCAATCCTCCTAAATATTTATGATGCAGCTGTTAGGAATACAGTCTGTAGGCAACACGTGCCACTCGACCATCCTTTTTATCATTTTCTTGATCTGTGGCGGCATCAGATCCACCTCATCGTGCTGTAAAATCCTTGAGGGATTACTTTGTCGATATGTCATGAAGTTGTAGCAACAGCCACAATGAATAGTGACTCTCCCCTTTCCTCTTTTCCATTTTGACGGCTCTGTATATGTCCTTGGCCTCAGGTGGCCTGCTCTGCCTAATGCATGTAGAGTGTTAATGCAATACAAATTTCTTCTTCGTCTTTCCTCGAGAATACATCAGTGTATAGCTCGAGTCCTTCCGGGATATTGACAAATTTTCCTTTTATATCTTCGTAGTGTTGAAATTCTTCCTATCTGATTCTTTTGATCTTTGTCATGATGTAGTCGGGAACTCCTTGCAGCGGCGGTGGTGGTAGGACAAACTGTCGCACATATGGCTCTACCTCAGGATATTCCCGACTCCTGAGTAGCATTGAGTCAGCTGCATATGCCTCAAATGTGTCATATTCTTCAAGCTATAAAACATGACATTCCGGGCATTCTGAAAATGCTCCTGACACTGTAGGTAATCTGGGTAAACCCGAGTTACAAGTCGGACACCCAGTCAAAATTTTTGCCATTGGATTAAATGTTGGCACAGGATCGTCTACAGTCTCCGGCTCGGTATCGGTGCACGGTGTATTGTCGTCAGACTCTCTCATTTCAGGATTGTAAGAATTTTTTGGAATGGGAGATAGTGCAACGATTAGCTCTCGAGCCTGTCTCCTCTCTATTCTGTCCAAGAGGCGACGCTTGTGGCGATTTGCATTTCTTCTCTTTTTACGCGCCAATGGTGCATCTGGAACTCTTTAGACTGAAGCAGTGACAAGATTACCTTCTGGAGTAGTGATCAAGGATGGAACCTGAGTATGTCTGGCATAGAGGAGGTGTACGTCGACAAATCCCCCAGTTCCTCTGTATCCTAACGTCTAACCGGTCTCTCTGCGACCATTTTTCCTCACCGACCACTTTTCCTCACCGATTTCATGTTCGTAGCCTTCATTTCTTTTGTTTCTTTTTCAAGACGTGAAGTCCAATCTGTTTACGAAGGCAAACACCAACTTGCAACTCGACACCGCCTGCACAAGTAAACAGGGGAAATGTCAGTGAGTGGTGTTGTGCATAGGCAAGAACATGGATAAAAATCATTATCTTTCAAGTTATAATACGTTTTATAATTATTTTGATGTCATTATCTTATTTAATATAATTTTATGAGATTTAGGTTTAGAAATTTCAACATGTGTATTTTATTGTGTGAGAAAATTTATTTTATTATATTTAATTTCAATTTATTATAAAATTTGCACCCAGCCACAGACGCTGGCCCTATTCTACATCAGAATGGAAATGTTTCTCCAGATTCTTCATGTCACGTAGTATTTCTTGAGATATCATCCATTTATTAGCAACATGGGTCTCTCCCCTTGAGAATCTATCAACTGGTACGATCCTCCATAGTAAACCTTCTCCGCCACAAATGTTCCTTCCCAGGTCGGTTCAAATTTTCCACCTATCTTGGGGTGTGCAAGAATAGGCCTTCTGAGAATGAGCATGAGGTCACCAATTTTGAAAGACCTCAGGCAGATTAACTTATCGTGGGTTTGAATCATCTTTGTGGGTTTGAATCATCTTTGCTTGGTAGAGTTCCAAATTCTGCTGTGCGAGCAACCTTTTCAATTTGAGACTTTCCAGTTCTTCCAGTCGTAGTTTGACATTCTCTTATGTTGTAATTTGATTGGCAACAAAGATCCGGAGCGACGGTAGCTGAACATCTAGTTGAAGGACTGCCTCAGAATTGTACACAAGTGCGTATGGTGTAGACTACATCGGTGTTCTGATTGTCATCCTGTAGGCCCACAAAGCTTCTAGCAAATTCTCATGCCATCCCCTTTTGTTGTTGTCGAGCATCTTCTTTAAAATTTGAACGAGCGTCTTGTTGAAGGCTTCTGCCAAGCCATTTGGTTAGGGGTAATAGATCGTGGTGTATCTCCAATTTATCTCGTGTCTTCTTACGAAGTTGTTGATTTTCGTGCTCTTGAAGGTGGACCCATTGTCTGAAATGTTCCTGCGTAGCACACCGAAGCGATAGACAATCTGATTTTTGAAGAACTATAGAACTTGCTGTGCTGTAACTTCCTGTAGCAGAACTGCCTCTGCCCACTTGGAGAACAAGTCTGTAGTTGCAAGTATGAATCTGTGTCCTTCTGAAGACGGAGGGTCTATATGACCAACTAAATCCGTGCCCCAACACTCGAATGGCCACAAGGCGATCGTGGGGTGTAGAACATTCAGAGGTTGGTGCAAGATCGCTCCATGCACTTGGCATTGATGACATTTCTTTGTTATTTCCATGATTTCTGTCATCATTGTCGGCGAGTAGTATCCTAGCTCCTTAATTCTCATCATCATTTTCGGTCCTGACATGTGAGTATCACACAATCTGGCATGCGCTTCTTTGACGAATTTCTATGCTTCTACTCTGCTGATTCATCTGAGCCGCATCTGATCAAAGCATCTTTTGTACAGAACACTGTCAACTAATGCATATGAGAGAGCTCTCTTCTGAATCTGATACGCTGTTGATTTGTCTTCTGGCAACCTTCCTGTTTGTAAATATTCTATCAATGGCTGACGCCAATCTTCTGTACCATTTGACACTGTAGCTGCAAGCTCTTCTTTTCCAAGCTTGTGTAGACTGTCGAGGTCGATTTGTGACAAAACCTGATGTTCATGTACCGTCATATCTATAAAATCTTTGGGTGGACAATCCAATTCTTTAGCAAGTTTAGCTAAAGCGTCCGCACAGGCGTTGTCTGCTCAAGGAACTCTATAGAATACCATGCTTGGAATCTACTCGAGTAATTTCATCGTGTACCATTGGTATTCCTCTTATCTTGGTTTCAGAATTTTATGCTGCCCTGTCACTTGTTAAATGACGAGTTGTGAGTCGTCTTAAATGACAATGTCTGTTATTTCCATTAGTATTGCTAATTCCAAACTGGTGATTAAAGCTTCGCATTCTGCTTCATCATTGGTATATGGCTCTAACAAGTAGTAGGAGAATCTCAGCACCTCCTGATCCGAAGTTACGAAGACCAAACCAATTCCTGCTTTGCCGGGTATCACTGTCTGTTGTCCTCTATCTCTTCGGGCTGACGATGCTCTGTTGAAGTACATTTCCAAATGTCTGGCACTAGGCTGCTCTATTTGAAGTATTTGTTGGTCTGCTAGATCGTCGTTGAGCGGGGACCCAGCTGGCAGTGGGTGCGCTGCGAGAAAATCTGTGAGAATATGCCCTTTGATAGCCTAGAGGGGCACAAAAGTTATGTCAAATTGCAATAATATCACCAACTACCTTGCTAAGCGTCCGAAAAGTGTTGGTCGGGTCATCAAATATTGCAACGGGTTAACTTTCAAGATCAGGTTAAGCTTATGATACAACATGTATTGTCTAAGCTTTTGAGCAGTGAAGACCAAAGCCAGACAATGCTTCTCAATAGGAGGATATTTTACCTCTGCGGGTATTAGACATGGACTCTGGTAGTAGAGTGGGTTTTCTTTACCCTCATCATTGACTTGGGCAAGTAAGGCTCCGAGGTACTCATCCAAAGCCGCCGTATAAAGTATCAACGGTCTACCCAAGGTAGGGGCTGCCAAAACAAGAGGTGTCATTAGATATCTCTTGATATCTTCGAAAGCTTGTTGACACTGCTCTCCCCAAATAAATGTGACATCTTTTCGAATTAAGTTCGAAAAGGGGAGTTACCTTATTGACAAATTAGATATAAAGTGTCTTAGATATGCCAATTTTTCTTGAAAGAACGTAATTGTTTCAAGGTTCTGAGAGGAGGCATTTCTTATATTGCTTTAACATTTTCTGTGTCGATTTCAATTCCCTGATGACGAACAACAAATCCTAGAAAATTCCCAGAGGTAACGCTAAAAGCACATTTTAAAGGATTCATCTTGAGATTATATTGTCGTAATCGTTCAAATATGATTCTCAAATCATTTAGGTTATCCTTTAATTTGTTCTTAACGACCAAATCATCCACGTAGCATTCCACCTGGTTGTGAATGAGGTCATCGAAGATCTTCGTAATTGCTCTTTGGTATGCTGCTGCTGCGTTCTTCAATCCAAACCGCATCACAGTGTAGTAGTAAATTCCGATTGAATTTTAGAATGTTGTAAGCATTCCATCTTCAGAAGCCATCTTAATTTGATTCTAACCTGACGATCTATCCATAAAGGAGAAAATTTTGTGTGACGATGTGATGTCTACCATTAACTCTGGTATCAGTAATGGAAACTCGTCCTTCGAGCATGCTTTATTCAAATCCTTGAAGTCGACACACACTTGGATTTGTCCATTTTTCTTCTTTACTAGTACGACGTTAGCTAGTCATGTCGGATATTGTTCTTCTCGGTCAAAGTTAGCATCTACTAATTTCTTTACTTCTGTCGTAACTTGTTGTTCTATTTTGAGGAAAATTCTTCTGGGAGCTTGCTTTACTGGTGTCGTTTTTTGATCCACTCCTAGTCGGTGAACTGCAACCTCGTGAGATAGTCAAGGCATTTCATTGTAACTCCAAGAGAAGCAATCTTCAAATTCTGATAGTAACCTGACAAAGTTTGTAACCTCTTCTTCATTGAGCAACGAACTTATAAAAGTTGGCCGGGGCTGCTCCTCAGTCCCGAGATTGATTTCTTTTAATTCGTCGACTGTTGATTTGATTTCTTCTTCGAATTTTGGCGGAGCCTCTTCTATTGATTGATCTTCATATTCATCGTGGATGTCTAGGCAATCTTCTATTAGCTCACTACTAACAACCATGCAAAATCCCGAGTCATCGGCAGATTTGATTGAATCGAACCTAAGACCTTCTTTCAAGTTGAGTTTCTTTCCTTTCGTATTCCATACTTTTGCGAACGATTGTAACTTATCTTTTGGCATTTTTTTAGCACATGTCCTTGTTGAATTAACTTTTGTACATGGAGCGAAAAGTAACCAAAAAGTAGTTGCATTAATTCATTAGAATCATTTTCTTTGAGAATTACACAAGGTTCAGAAGTAGAAGGAGAAGCTTTATAAAAGTTGATTGGTTTAAAACCATCATTATGGACTTCCTTGACTTCCATAATCTCGATCTACTGAGGATGGATCGGAGTTAGAGTCATGGCTTGCACATAATGATTAATCCGATCATACATTGATTCATATTCATCTCTTTTTGTATCATCAATAGAAATCTCAAACTGAGGCTTCTTCTGACTTATCATCATTTTTTTATATATTTTTCAGAGCTTCCTTCTACTTCAATGCTGATCGGCGGCTTTCTCTGTTCAACAAACTGGTGAGTACTTCCTTGACCACATCCTCGGCCTCGACCTCGGTATGTGTGGGCTAAGAGAACCTCCACCAATTCGTTGCAAAGGAATGGCGGGAGATTGTTGAACTGGAGTTGTATGGTCCCGTTCTCTTAGTTCTTCTGAATCTTCTGCTTTACTTGTCACAATTTTTCTTGAAGGAATTGTTCTCTTCATGGGAGCGTAGTAGGTGGCGTCTTCGTGAATGCCTACTTCGTGTATTGAGAAAGGTTGTAAGTCTTCCTTAATGCAATGTTCTTGTCTGTCCTTGTAGTACTCGTTGCACTGGTGAAGTGATGACGGGACCATATTGTATTCGTGAAGCCACAACCGACTAAGCAGGTATTGAACGATGTATCAGCATCGATGACATGGAATTTTGCAGTTGTTACTAGATTTCCAACTTTCATTTGTAGTGTTATAGATCTGAGGGCTCTTTCTCCTTTTTGGTTGAATCCTCTTAGCATCATTTTATCCATGGAAAGTTCTCGGTCGTCAATGTCCAAGTAGGCTAGTGTCTGTAGACTCATTATGTTTAGCGATGCTCCAGGATCTACTAACACTCTGGAAAGTATGAACCTAGCTATGATAATGGAAATGTAGAGCGGATGGTTGTGATCGGCTGTACCGAGTAACAAATCATCATTGGTGAAGGTTATGCCAGGCTATTCATTTAAAGTGCAAACTCCATCTGAGGATGTGCTAGCTAACTTTGCTAAGCAAGTATCCAGATCAATTAGAGCCTTGATCAAATTTTCTCTCATCTCCTTTGACAGGATCAGAGCATCATAAATGCTTAGTTTGGCTGGCAACTTCCTGAGATGAGCTAGCACGTTGTAATCCACTTTGCCTGAATTTTTAATTTCATCTCGTACTTCCACCTCTTCTGTTCCTGGAGACACTTCTTCTTGAGTAATTGTCTGTTTCCCTTTATCCATTGGAGCTATTCTTGGCGGTAGCATCTTGCGACTTCTTAAATGTACTTCTGTTATTTCTTCTTCTTCTGGACCTAGAGATCACTCTATTACTTTATTTGGCTCTTCTATATCTGAAAAGTCAACATTGATGGCAAGTGGAGTTCCATTGAGTTCATGAACTGAGTCCTCGCTTTCGATGCTATCATAGCCAGTATTGTCAATAACTTCTTTATTTTTTCCAACATTTTCGTCTGGAACAATCACGATTTGAGGATCATTTTGGGAATCAAAATAGGGGTTATAGAGGTTGTGAATAGTTACGTCATCACTAGAGACAGTAAGAATGTAGCCAAAATCATTTATATTATCATTATGAGACCCTGAAGGGGCATAAAGATAATGGCACAAGGTCACGGGTTCGAGGGGTTTCACTCCCTAATCTGAAAAAACAAATCTAACATGGGCAGCCATTATCCTACCCTTCGCACTATCATCCTTAATTTCATTCACGATTCACTTCATTCTTCATTCTTGTCGCGGTGGTTTTCTTGGCACAACATTCGTCTTGGACTGGGCTGGCGGTAGACTCCGGACAGCAGCTTTTTTTAGGGAAGACTGGATTTGGGCTAGGACTTTCTTGAGCTCATTCCAAAGTGTGTTCTATCCGCCTTTGCCGGCATACAGATCAATCAGAGAGATTGGCTCGGATGAAATCATGTTTATAGAACCTCTTTCAAGTTTTTTCAAATACTCCTTTGGTATTGTTATATTCCCTTCCTTGTAATTTTGCTCCAGCCAATCCTTAAAACTAAAGAAGCTTTATATGATGTTTCTGAGCATCCTATGGTAGGGGCAGAAGTTGGGGTGATCCCTTTTGTCCACTTCTTCTGAACATCTTTGCTACAACATCATCTTTGAAGTAGTAGTTTCTGCACAGCCGTTCTGACAATGTCGGACCCTGTCGTCCATCTGTCCTGTATGACCTCTGCTGCTGACCAGGCTGACTGTACTGTTGTGTACAAGGCTTACTATACTGCTGAGGTTGATTGTACTAAGGTGACTGACTGTGCAACTGCTTTTGCTGAATCCTCATTGGTTGCTTTCCTTTGTCGACCATTGCCACTACGCCCAACCTCTTCTCGTATGATTTAGCCGATTTTGTTTTCTCTGTCTTTTCTGCAGGTTCCATGTGCTTGACTTCTTCTTGTAAGCTACTGGCTTTACTGAGTAGCTTCTCGAAGGACTTGATGGTGACACCCTTAAGCTTAAAGGCTACCTGAATGTGGATACTCTTGAATAGTATCTTGATCACGTCCTGTTCTTATAGTTGAGGTTCGCATTTCATGCTTAAGTTTCTCCACCTGAGAATGTAGTCAACCAAATTCTTGTCAGGCTTCTGTCGCTCCACCACGAGATCTCCTATGTTAACATGTTATCGGGCACCGGTGAATCTTTTCACGAAGAGGTTTTCCATTTCTACAAAGGTCTTTTTGATCCGTTGGAAAGATCGACATTCCAATCGAAACCTATTCCTAACATACTACTGACAAACTGAAGGAACAACAAAGCTTCACTTCCTCCTGTGTTGTAACAACTAACTCTAAAATGTACTATGTGCTGATGAGGATTTCCTGTCCCGCCGAACGTCTTGAAAGTCGGGGGCACGAAACCTTTAGGGTAAGAAACAACATCAAACTCCACCAGGTAGGGTTTACCCTTTGAAACTGATGCACCTCCTTTGGATTAAGCCAAGGCTTCCCGAACTTGCTGTTTAACTGGTCCCAACCCGCAATAACGCAGTAATATTCACTTCCAAAAGATGGCCAAAAACTTGACCCAATTTATAAATAGCGGTTAGTGTATAAAGTCAAAATGTTGTAAAATTTTAGAAAATATTTTACACACTAGGGGTACTGCGCAAGTATATGTATCGTTCAAGTAATATAAGGTTTTCTTTTATAACCCCAGTATCGATCCCTTGGGAAAAAATATAGTAACAAATTTTCTAAATATTATATTTAAAAAATATTTTTTTATCTTTTAATTTAACTATAAATTACTATTAATTTACTAGATGAAAATAAAGAAAACAATAATAAGAAAATGATTTATTAAAGCTATATAAAATAAACAACTTTCTTCCCTTCAATTAATCTATGATTTTTAAGATAATTTAATATTCATTGGAGAATTGGATTTATGGTATAGTGCCAAATAAAAGCATTCCTATTCTTTACCCTTTGATCAAGGCACAAAGAACATTGGCTAATTTACAGATCATGACCGGATGTATTGTTAGTAGAATGGGTTAATCTAGACTCACACTACTAGATGTCCAAGGGTGGCTATGGTCGGCCCTACTAGTGACCCTTTCCAAATCTATAAATCAAATTATAAGAATTTAGACTGTCACTCTAAAAACTTATCAATTCTATGCCCTTTAAATCTTATCTTTCTATTTATTTGCACTTCACCTTGAATAGCTCGCACATGGCCTTCGACTACCCAAGGATTCATGAGTCATTTACAGTTAAGAATTATTCTCCTTCAAGGTCTCAAAACTCTTCTATAGGTTTTAACAATTTAAATGGCCAATTTAAAAAGTAAAGTAAGATCAGGTATTAATGTCATCACAAAGTTTTGAAAATATTTTGAATTTCAATTCTCCATTGAATCTTTATATTATCTTATCTATCTCTTCATAATTGAAGGAAGAAATTAAACTAGCTACTCAGAACACATTGAATATAAATAGCAAAACATAATAAATAAACTTTGAATCAAATATAAAATACTTATCTTAAATATTCCTTCTACAGATCTTCTAATTCCTACTGACTCCACAGTGTAATGAACTCCAGATGCAACAACTTGAAAATAAACTCACTAAACTAAACAAAAGTGGCCCTAAATTTCTCTCTATTTCTCTCTCTAAGGATGAAAGATCCTAAAGTGGATAAGAGAAAGGGTTACAATGGGGGGGCACGTTTTCTGAAGAAATGGACCCCTATTTATAGGCTTCAAGGGTTGCCTTGAGGCACCTCTTCAAAACATGTCCACATTCAATTAATCTTCTAGAAGGTATGTCTGGCGCGTAGGCGCCGGACACCGCGTCCAGTTCTTCGCACCTCTTCACTTTGGCTATCACCTCTTCGAGATTAAAACCATTTTGGAGCGTCCAAATGCAATGTATCACATGTCCTATTATCAAGGAACAACTGCCAGTCTTCTAGAATGTCCAACAACCGCTTACTCTGTCAAAATAACCGTTCAACGGTTGTCAAAAACATGACAGTTTCTGTATCGAGTCTGGCGCTTAGGCGCCAACTTCTGGCACCTAGGCGCCAGACCATATTTTTTTATATTTTTTGTATTTTGCTCCATTTTTGTTCCTTTTTGCTCCTTTTTGCTCCTTTTTTCTCCTTTTTCCTTTTTAGACCTTTTTACATCATCTACATCCAAAAACATAAAAAATACCTCTCATTAAAGCATAATATTCTTAGAAATTGATAAGAATTAAGACATAAAGAAATAGGTATTTTTTATAGATTAAAATCCCCCAAACATAAATGTTACTTGTCCTCAAGTAACTCTTTTACTATATAAAATATAACCATTGGAATAAAGATAAATATTTAAGATTCCTTATAATTTTTGATTTTATAATGTTTTTAGTAAATTATTAACCCAATTTCACTAACTAGGTTTAATTTTAAGAATTCAAAAAATATTTAACTACCAAATCATAAGATTTCAAACTTTTCATTCATTTTGAAAATAATAGAAGTCTATTATATTAAGATCTCATAGATTATTTACAAGAAAAAGTTCTTCTTGAAAAATCTTTTCTAAATAAATATTCATGTATAAAAATTAAGTAAAATATGTAACTAGTTTTCTTCCTATAAGATAATTCAAGTGATGCCAATTTTTGATTAAGTATTTCCTCAAGCTTCTCCTCTCTCTCTCTCTTTTTTTCTCTTTTTTTTCTTTTTCTTTTTTTCTTTTCTTTTTTTCTTTTTATCTTCTTCTTTTCTTTTTTTTTATATATTTAGAGAGGATTACTATATCTGGATAGCCTGTTAATGGTTTTAAACTTCACTATCCTTAACTTATATTTTCAAAACTTATACATTTCTACTTAATTATTATAACATAAATAAGAATTCAAAAAGATTTCAAATCTTTTCTTTTTCAAGTGATAATTTTTTATTATTTAATATTTCTAAAATTCTATTATTTCTACCATGAATAGAAAAATTCCTTAATCTTATTCTTCTTGAAGTTAAATAATTCTATTCTTAAAATCAATCAAAGTTAGTAAGATTTTGGTTAATTTCACTAAATGGTTTATAATTTCAATAATAAAAGTGATCTCAAATAAATTCTTCATTCCTTAAGTTATGTTAAAATGTTTTTATTTTTAAGTAAATATTAGTTCTTTAAGGACAAATAAAATTTAAATTTGAATGTATTTTCCCTTCCCCCAAACTTAAGTTTTGGTATATTATAATAATTTGAATGTATGAGAGAAAGAAATCATAAGAATTTTTATAGGTATGTAAAAATGATCTTAAAAAGAAAAATTAACTTCTAATCATGCTTTTATGAATAATTAAGATAAAATTGAAGCATGTATATAAAAAAAAGTAAGCAGACTAATTTTTATGATTATACTAAATTTGAAAAAAAATTAAAACAGAGTAAAATTACTAATTACTAAACAGTAGACTAAAACAAACATATCATAAATTAACTTTAACTTCAGTCTCAACACAATATACTAAGAATATTTTGACAACAGAATCTTAACACTAATCAATCCACACAGATATTTTAACAAATTAACATACAGCAAACACAAAACTAACAAACAATCCAAATAAAACAAACTAATAGAGTAGCACATCATAAGGATCTATAACTACTAGTTACTAGCTGTAGCCTCATCATCATCATCATCAGCAAAGGAAAATTCTATGTCCTTAGGCTCAACAAATGGTGTGAAACTAGGAAAAGTAGGGAAAATAACATCATGTTCACCCTTCAGAAATCTGACGAGGGCTTCATCATACTTAGTATCATAACTACTCTTCCTCTAGGTATAATCAGATAAATGATCAAGTTTCCTATCAATAGTATCAATAAACTGATCATGCATTGATTCCTAGAAACTCGATGGTGGCTCAGCAGAAGTAGAAGGTCGAGAAGTAGAAGGTCTACCTGGAGTATGTGCAGAAGTAGAAGGATCGGTCGATCTCTTCCCTCGAAGACGATCATAGATACTAACACTCTCCTGCCCAATTGGCTTGGTAGATTTTAACTTCTCCTCAGAAATATCAGCAGTGACTCCATTACTAACACATAACGAATAAATCAGAGATGGGAATCCCAATCCAACAGAAGTGCTGCATCTCGCAGTAGAATCCATAGAATCATAAATAATATTGCCGACATCAATAGGCTTCCTCTCCTGAATGCAGTAGTTTAAGATTGCTCGATCTCTAGTCACTTCACTCAGGTGGTTGGAAGGTAACAATCTTGCAGATATAAAGTAGTGTCATGCTTTAGAAATACCATTTAATTTGGAGGATTTGAAGTTTACCCTTTTTCTGTTTCTGATCATCCAAGATCCAGTACCATCAGTCAAATAAGCAATGATCATATCCAAATCTCCCTCAGATGGTGATAATCCAGAATAATAGCATTCAATAGTTGGTGGCAGGCCATAGAATATATTGATTCTTTCAGGACTAAATCCTACTCTGATACCTCTGACAAAGACTTCATAATCTTCGACATCCAAGAAATTTGCATAAAATTCTCGAACAATAGGGATAACAGCAGCAGCACTGAAATAACAGACTTGTTGCCAATTGTGTGCAACGATAGTGTTTTTGATCATTTCTCCAGGATGATAGAAACTTTGTTCTGAAATGAACTTTCTGGACATCACAAATTCGTGGAAGCGAAAATGTGCAGCTGCAGTAGAAAATTTGCTGCTATCAAAGTTATCTCCTGCCTTCCCCCGTTTAGATTTTGGAGCCATCTAAACGTGAAAGAAAACCAGAACAAATTTAGGAATCAAAGATTTAAACTCTTTTTAAGTTTATAAAACTTAAAATAAGTTTAAAAATCTAAAGTAATCACTAAGAATCAAAAATTTTTTTCAAAATTTTGGTTCTTAGCAAAACTAGGGAAATCTTTGGTGAAAATCGAAAATAAATGGTTTAAAGTGTAGATCTGACCTTGAGACGAAGAAATCGAGTAGTTTTGTGCCCAAACCCTTGATGTTTTGACCTCAAAATGGATCTAAAAGGTGTATTTTCGCGAAAATGGGGAAGAAGATGAAGCTTAGGCATCAAAAATGGCTTTTGGGGGTTATTTAAGTAAATTTTCGGGTACAGGCCGAACTAGCGCTTAGGCGCCGAATTCTGGCGCCTAGGCGCCAGACTCGCCTTTCACAAAAAATTATTTTTAAATTTAATTTTCCACCAAAATTCATAAATTCAACTTCCAATTACTCATATCAGAGTAGGGCTTCTATTTCTAACTTCCACAACATTTTTCAAAAATTTATAAAAATTAAATATTTAATCCACCAATCAAACATAAGGTTTAAATCAAACTCACTACATTCCATTTATAATCTTCAATATTGACTCAATACATTTCAGATAAGTATAATCCTTTATTCAAGTTCCTAATACACTCAAGTACAACAATTTCTAAGCAAAAACAACACACATTGAACATGAAAGCAAATACACAAACAAACACAATCTATTCTCTAAATCGATACAACGACTCAACAAACCATATAATAACTATCTCATTACCAGAATATTCTAATCTTCACAAGGGAAATTGTGTATTCCACTAGAAAAGAGCACTAACGGTCTCGGGAAATCTGTAGCCTTCTTTTCATCAATCCACTTGTTCTTCGCATACATTTCAACTTGAGCATCTTGAAAAGCCGCAAAATGATCAAATTGAAGTTTCATTTGCCATTCTAGATGTTCAATTTGATGAAACATCTCATGAAGGCGATCTCCAATGCTTTTAAACTCCTCTTCAAACTTATCCAAATGACTAGAAATTTTCTCTAAACTTACAGCGATGAAACCATTGAAGTAGGGTTGAGGATCCTTTGAGACCTTGTCCCTAGCTTCTTCTCCATGATTTCTTCTTTCCATTTCTTCAAAAATTTCTAAAATCTCTCAAGAAGAAAGTGTAAGGGACGTAATTTTGATTGCTTGATGGATAGGGAAGAAGATAGGTTGATTTAAAATGGAAAATCATGTGAAAAACTAAAAATTTTTTGTTTTTGCATGACTCAGTAACCGTGGTGCTTAGGCGCAGAATCTGGCGCCTAGGCGCCAGACCTATTGATAATAGTTGATTCTGGCGCTTAGGCACCGAATTCTGGCGCCTAGGTGCGGGAACTATGTTCAACTCTGTTTCGTCTAATCGTCAATTTTCAAAATTTCATTCTCCAAGATATGTATATTATACTGGTAAGAGTAATTTAGACTCAATAACTCACATTGTAAACCATCAGAACGAAGGTTAACTTGATCTCCTTTTTACTCATATTCAAAATAGAGTGATCCTATGTTTTAAATCTTACATACTTTAAAATAATTTTCAACCTAAGTCAACAAAGACTTATAAGCATCAAATTTTTCTAAAGTAATATAAAATTAATCAAGATCGAGGCATAACCTTACATTAAAACACAAAAACATTCATAAGAAAAGATAATTATGGGTTGCCTAACACAAAGCGCTTGGTTTAACATCGTCAACCCGACTTAAGTAAAGCTTTAATCAGGTTTACTCAATTCATAAGCCTCTTTATAAATCTTTTTAATATCTCTCAAATAAGGCTTCAATCTTAATCCATTTACTTTAAAAAATTTTCATGTTTTGGGATCTTTAATATTCACAGCTCCATAATGGTATACTTTCTCAACTAAATAGGGTCCAATCCATTTAGATCTTAATTTTCCAGGAAAAAGTTTTAAACGAGAGTTAAACAGTAATACTTCTTGTCCAGGCTCAAATATTTTTCCTGAAATTTTCTTATCATGCAACATCTTCATTTTCTCTTTATAAATCCTCGCATTTTTATATGTTTCATTTCTTATTTCTTCCATCTCATTTAATTGCAATAATCGCTTTTCTCCTGCTTTATTCAAATTAAAATTAAATTCCTTTATCGCCCAATAAGCTTTATGTTCAAGTTCTACAGGTAAGTGACAATGTTTACCAAAAATTAACCGGTAAGGTGACATTCCGATTGGAGTCTTATAAGCTCTTCTATAAGCCTATAATGCAGAATCAAGTCTATCAACCCAATCAGTTCTTTTAGGAATAACAGTCTTCTCTAAAATTCTTTTAATTTCTCTGTTTGATACTTCAGCCATTCTACTTGTTTGTGGGTGATAAGTAGTTGCAATTCTATGTTTGATTCCAAATTTTTGTAGTAATGATTGAATTCTTATATTCCTGAAATGACTTCCACCATCAGTGATAATTACCTTAGGCATTCCAAATCTTGAAAATATCATTTTCTTTAAAAATTTAGAAACACTTTTGGAATCATAGTTTGGTAAAGCAACAGCTTCAATCCACTTTGAAACATAATCAACTGCTAATAAAATATAAATTTTTCCAGATGATGGAACAAATGGTCCAATAAAGTCTAAACCCCATATATCAATGATTTCAACGTCCAATATATAGTTTAAAGGCATTTCATTCTTCCTAGATATAATTCCTATCCTTTGACATCGATCACATGTTTTCACATAATGTCTCACATCTTTAAATAAGGTAGGCCAATAAAATCCAGAATTTAAAATTTTAAATGCAGTTTTATCTATGCCAAAGTGTCCTCTAAAATCGGAATCATGACATTTTTGAATAATAGCAAAAGTTTCCTCATAAGTTACACATCCTCGAATCATAAAATCTTTACCAATTTTAAATAAATAAGGTTCTTCCCAAATATAAGATTTAGCATCATATTTAAATTTCTTAATAAATTTGTCATCCAAGTCATAAGGCAAAATATTGCTAACTAAGTAATTAACATTATCAGCATACTAAGGTGTTTTGTATTCTTGAATAACATATAAAGATTCATCAGGAAATTTCTCATTTATATTTTCTTCCGAAATAATATCACTTTTAATTCTAGACAAATGACCAGCAATTTGGTTTTCAGTTCCTTTTCTATCTACTATTTTAAAATCAAATTCTTGTAGAAGAAAAACCCATCTTATAAGTCTAGGTTTAGAATCCTTCTTAGATAATAGATATTTAATAGCAGAATGATCAGTATGAACTATGCATTTAGTACCAAGAAGATAAGGTCTAAATTTATCAAAGGCATATACTATAGCTAGAAGCTCTTTCTCAGTGGTAGAGTAATTTCTTTGTGTTTCAGTGAGAATTTTACTAGCATAATATACAATTTTGAAAATTTTCTCATATTTTTGTCCTAATACAGCTCCAATTGCAAAATCACTTGCGTCACACATTAATTCAAAAGATTTATTCCAATTAGGTGCAACAATGATAGGTGCAGTTATTAATTTTTCTTTTAGAATATTAAAAGCATTAATATATTCTTTATTAAATTCAAATTTTGCATCTTTTTCCAATAAATGACAAAGAGGTTAAGCAATTTTTGAAAAATCTTTTATGTATCTTCTATAAAATCCAACATGACCTAGAAAACTTCTCACATTAGTAACAGTAGTAGGTGGTTGCACTTCAGCAATAATTTTCACTTTTGCTTGAACTAATTCCATCCCTTTTTGTGATACTTTGTGACCAAGTACAATGCCTTCTGTGACCATGAATTGACATGTTTCCTAGTTAAGAACTAAATTTGTTTCTTCACATCTTTTCAAAACTTTGGCTATGTTTTCCAAACAAGATTCAAAATAAGTTCAAAAAACTGAAAAATCGTCCATGAATATTTCAATTCCTTTGTCAATCAAATCACAAAATATTGACATCATACATCTTTGAAAAGTTGCATGTGCATTACATAAACCAAAAGACATTCTTCTAAAAGCAAATGTTCCATAAGGACTTGTAAATGTTGTCTTTTCTTGGTCATCAGGAGCAATAGGTAATTGATGATAACCAGAATATCCATCCAAAAAACAGAAATATGAGTGTCCAACTAATTTATCGAGCATTTGATCGAAGAAAGGTAAAGGAAAATGATCCTTTCTAGTGGCTTTATTTAATTTCCAATAGTCAATACCAATTCGCCATCCAGTAACTTGTCTTGTAGGAATTAGTTCATTTTTATCATTAACAATGACAGTTACACCTCCTTTCTTCGGCACACAATGAATAGGACTTACCCATTGACTATCCGAAATAGGATAAATAATACCAACATCTAACCACTTAATAATTTCTTTTTTAACAACCTCTTTCATGATAGGATTTAATCTTCTTTGCGATTCTATGGTAGGTTTAAAATTTTCTTCCATTAAGATTCTATGCAAGCAAATGGAAGTGCTTATTCCTCTTATATCAGCAATAGTCCAACCAAAAGCTTTCTTATAATTCTTTAACACACCTAGTAGTTTTTCTTCTTGATCTACTCAGTTCAGAAGAAATAATAATAGCTAAAGTTAACAAATTTCCAAGAAACACATATTTTAAATGGGAAGGTAACATTTTTAATTCCAGTTGAGGGGTTTTTTAATTTATGGTAAAAGTATATCATTTTGAGTTATGTCTAAAGTTTCCCAATTACCTTTAATAAAATGAGTCTCTTCTTCTTCTACTACTACTTCATCTTCATCAGTTAAAAATTCAAATTTTTCTTCAGAAATGACTTTACATTTTTCTTGATAATGTTTTTCAATTAAATAATCAATTATATCCATTCGATAACATTTCTCTTTATCAGTGTACTTCATTGATTTAAGAACATTGAATTTAATTTCTTGATCATTAACTCTCATGGTTAGTTCTCCCTTCTGCACATCAATCATAGCTCATCCGGTAGCTTAAAAATGTCTCCCTAAAAGAATAGGTATCTCTTTATCTTCTTCCATATCAAGTACTATGAAATCTACAGGGAAGTTAAATTTATCCACATTAACAAGGACATCCTTTATAACTCCTTTAGGATAAGTGATAGATCTATCCGCTATGTGAAGGGTTACAGTGGTGGGAGTAATATCTCCTAAATTCAATCTTCAAAAGATAGAAAATGACATGAGATTAATACTTGCACCTAAATCACATAAAGCTTTTCCACAAAATTTTTCTCCAATAGCACAAGGTATAGTGAAACTTCTAGGATCCTTAAGCTTTTCAGGTAATTTCTTTTGAATTATTGCACTGCAATCTTCACTTAATGCAACAGTTTCAAAAGCTTCAAATTTTCATTTCTTGCTTAAAATATCCTTCATAAATTTTGCATAAGCTGGCATTTGTTCCAAAGCTTCAGCAAAAGGTATGTTAATAGTAAGTTTCTTAAAATTTTAGAGAACTTAGAAAATTGATGATCTAATTTCCACCCATGATTATAATAATTTGAATAAGGATTATTTTTATTTGCAATAACTTGTAAAGTTTCAATAGTTTGAGAATCTTCAATATTAGCAGAGTTGTTATGTGAAATATTAATTGCAAAATTATTTAATTTCTTAGACACTGCTACTACTTGTGAAGCTAAGATAGAAAAGGCTTCATTATCATGAATACTTGCCATCTTTTTTAGGATTAGTCCTTTCAGATTGCCATTGAAAATTGTTATTAGCCATTTCTTTAATTAAAGTGTAAGCTTCATCAAATGATTTAGACATTAAAGAACCTCCAGCAGCATCAATAATTGATTTTAAAGATCCAATTAATTCATTATAAAATGTTTGAATAATTAACCAATCAAGTAAATCATGATGAGAACATTTTCTTAATAGTTCTTTAAATCTTTCCCAAGTTTCATATATTGTCTCCCCGTCAAATTGACTAAACGAAGTAATATCATTTCTTAATTTAGCAGTTTTAGAAGGAGAAAAATATTTAGCAAGGAATTTTTGTGCCATTTCAGCCCATGTTTTAATAGAACCAGTTGCTAATGAGTTTAACCACATCTTTGTTTTATCTCTTAAAGAAAAAGGAAAGAGTGTAATTCTAATAGCATCATCAGAAACATTGTTATATTTAAAGGTAGCACAAAGTTCTAAAAAACTAACAAGATGTAAATTTGGATCCACATTTGGTGTTCCACCAAATTGATTGTTTTTCACCATTTGAATAATAGACGGTTTAAGTTCAAAAGTATTAGCATCTACAGTGGGTACTACTATGAAGTTCATCAACTCTAGGGTTAGCATAATCCCTTAATGGTTTATAAACATTTTGATCATTAAGTTTAATTGGATTTTGTAAAGTTGCCATTTCTTGAAATTTTTGAATTCGTTTTCCCTTTTTAATTTTTCTAATTGTTCTTTCTAATTCAGAATCTAAAGGTATTAATCATTCAGAACCAAATCTTCGCATAAAACAAGGAATAAAATATATATCCTTTTTCTTATAATAATAATAATTTTTAATTTATTTAATTTTTTTATATTTTTATATATTTAGAAATATAATATTTTTTTACAAAAAAATTATAACTATTTTATTTCTATCCCCGACAACGGAGCCAAAAACATGGTCCTGACCCACAATAACGCGGTAAAATTCGCTTCCAAAAGATGGCAAAAAACTTGACCCAATTTATAAATAGCGACTAGTGTATAAAGTCAAAATGTTGTAAAACTTTAGAAAATATTTTACACACTAGGGGTGCTACGCAAGTATACGTATCCTTCAAGTAATATAGGGTTTTCTTTTATAACCCCACTATCGATCCCACGGGGAAAAATTATAGTAATAAATTTTCTAAATATTATATTTCAAAAATATTTTTATATCTTTTAATTTAACTATAAATTACTATTAATTTACTAGATGCAAATAAAGAAAACAATAATAAGAAAATGATTTATGAAAACTATATAAAAAAAACAACTTTCTTCCCTTCAACTAATCTAAGGATTTTAAGTTAAATTAATATTCATTGTAGAATTGGATTTATGGTATTGTGCCAAATAGAAGCATTCCTATGCTTTACCCATTGATCCAAGCGCAAAGAACATTGGCTAATTTACAGATCAGGTCTGGATGTATTGTTAGTAGAATGGGTTAATCTAGACTCACACTACTAGATGTCCAAGGGTGGCTATGGTCAGCCCTACTAGTGACCCTTTCCAAATCAATAAATCAAATTATAAGAATTTAGACTGTCACTCTAAAAAGTTATCAATTCTATGCCCTTTAAATCTTATCTTCCTATTTATTTTCACTTCACCTTGAATAGCCCGCACATGGCCTTCGACTACCCAAGGATTCATGTGACATTTACAAGTTAAGAGTTCTTCTCCTTCAAGGTCTCAAAACTCTTCAACAGGTTTTAACAATTTAAATGGCCAATTTAAAAAGTAAAGTAGATCAGGTATTAATGTCATCACAAAGTTTTGAAAATATTTTGAATTTCAATTCTCCATTGAATCTTTATATTATCTTATCTATCTCTTCATAATTGAAGGAAGAAAGTAAACTAACTACTCAGAACACATTGAATATAAACAGCGAAACATAATAAATAAACTTTGAATCAAATATAAAATACTTATCTCAAATATTCCTTCTACAGATCTTCTGATTCCAACTGACTCCACAGTGTAATGAACTCCAGATGCAACAACTTGAAAATAAACTCACTAAACTAAACAAAAGTGCCCCTAAATTTCTCTCTCTATTTCTCTCTCTAAGGATGAGAGATCCTAAAGTGGATAAGAGAAAGGGTTACAATGGGGGGCACGTTTTCTGAAGAAATGGACCCCTATTTATAGGCTTCAAGGGTTACCTTGAGGCACCTCTTTAAAACATGTCCACATTCAATGAATCTTCTAGAAGGTCTATCTGGCACCTAGGCGCCGGACACCGCGTCCAGTTCTTCACACCTCTTCACTTTGGCTACTACCTCTTCACGATTAAAAATATTTTCAAGTGTCCAAATGCAATGTATCACATGTCCTATTATCAAGGAACAACTACCAGTCTTCTAGAATGTCCAATAACCGCTCACTCCATCAAAATAACCGTTCAAACTTTGTCAAAAACTTGACAGTTTCTGTATCAAGTTTGGCGCTTAGGCGCCAACTTCTGGTGCCTAGGCGCCAGGCCATATTTTTTTATACTTTTTGTATTTTGCTCCAAATTTTCTCCTTTTTGTTCCTTTTTCCATTTTAGACCTTTTTTCATCATCTACATCCAAAAACACAAAAAATACCTTTCATTAAAGCATAATAACCTTATAAATTGATAAGAATTAAGACATAAAGAAATAGGTATTTTTTATAGATCATCGACCATCTGTTTAATATCTTTCTCTAGCGGATTTAGAGTTGGATTTATTCTTGGGTGTTTGTCTTCACTGTCTAAAGCAACCTCTCTTCTTTCATCAGTGATGTGCATAATTTCAGGTTGGTTAACCTAAGGAGACGCTATTGGTCATGGTTGTGACTGTCCGTGGAGTGTAGCCATGGCGGTCATGGCAGCGGTCTTCTCCTCTATTCTTTTCTCCAGGCGGTTAATATGTTCATTTCTTGTTAGGATGGTCCTTCACAGCTCATCTGCGGTGTTCTCCTCACTAACGGAATCGCGTGCAGATGAAGTGGACCGAGTTTCAACCATATTGATCTTCATTTATTCTTCATCCATGTAATCCGATAGAAAGAAATTTTCATAATCAATATCCAACCATTGTTGTTTGGATAACTCATAGATTTCTGCCCGGAGCTTTCGAACTCTATCATCAAATATTTCCTTCTTAGTCAATCTTAAATCTCTAGGCTTTCCTGTGCTGTCACTCTTCTCTGCAACTGATTCAAAAGCAATGGCGGCTGTGGCAACGGGAACATCAGATTCATGATCCATTTTGCAGTCAGCATACCTTCCAGAATGTACAGGTACAACACCTCTCAGTAACCACACTTTCCTCTTAAAAGTCGACGTCCCGAGACGAGGTGTCTCAGCGGGGACATCGAGGTGATGAGGGAAAGTGTGCTCCCTACTGTGTAGACCACGCATAGAAAAGAATAATCCTCTCTTATTCTTTCTCTTTCGGGATTTCTCACGATTATCGGCGGTTGGTACTCACGGACCTAGCCGGGACCTGATTGACTTGCTTATAGTAGTTTTTTTTGTAGCAGCTGTATCAACAAATTTTCCCAAATGGTGTTTGACATAAACTCGGATGGGTCATTCCATTTCCAGAATTTTATCCTTGATTTTGAGGGATAATGCACATCCCATCCTCTTGAGAAGTTTGGCGACCGAACAACCCTCTCTTTCAAACAATCTTCGTAGAAGGGTGTAAGCTCAGGTGATTGGTGTACGCCTTCCACTCACCTTATCACAAATGTGTTGTGCTGGAAGTGTAGCAGAAATCTTATGGAGGCTTTCATCTTCAGTAGTGCCAGCTAATGGGTGGAACTTGCTACCTCAAAGAAGAGGAGAGGTATCCGGTAACTCGAGTTCCTCCTGTTGAGGAAACACATCAATTACTGGCATATCTGCAACTTCTATTTTGGTGACCCTGCGAATCCTACGGTTGTAGTTTCTTCTTTGAGATTTTGTTAGCAAGGGAAGTCTAAAACTTGAGCCAACTTCGAAGTCTGGCAGCAGAGCAGTGAGGGTATCTTCAAATTTATCCTCTCGCAAAATCTCTTTCCCTTTGGCAGACGGGAAAGTAGGTGCAGTGACAGCGAACTCGGTGGCAGTAGAGGTGACAACTCTCCTTAGCATGCAGACAGTTGACTTGACGGGGGCAGCGATTATTTTCACCTTATTAGTAGAAGGGAAATCTTCGTGGGAGTTTAAATCGAACTCAGTAGAAGGCTCTTGAATTTCGAGAGTGGCAACCTCCACGACCACAAATGATGCTTTTCCAAGTACGACTTCAAACTCATTGAAGTCGGTCCTGAATTGAATCATCGGTGCTGCAAGACAGACTTTGTAGGAAGAAAGCAAGTTGTAGGAGAGTGTCAGTGTAGGAGCTGACATCTTTAACTGCCGATGAAACATTCCAAAGATTAGGGAGGGCCAAAAACCTTGTCATCATAGTGTAAACACTACGAAAAGGTTGTTCTGTGGACTAGGAAGAATTTCATTTCATTTTATTATCTTATTATTTTATTTTTAGGCTTTCACATGCTGGTTAAAAGGAGCTTTAATTGTTTAAAGAAGAGTGGGTCAATCTGCCTAAGACAGGATTGAACCCGAGAGGTACAGAAAGGAGGTGAAGTATGGGATCCTATCGGAGGTCCCCTTCACAGCGCATATTACCCTAGCGAGATTTGCTCGTTGACACACCTTTTGGGGGTCCAGCCTCACAAGATCAAAAGGAATACCTAGGGACTCCTGAACCCTTTTGTTTAGGAGTGACTAAATAGACGGTCCTGAAATCCAGAGGAGTTGATCACACTTTCCGAAGAAAGAAATGAGTAAATTATGTCAATGGAAGAATGGTAATTTGGCTCATGAGGGACACGAGCACATTACCGATATATAAATATAATATTTTCTGATCTTAATGAAGAGAGAAACTTGTCCCTTGTGGAGTCGTCAGAAAACTCTCGGTCGTTTTTTAGTTCAATTTCTGTTTCATTGAAAAATATGTTTCTTGAGTATTTTGTTTTAAAAAAGGTTTTAATTTTATAAGATAGAAATTAGATTTAATTTAATATATATATATATATATGCATTTTGAAATTAATATTCTTATTTTGATGAATATGAAATCAAACTGATATCATATAACTAATAGTCTAAATAATCAAGCATTTCACCTCAACACATGTATTTATCTTGAAGAATAAATACAAGGCTTAAGGTGAAGCTTAATCAAATAAACTAAAGCATTTATGACATCCGTTTAATCTACAAACCATTTTAACCAAAAATTTCCCCTATATAATATGAAGGAATTAGATAGGGTTTATATTAATTTGGGGTCTTTAAGTTTCCTATAAGGGCAAGCCCCTATAGTTAATTACATCCTAGATAACTGATGTTACCTAAGAAAACTCTTGATATAGATCAGGAAATATTTATATTCATGACTTACAAAGGTAAGGTTTTCTATGAAAATGTAATAGTCGAAAATTCAATAGGTGAATTGTTGGAACATTTTATTTTATTGGAATCCAAAGGAGAGAAGTCTAGGGGAGGAACACAGATTCAAGGGAAAGCTTGGTGTCCTCCCAAACTATCCTATAGTTTGGCTTTAAATCTTAGAAATGAATTTATTTAGATTTCAATTCTGCTAATTAATTATAGGGATTATATCCGATTATGCAAACAACCTGGAAGATGAGAGGATTTATGTCGTACCGGACGACAACCTCGGAATCCTAAAGTGAATTAGGGCTTATATTGCACAACAAAACTATACAAAGGCCTACAGAAAGGGTGAGGATTTTTGCTACACTACACAAGCTACCTCGATGTTCTATGGCTTGTTGTTTAAACTAAGGAAAGGTTTTGCTGATGTAGACGAGTTTTGCTGTTGAAGATAGTCATGATGCCCACTATGCATGCTCCAAGCTCCTTATTGTGGCGGGTTTAGTTTAAAGAAGTGTCAATTGCAAGAGAGGGGAGAAGAGTCATGTTTTAGAAATATTAAAAGTTGAGATGTCTAGACATTTTATTAGGGGAACATTAAAGTTGATTATAACAACACTGGTTAAGATCCCACGGTTCCATCATCCTAGCACCTCTATTTTCATCAGATCCACTTATTCCAATTGAATTTACTAAACTTAACTTAATGAGTTCCATACTTTCATTTAGACTGTGGGAAAACCCTATTAGTAATATGTGGGTTACCTCATCCAAGGAATTCCAGATCATCCAACGAGACATTTTAATTTAGTTGCAATTGTAGTTTTTGTTTTGTTTGTGATTAAATTTTGAGTTGTTTTATATTTTGAATGTTATGGCAGTGAATTTTTTCTTGTTGTGATTTTTAATTTAGTTTTGGTTTTGGTTTTTTGGCTATCCTAAAAGTTTCAGTTTTCATGCAAGGTGACACTGTTGTTTATCATGCAAGTTGCAAGAAAAGTAAAGTGCGATAAATAAAAAATGGAAAGGAAAGTTCTTGTAAACTTATAAAAGTGTACCTGGCGAGTCTACTCGCTCCTCCACGTGAAACTTTAGTATTCTTTGCAAACATTTTATATTTGTAGGGAAGTAAAACCATATGGATATGTTCGTCACAGGCCTACCAAGTCCAAGGTCATAACCCGGCGGGTCCTATTTGTTTATTTGAGAGATATTTTTATTCCATATTTATGATCGATGCAATAGTCCTGCAAGGTGTCCAAAAGACTTGTGAAGAGTCTTTAGGAGATGCCTAGACATTTCATAATTCTTTTGAGCTACCTTAAGATAATTTTGAACCTATCATAATTATTAAATAATTTATCCATTTTGTACATTTATGCTTAGTGAGTTGGTGTTTTTTTAATTAACTTGAAAGACAGGGTAATTATCATTTGTTATTTTATTTAAAATTTATGTGGGTGAAAACCCCTTTAGGCAAAGTTAATTTGTTTAGGAAAATTAGCAAATTAGTTTTATAATTGGGCTTGTAGTGTTTTCAGGTATTTAGAATTTGATTGCTTTTCTAAACTTCTTTTAGCAAAATTGATTAAGCCTAGCTCACTACTAAGCCCTTAAAATTTTGATTGATTCTTTTGTAATTCTTTTTGTTGATTTATTTTGTAATTCTTTTAATTCTTTTAAAATATTGGAAAATGTTAAATGAGTTTAATTAATTTTTATCAAAATATTGGGCTATCATTTAATATATCAAAGAGGGGTGTAAGTTAGAGGATTATTGACCTCTAAGATTAACCCCTAACCATAAGGATCATTTTGTTTAATTATCTTCCAAATTACAATTAATTAGGAAAATCCAAACATTTAATTTTGATATGACAAAATTGAAGTTGGTTTCTACCATTTATTCCTTTAATGTTTTAAACATCCAATCATTTCATCTAGGATCACGTATTACCCATTTTACCCTTTGATTAAGCCTAAAAATTAATTAAGGCTAAAAACCCTTAAAATTACGACTTTGCCATTGGGGCCTTATAACCTCATAATTCCTTAAATTCAATTCAAATGACTTTGGAATTTTTATATTATCTTACTATTGAGCTAATTAAAACATCAGAGGAGAAAATATGATTTTTCAAATTTTAATTTAATTTATATATTTATTTTGGTGAAAAAATAGAGGTTTTTAGTGAAAATTTAATAACATGCTGAAAAAAAAATTTACAGAGGACCAAATTTAATGATTTTTTGAAGTTTATTTTAATTATTAGAATTATTTTAATTTTTGGTGTTTTAATTAATTATAAAATATTTTAGAAGTTGAAAATTCAATTTTATATTTTTCAAAAATTTCTCTAAGGTCAGGGAACCTAAAGAAATAAATTTCATAATTTTCTAAATTTTCTTTCAATTTTTAGAATTATTCTAGTGGAAAAATAAGGAAATTCATTTTTTAGCCTTTTAAAAATTCATTTAAGCCTTTAAAAATTAATATCTTGACATAGGGACTTGGAAAAATTATGGGGATGGTTCCTAAGTGCTTAGGAGACCAAATGTGACAATTTTATGATTTTTAATTTTTTTGTGATTTTTAATATTTTTTAATTATTTAAACATTAAAATATGATTTCAAATGAAAATTTTATAAAAATTCCAATTTTATTTTCAAAAAATTCCTCTGACCATAGAGAACTCCCAAAATTACTTTTAAAAATTTTTGAGTGGTATTTTAATTATTAAAATTCATTTAATTGATGAAATGCCATTGAGGTTAAAAAAATCATTTAACTTATTAAATTAATTCCAAATTACTTCGAAATTTTTAGGGGAGTTCCTCTGTCCCTGATGCACAGTGGAGAATCTTTTTTGGGTTATTTTGACTTTTATTTTATTTTAATTATTTAAGAGTTTGTTTTAGGTCAAGTTGATGATTAGTGCATATCATAATGATTTAACCCATGAAATAATTATTCGAGAGTCCTCTGATCATAAGAGACATACGAACATTTAATTTGCTTTTTTATAATTATTATTTTAATAATTATAATTTTTATACCAAAACAGCCACAATAACTTGAAAAATAGAGATCTCCTCAAAGAGATGCCGCCTGACTTTGGAAAAATTAGGAAAGGTCCCTTATGACAGAGAGAACAAGACCCTCAAAGCTCAGGAAATGGTGAAATGCGTAGGCCAATGGAGAATTAAAAGACTAAAATCAGTATTTTAACTATTAAAAATAAAATATGCATAAAAAATATTTCAAACTATTTCCACATTGTTCTCCTCTGTTCACTGAGCAACATTACATTTTTCTTTTATTTTTCTAATTTTTCTAGTCCAAGATCTGAATTTTTAAAGTTCCGGCTATTTAAATAAATCAGAAAATAGGGACTTTTCTATTTAAATGACTTAACACCATATCATCCATAGCGTTTCCAAAAGCACATGCGTCGTCTCCTCATTTGACGCCACCATCTCACTCATCATGAGCTTTATGCTCTAAGGTTCTGTCCGGCACAATCCTGGCCATCCAAGCATTACAAGTTCGATCCAATGGCGCTCCTTCATCGTCTTCGACTGGTTCATCCCGAGAGCCGTCCACCTTCTAGACCTAAGATCTGAGGCTATACTCAACCAAATCGCTTGGGGTTGTTCCTAGAGCTTTATCTAGCCTAGAAGAACCTATCCATATGGTTTATACGATATAAAATACAGTGAATAATTGTAGAGGACGAAGAAAATCTTGGGAGGAAGAGTGTGTTCAGTACCTTTATCTGAGAGGGGAGGCCTCAATCAGATGGTTGTGGCAGCTTCGATTAGTCCTAACGAACCTCCAGACGGAGCCTTTTGCCCAGAGGAATTGTCTATGCATGAAAGTAACCAAGGCCAATTTTGAGCTTTGATGGAAGTCTGGTGCAGAGGCCCTCTGGGATGGGGCTTTGATCGGGGAACTTATTCTTTCACTGCTGTGAAGGTGTGGGTGCAGTTAATTTGGATTTGGTGTTGTGTAAAGGTGTATTGGAAAGTGTCCTGGTTTTTGGAAAAACTTGAGCTCTGAAATTGAGCTCAGGCAGTGGGAAACAGAAGGGGAAAATGACTGGAATGGTCTTAGGGAGGTCTGGAGGAGCTCTGGTGATATTTTGGCAGGGTTTGGTTAAGAAATTTTCAGCACTTGGATTTTGGCCATGAGGGAGGTGATTTTATAGCCATGGCCAATTGGCTGAGCTCAGGGCCTGGCTTCGGGTTCTTTAGGCCGCTTAGGGTGAGGGTAGAGCAGTGCCATTGATCAATGGGGTGATCCCTCACAGATAAGGCTCAATTTTAAATTTCGAGGAGTATGGGGGCGCTTGGGCTGAGCTGTTCCAGGGGCTATGGTGGCCGGCAAGGACAGGGAAGGTGGCTGGCAGGTGCAAGGGAGTGTAAGGAGTGCCACAGTGCATTTAATTAGGCTTGATGGTTGCTTATTCAAAGGTTAAGGGGAGACATGGGCTAGCCATAAAGAAGAGGATCCATTGGTCCCTAGGTGGTGGACCTTTGTTCCATGGCTTAATTAACTAGGGCTAGGTCAGGTCAAACCAATCCTAGGGGTCCTAGGGTTGGCTACCATGGAGTTGGTTTAGTCAATTTGGTTCAATTGGGTTTAATTTTAGTGTCATTAGGTCATAGGTTCAATTTAGGTCACATTGGGTTTAGGTTAAGGCTAGCTTGGGTATGAGCTTGTGTTGGACCAAATTGACTAAGCAACATTGTGTATATGATTGTAATGAAGATTTTTCATGAAGACTTGGACTACTTTTGAGTTCATTTCGGGGTTCAATTTGGTGGATTTTGGGATTTTGGTCAATATGGGTCAAGTTGGCCAAGTTTGGGTTTAGGTTGGGCTAGAGTGGGGTTTAGGCCCAATTGAAGGTTCCAATTGGTGTAGGGGAATGTGGTGAAGAGTTCCCAACATCAATTGGGTGGAATTTTTAGGTTTAAGCCAATCAATTTGGGAGAGTTGGGCATATGTTGAATTTGGGTTAAAATTGGGTAAACTTGGTTCAAGTTGATTTGGGTGAGACTTGGGCTGTAATTGGGGGCAATTGATGATTCAATTCAATCTAGGGGAGTGTTATGAAGAGTTTAGAATTGAAATTGGGGTGAAATTGATTGGTATTAGGTCAACTTGGGGGATTTGGGTCACTTAGGCAAAATTAGGGATTTTAGGTTTTAAGTAAAATTGAACTCAAATGTGGGTCAATTGAGCTTGGATTTGTTTTAGATTGATATTGGGGATGTTGAATTAGAGTTTGGAATCAAAATTGGGCGCAAGATTGGTGTCAATTGGGTATACATTGGGCTTAATTTATGCACTTTTACGTTAAATGGGACAAATTGAGGCTTTTTATTAAATTGTACTAATGGCCAAATTGGTCATGTGGTAGTTGAGAGAAATGAAATTGAGAATATTTGGCAGGTTTTGGGAATTTATGGGAATTTTTAGAATTTTTGGAATTTTGGGCTAAGAGGGGTATTTTGGTCATTTTGGGGATTTTTTTGGAAATTTGGCAATTTTGAGTGATTTTGGTTAATTTGGGTGGTAGAAAGTATTTTTTAATGATTTTAGGAAATTATGAGTAATTTAGGTGATTTTGGAAATTTTGGGGAATTTTAGGGTTTTGTGGGCATTTTAGGTATTTTGGGTATTTTGGGGCAAAGGGGTTAGAAAATTGGAAAGTTTTGGAAAATTGAGATTGGTTAAAGGTGAGTAGTATGGAATTGTTTTAGATTGAGCCATGGACCAAGTGTCACCATCATTTGGTCCTCTATGTGTTGGTACTAGCCAAACCCTAGCCTGAGGCTAAGAGCTTGGGAAAACCATTTACATGAGTTTCCAAAGAGTTAGGGAGCAAAGGTGATAGGCCTTGTTTAGGGTTGTGAGTGTGTAGTGTGAGTGTTGTGTAAGCTCCAGACCTCCCAGGGTAGATCCTATGGCCTGACCACCTATAGGAGACTTCCCCTGGGCTTCCTTATGCTTAGTCTCTTCCTCCCGAAAACTGGAGCTTAGGCCTTAAGCAAATGAAAACTCCCAGTGAAGTGAGAAAAGATGGAATTTCTATGGTGAGGGTTCCATGACTAGTCTTCTAAGAAAGTCACCAAGAGAGTCCTATGGCTAGACCCTAGACTATTCTAAAGAGAGACTAGACCTCAACTAAATGTGAGGTCAACAATCCTCAGCCGAAATTCTATCTTCAAAATATTAATGATGGAGTTACCAACCTCCCCAAGTAATTTCAAATAAAATTAAGCCCATCCAAAGCTCATTCATGGCTATATAAGTACCTAACCCGAGAAGCCTAAGGGAGGGGAGACCAACATAGAAGACACCATTACACTACCTAAGCCCTGAAACAACCAACCAAAAAAATGTTCCCTAGGATCTAAGCAATTGATTCCCCATGCATCAAAGCTATTAAACTTACTCAATCCTCCCAATTAAGTTAACCCGAAAACCCTAAAATATGACAAATTTTGGGTTTGAAATGAGGTTATCCAATATTTCAAATTAACCATCTCTAAAGCTTCCTAGGACCCTACGAAGACAAACCCAATCAAAACCATCCATCCTCACAGCCTCTAAGCCATTGATTGATCAAGCCCATTCAAGCTAAGATACCTCAAGGAGAGAGTCATATAGAGGCCCAATTTCAATGCAAATTGACTTGAGGAAAAGCTTCTTGAGGTTGAAACGAAGCTTCTAAGCCATGCAATTTGAGTCTATACTAACTGAGGCCAAGGTATGGTTTTTCACAGCCAACCTGAGCTCGGGATTGGTCTAGAGTAGGGTTAGCCAATTCAAAACCCATATAAATTAGTATGGATACGTTCGTCTCCTCCAGATGAAGCTCTAGAAATATAAATCACTCGATTGTAGTGAGTGAGCTCATGTGTTTAGAACATGGACTGTGTTCGGGTGTAGAACAGATGAATAGAATGAACGGATGCCATCCATTTTCGTGTTTTGGAAACGGACAGCTATGATTCATTCTAGCTTGGTCCGCTGTCCGGATCCCCTTAGCGGATCAGCCGGGTATTGACCAATCAGAGGACACGCGGTGGTTTAAGATTTATTTGGATTTAATAAAATGCAGATAAATCATAAAACATCAAAAATACATATCTTTGCACGCAAAAATCACAAAAATATAGTAAAAAAACCTCTGAACTCAGGGCAGTAAGGAGAACATTGTGGAACTAAAATTTTGAAATTTTGATTTATATTTGATTTTTAATTAATTAAATAATCTCTAGAGTATTTGAATTATTAAAAATTAATTATAAGCCAGAAAAAAATAAAAAATTGAGGGATTAATATATAGATCCTTAGGAACAATCTCTAATTTTTCCAAGGATAGTAAAATTCTCTAGGACAGCATTTCCTAATTTTCATGAGATTGGACAATTATTTTTAATAATCATTCTAACAGAAAAAAGAAAAATAAATTGGAAATTAAATAGAAATTTAGGGGAACAAATCTAATCCCTAAAATGACAGACTCTAACCTTTGGAAAATTTAAAATAACATTTTCTTATTAGGGTTAAAATTATAATAATTTTAAAATATAAAATCCCTAAAATATTTTAAAATTTGAACTCTTTATCTAGCTCATGACACCATGAGTTCAGAGTGAGTTCAAACACTCAGTGAACTCAAATCAAATCGTAATTAGGATTCATTCAACGTTAACTCAAATTAACTCAATTAATCCTTAATTAAATTAGGATTAAAGAAAAAATTAAAATCTAATTAAGTTTAACCATACATTAAACCTAGGTAGTTCCTCTTTAACCTTCATTCCACTAGGCTTAAGATAAAATCAAACTTTAGTTAAGCTTAAGACATCAGTAGGCTTAATTAAACCCATTAAACATTAACTAAATTACGTTTAATATAATATCAAACTTTAATTAAGCTTAAGACATCACTTGGTATAATTAAACCCAATAAAACATAACTAAATTAGGTTTAATAAAATCATAATTAGGTATAATCCATTAGACCTAATTAAACTATTAAGTCTTAACTAAATTAGACTTAGTTAACTTTAATCCAATTAGACTTAACACAAATTAAGTCTAATTAATTAACTAAACTTTTCCCAAATTAGGTTTAATTAACCCTTAAACCAATTATACCTAACCATAACTAAGTCTAATTATTCATTTAAACCTTAGTTAAATTAGGTTTAATTAACATTTAAAGCAATTAGACTTAATTTTAATTATGTTTGATTAATCAATTAAACCTTACCCAAATTAGGTTTAATTAACCTTTAATCCAATTAGACTTAACTTTAATTAAGACTAATTAATAATTTAAATCTTACCCAAATTTGGTTTATGTAACCTTTAATCCAATTAGAACTAACCATAATTAAGTCTAATTAGTCAATTAAACCTTACATAAATTAGATTTAATTAACCTTTAAACCAATTAGACTTAAAATTAATTAAGTCTACTTAATCAATTAAACCTTACCAAAATCATGTTTAATTAACCTTTAAAACAATTAGACTTAAAACTATATTTAAGTCTAATTAATCAATTAAACCTTAACCAAATTAGGTTTAATTAACCTTTAAACCAATTAGACTTAAAATTAATTAAGTCTAATTAATCAACTAAACCTTACCAAAATTAGGTTAAATTAACCCTTAAACCAATTATACTTAACCTTAATTTAGTCTAATTAACCAATTAAAACTTACCCAAATTAGGTTTAATTAACCTTTAAACAAAAATAGACATGACACTAATTAAGTAAAATTAATTAATTAAACCTTACACAAATTAAGTTTAATTAAACTTTAAACTAATTAGAATTAAGCCTAATTAAGTCTAATTAACCAATGAAACCTTACCCAAATTAGGTTTAGTTAACCTTTAAACAAATTAAACTTAAAACTAATTAAGTCTAATTAATCAGTTAAACCTTACCCAAATTAGGTTTGATTAACCTTTGAACTAATTAGACTTAAAACAATAATTAAGTCTAATTAACTAATTAAACCTTACCTAAATTAGGTTTAATTAATTTTGTAACCAATTAGACTTAACCCTAATTAAGTCTAATTAATCAATCAAACTGTACCCAATTTAGGTTTAATTAACCTTTAAACCAATTAGACTTAACCTTAATTAAGCCTAATTAACCAATTAATCCTTACCCAAATTAGGTTTAATTAACCTTTAAACTAATTAGACTTAAACTAATTAAGTCTATTTAATCAATTAAACCTTACCAAAATTAGGTTTGATAAACTTAAACATATTAAACTAAACAATAACTAAGTCTATCATATTAGACTTAATTAATCTTTTAAACCTTAAACAACTTAGGTTTAATCAATCCTAAACCATAATTATGTTTATCACAATAAACTTAATTAAACTATTAAACCTTAACAAACTAAGTTTTAATCAATCCTAAATCATAATTAAGTCTATCGCATTAGACTTAATTTATCTATTAAACCTTAACCAACTAAGGTTTAATCAATCCTAAACAATAATTAATTCTATCACATTAGACTTAATTAGAATATTAAACCTTAACCAACTAAAGTTTAATCAATCCTAAACCATAATTAAGTCTATCACATTATACTTAATTAAACTATTAAAGTTTAACAAACTAAGGTTTAATCAATCCTAAACCATAATTAAGTCTATCACATTAGCCTTAATTTAACTATTAAATCTTAGCTAACTAAGGTTTAATCAATCCTAAACTATAATTAAGTCTATCACATTAGACTTAATTAAACTATTAAACCTTAACCAGCTAAGATTTAATTAATCCTAAGCCATAATTAAGTCTATCACATTAAACTTAATTAATCTATTAAACCTTAACCAATTAAGGCTTAATCTATCCTAAACCATAATTAAGTCTATCACGTTAGACTTAATTAAAATATTAAAACTTACCAAATAAGGTTTAATCAATCCTAAACCATAATTAAATCTATCACATTATACTTAATTAAACATTTAAACCTTAACCAACTAAGGTTTAATCAATCCTAAACCATAATTAAGTATATCGCATTAGACTTAACTAATCTATTAAACCTTAACTAATTAAGGTTTAATCAATCCTAAACCATAATTAAGTATATCACGTTAGAATTAATTAAACTATTAAACCTTAACCAGCTAAGGTTTAATCAATCCTAAGCCATAATTAAGTCTAACACATTAGACTTAATTAAACCTTAACTAACTAAAGTTTAATTAAACTTAAACTTCAGTTAAGCCTAACTCATTAGACTTAATTCACTTATTAAACCTTAATTATCTAAGGTTTAATTAATTTATACTCTAATTAAGTCTAATTTATTAGAATTAATTAACATTTAAGCCTTACAGAAATTAGGCTTAAATAACCTCAAATTCTGGTTAAGTCAAACTTTGACTAGACTTAGTTAAACCTTAAGCTTTACTTAATAATACTTGAAAGGTCTTATAGTTCTAATTAAGTCTAATCTAATTAGACTTATTTAACCTTTAAGTATTACTTAAATAAGACTTAAACCTTAATTAAGTCCGTTTTAACTAGACTTAACTTAAATCTTAGGTTCAACTCACATCGAACCTAACTCAACATATCTCACTTAGGTTCAACCTAAACCGAACCCTAGTTAACCTAGACTATAGATTCAATCTACATTGAATCTAAATTAACACTTCTAACTTAAGTTCAAAGAGACATGAACTTAAGATTAACTCAACTTTTTTAATTTAGGTTCAACTTAAAATTGAATCCAGGTTAAATTCTGACCACATTGAACTGAAATCAAATTTTTTGAATTAAATCAAAATTTCTTGATTAAAGTTCAAACTAATTTAAAAATAAAATTAAATATTGGATTCAAAAGTCATTAAATCTAATTATCAAAAGATTTTATCTAAGTCTAATCCATATAAGACTTCACACTTCTTCAAGATTCAAATGACATTGAATCAAGAATTCTAAAATCTAACTTATGTTAGATTTTATCTAAGCCTAACTTAATTAGACTTAACATTAGATTCAAAAGACATTGAATCTAAGATTATAAAGTCTAACTTAAGTCCTATCCATGTCTAATATAGACTTAATCAAAATTATTAGATTCAAATGACATTGAATCTAATTTCCAAACATGATAATGATATTATATTTAAATCTTTAAATTTAAAGGAAATTGAATCTAAATTTCTAGATCTAATGAGAAATTAAACAAGATTTCTCAAATCTAATCGAATTTTTAGATTCAATTGATAATGAATCTAAATTCCTAAAAATCAAATGACATCAAATCTAAACTTTCAAAACTTGAATTAAAAATCTCTATGTTCAAAAGACATTAAATCTAAGATTTTGACATGAAGTGACATAAATATCGTAAAAAATCGTAAAGAACCTAAAATTTTTCAACCAAAAATCGAAAAAAAAACATTAAGATTTCGATGAAAGCTTAATGTACAAACATCATCAAATGCAACTTTAATCCCAGCGTTCTTAATTTACGAAGATTTCTCGGATGACGCAATCCTGGTTGCTGACAGAAATCTTCCGGTCCTAGATTAAACACCTTTCAGACTATTAAGATTAAAGCCCCTCATGACCTGGGATGACAGAGCTAGTGACATCTTGACCGGGTTATCCAAAATACAACCAAATAAAATAAAAGATTTAAAGAAAAATTGACATTATTTCCTTTAAATTTGACATCATTTTCATTTGCAGGATGAAAATAAAATTCACATTAGATTTCCTTTGCATATTATAGGGTGTGCTAACTCTGTTTTCTAGGATGATTAAAATGAAAGGAAGACATTAATTTTGTTTTAGATTTTCTTTGCATGTTATAGGGTGTGATAACTTTATTTTACAGGACGATAATCTGAAGACGAGACAAATGACAAAAAAACAAAACAAAAGCATCATAATGACATCAAAATAACTACATTGGCAAAACAAAATAAAAAAAAACCACATTAAAATGACATGACCAAGGAAAAACAAAACCAAAACTTTTAGGATAGTCACAAAACCTAAAATTATTAGGATAGACATAAAACATCTGACAAAAAATGATAATAAAATGATAAACATTAAACTAAAAAAAAAGAATATGGCATAATAAATGACATTGATAGAACAATTAAAAATGAGAAACAACAAAAAAGATAAATAAGAAAAATAAAAATCAATCAAGATAAACTTTTAGGGTAGTATGACATGTTACCGTTAGAATTGAAAATTGATATTTCTTCGGCAACAAGTAATTAACATTAATAAAAAGTTTTCTTAAACAATCATAATTCAAAGAAGTAATTAACTATAGTAGCTTGCTCCTATAGGAGATTTAAAGACCTAAGAATATATTCTATCTAAATCTCTGGTTACCAGAATCTCATCATTATAAAAAAAACTCTTAGGATAAGGTCTTCAAGAATCTTTCATAAGGATTATCATTGACATCTTTCTTTATGCTATTTTTTATCTTATTAGCCCTTATTTTCTTTAGATTTCTTATTATCTAAGGATCCTTTTACAGGATCCAAAGAAATAAGAATTATTGAAAATTAGGGCAATATTATAGATAAATAGAGTGGCGACTCCAAAACGAAACCAACACTGAGAAAATCTCTAGCATGGCTCCGAATGCCGTCAGTCTTTGAGAAATGCAGGTGGTGGTGGTTTTTCTAAATAAATCTTAAGTGGAGATATAAGTCTCTCAAAATCTTCTGGAGCATCCTCTTTAGAATTTTCAGTTTCTTCTTTATCCACTTCAATATCTTTTTAAACCCTGCTTTCCAAATCTCTTTCACTTCTAAGTTGAACAGCCTTTACTTGCTCTTTATTCTGGTCTTTAGGATTTACTTCTATTTTACTAAGTAGTGTTCATTAGGTTCTGATACTTAATGAATTTTTAATTTCTACCAACTGATTCTCAATATTTTTTATAACAGCTCCTTGACTTTGCAACTGATTTTCCATTTAACACAACTTCTTATATAGACAAGTTCTTATCCTTAATTTGTGGATTATTATTGAAACCTAGAGAATAGGTTGGTCTATAATTACTATTACCTTGGTTGATCCAGTTACCCAATGTGTTTACTTGGTTGCATCCTCATTGCTGATTAGTACCACACAGATTGTTATTCCAATTAAAATTAGGATGGTTTTTCCAACCTGGATTAAAGTAATTCGAATATGGGTTATTTGACTTATTCAAAGTATTAATTGATGTTTTAGAATCTACCATTTAGCCCAATAAATCCTCTTATATCATTGGATTTGGTTGAGAAAATTTCATTCCAAATTGGTCTTTGTTCTTTAAAATTATAACATCTTAATTTTCAAACATGGAAAAATCTTTAGAATCATGTATATTGGCTACCTTTTTAGGATGTAGCTTTTCAGAAGGCCATTGAAATTTATTAGTAGTCATTTCTTCAACTAAAGCATAAGCTTCAGGAAATTGTTTAGACATAAATGAACCACCAGTAGCGACATAGAAAATAGATCTAAGAGATCTAACTAATCCATTATAAACAGTTTGAATAATTAATCAATTTAGTAAAGCATGGTATGGACACTTTCTTAGGAGTTCTTTAAATGGTTCCTAAGCTTTATAATTAGATTCCCCTTCAAACTGACAAAAAAATGTAATATCATTTCTAAGCTTCATAATATTTTATGTTGGAAAATATTTAGCAAGGAATTTCTGTGCTATAACACCCCAATTTCTGATAGATCAAGGTACTAAAGAATTCAACCATATCTTAGCCTTATCCCTAAGTGAGAATGGAAAAAATCTAAGTCTAATAGCATCATTAAAAACACCATCATATTTAAATGTAGCACACAATTACAGAAAATTGCCAATATGTAAATTTAGATCTTCGGTTGGTGATCCCTAAACTAATTATTAAATTCCATTTTGATAATAAGATGTTTAAGTTTAAATGAATTAGTAGCTACCGTAGAATTTTGAATACTACCATGAACTTCATCCACTACAAGGTTTGCATAATCTCTTAATGGTCTTAATTCATGTTGAATTTTAGCATTTTGATTAATTTGATTTCCCATCTCTTGAAATTTTTTAATTTTCTTTGTTTTTATAATTTCTTTACTTTTTATAATGGTTTTATCTAATTTATAATAATAAGGCACAAGTCCTTCAGAACCTGAACTTTGCATAAACTATTACAACACGATAATAAACAATAAAAATAAAATAAAACACACAATAACAGATAAGATTTAAATAAGGCTTTCTAAAAATAGAAATTTTGTTTTTCTAAAAATTCTTTTTAATTTATCATTTAAATTTAAATAAAAAAATTGATTTCTTTGTTCTTTTGTTTTGTTTCTCCGGCAACGGCTGCCAAAAACTTGATCCCGATCCTCTTTACTATCAGATGAATACTGATAAAATTTATGCTTTTGGTAATCCAATTAAACTTATATTTTTGATATAAAATATTCTTATTTACAGCATTACAAAAAACTTGATTCTGATGTAATAAAGAATACAACAGTGATATTATAATTTAGGGATTGTACGCAAGTATACATATCATTATCAAGTAATAATGAGCTTTCTGATTAATCTCAACGGGAAAAATTTTCAAAACATAAAAGGTAATAAAGTTTTAAGATGATTAATTATATTTAGAAAAAGACACTTACTTAAACAGTTTCAAATAACATAAATATTTAAAGTAATATTTTTATAGTATTTTCTTAAATTATGAAATAAAGTGAACAATTATCTAACTATAGCAAATTTTTGTAAGATTTAAAGAAATATAAATTAAAATATCTTTTTCCCTATCATGAATGAGTAATAAGTAAAGGAATTTTGTTATGGAAGTATTCAAAATGTGTTGTGCCAAATAAGAGCAATTTTATTATTTACCTTTACTATAGATGATATAAAGAACATTGGCTAGTTGAACTTTGAATAGTTTTGAAGACAGCTTAGGTAGGGAAGATACTAGCCCTCACTCTAGAGTTCCCTCCTTTCTCTCCACCTAAGGGCTAACTCTTGCATCAAAACCTAATACAATAAACTAAATTAGGGGCTTTAGTCAGTCACCCTATGTCGGCATGTTTTTAGGTTGAGTGTTGAATTTTTAATTTAACTTAAATAATTTTATGTTTGAAAATTTTAAGATATGAAATCAAACTGATCTCACATCCTGAATAGTTTATATAAACGAGCACCACACCACAAACTGTATATCTATCCCGGAGAGTAAACACACTGCTTGATGATGGGGCTAGGTTAAATAAACTAGAAGATTTGTGGCATCCATTTTGTCTACGAACCAATTTTATAAGCCGACAAGTTCCCTTGCTTAATATAAAGAAATTAAGCAGGGTTTATATTACCTAAGTTCTTAAAGTTCCCTATAAGGGCAAGCCCCTATAGTTAATTACATCTTAAATGAATTGAATCATTTAAGAAAACTCTCGATAATAATCAGTGGTTTTGCTCTCAAGAATTTCAAAGTTTAAGGTTTTCAAAGGATTGGATTTTTGAAATTTCAAAAGGGATTAGCTCAAATTTGGAACATTTATTTTCAGGAGTCCAAAAGGAAGAGAAGTAAGAGAAGCTGAGGATCCAAGAAGAATCTTGGCAACTTCCCACACTATCCTATGGTTTGGCTTCAATTTGGAAATTTACTTAATGTTTCCATCCTGCTAATTTTAATTAACTAGGACTTATATTTGCATGATGCAGTCATGCAAATAACCTCGAAGATGTGAGGGTTTATGTTGTACCAAACGACTACCTCGGAGTCCTAAGACCGGTTAGGGCTTAATTTACATAACATGATTATGCAAATGCCTAACAAAAGGGTTGATGATTTATGTTGCACTAGGCAAACTACCTCGAAATCCTACGGTTTGGTTGTTTAATTCTAGGAATGTTTAGTTGATGTAGAGTTGTTTTGCTGACGAAGACGACCGTGCTGCCCACCGTGCTCCAAGCTCCTTATTGTTGTAGAGTTTTGGTTTTAGAAGTCATAAATCAGGAGATGATAGAAGTGTTTTGGTTTAGAGAAAATCTTAAAACCCAAGTGTTTTTTAATGTTTTAATTAGAATAAATCTTATAGTTGTTTAAACAGAACCGATTAAGATCCCACGGTTCCGTCATCCCGACACCGTTATTTTCATCGAATTCACTTAGTCCAGATGAATTTGCTAAACTCAACTGAATGAGTTCCACACTTTCATTTAGACCGTGGGAAATCCCGTTAGCAACATGTGGGTTACATCATTCGAGGTATTCCCGATCATTCAATGAGACGTTTTAATTTAGTTGCAATTATAGTTTTGTTGTTTTGTTTGTGATTAAATTTTGAGTTGTTTTATATTTTGAAATGTTGTGGCGGTGAATTTTATCTTGCAGTGACTTTTAATTTAGTTTTGGTTTCAGTTCAGGGACTACCCTAAAGGTTTTGGTTTTCATGCAACATTTGTTTATCATGCAAGAAAAGTAAAGTACATTGCATGTAAGTAAAATTACAATAAAGTAAACTGCAACAAAGTAAAAGCATACCTGGAGGGTCTTCCCGTCATCCCAAGCTGCACTTAAAACACATGTTAAGACATTTAAATATTTCAACAAGTATCTAAGTAAAGCTAAGGGAGAGGTTTTGGTTGTCTACCAAAGTCCTAATCCTATAGCTAGTCATCTCGTATGACGTCTAGGTTTATGTGTTTTGGTTTAAGGACGAATTTCTTCATCAAAGAAACAATTAAATTCAATTGTTCTTATAAAAATCCTATCATATTGAGGAAGTACTTAAGACGAGTCTTAAACATCTTTTTAATACCTCTAGGATTGTTTAAGTCGAAGAGAATTTAATTATACAAGTGAATTAATCATCCAGGGGTTTAAGTTTTATTCTCTTGCACAGTGAACTAGGACATTTGAATATCCTATGAGTGAAGTAACACTTCACTTGATACCTCATTTAAGAGTTATAATAATAAGAGCTTTAGAAGGGTAAATCAACTTATTAAGTATTTTCATGATTTAATTTTAAGTTTGACTTGATTCTAAAAAATCAGTTTAAGTTTGGAATAGTGTTCAAATTATTTTAGATTTAATTCTTAATGATTTAATTTAGGTTTGTTGATAAATGATTTTGATTTAATTTAATTCAAATTAATTTAATTTTAATTTAATTTAATTTAATTTAATTTAATTTAATCTTAATTTAATTTAGTTTTAATTTAATTTAATTTTAATTTAATTTATTTTTAATTTAATTTAATTTTAATTTAATTTAATTTAATTTAATTTAATTTGATTTTATTTAATTTTAATTTTAATTTAATTTAATTTAATTTAATTTTAATTTAATTTAATTTAATTTTAATCTGACACACCAACAAAAGAGGAAATTTTTATTTGAAACTAATACTTATTTTTGGGATGACCCATTCTTATTTAAACAAGGAAAGGATCAAATTATTTAAATATGTGTTCCTTTAGATGAAACTTATTAAATTATCCAATAATGTCATGATTCTAATTTTAGGGGACATTTTGGTGTTGATAAAACATCATACAAAATTTTACAATATGGATTTTATTAGCCTCCTTTCTTTAGAGATATTAATGCTTATATTAAAAATTATGATTGTTAAAAACATGGAGGCAACATTTCTAGAAGAAATAAGATACAGCTCAATTATCTTTTACAAGTCAAAAAATTTGATGTTTGGGGATTAAATTTCATGGGACTATTTAAACTATCCCTCATAAATTTATATTTAGTATACTATGTATCTAAATGGATAGAAGTTGTTACTTTATTTCGTTGTTATGCTCAAAGTACTGCCAAATTTTTAAGAATAAACATATTTTGTAGTTTTATAATGCTAAAAGTGATCATAACGATGGGGGAAGTCATTTCAAAAATGCAACAAATAGAAAAACTAGTAAAAAAAATCACATCAAACATCAAATTTCAACTGCTTATCATTCTTAGACTAGTGGTTTGGATGAATTATCCAATCATGAAATTAAAAGAATTTAAAAAAAAGCTATAAATCCAAGAAAAATGGATTGATCAGTCAAACTTGATTATACTTTGTGGGCTTATAGGAATGCATATAAAGCTCTTAAAGGAATGTCCCCATAGAGGTTAATATATGGGAAATCTTGTTATTTAACATTTGAAGTTGAGCATAAAGCATATTGGGCTATTAAGGAATTTAATTATAATTTAAAGGATGCTGGTGAAAAGAGATTATTACAGTTAAATGAGCTGGAAGATATAAGGAATAAATCTTGTGACAGTGCTAAGATTTATAAGAAAAAATACTGAATTGGCATGATCAGACGATTCTTACTATAAATTTTAAGCCAGGAAAACAAGTTCTATTGTATAATGTAAGGTTAAGATTATTTTCATGAAAACTTAAGTCCAGATGGATGGGCCCATTGATTGTGAAAAAAGTTTATCACTATGAAACTGTGGATATTAAAGATCCTAAAAATAAGAAAACATTCAAATTGAATAGTCATAGATTGAAACCTTATTTCATGGGGAATCAAACTAAATTGAATGATTTTATAATGTTGGGTCACCTTGAATATGCATTGGGTCATTGGGCTGACGACATAATACCAAGCACTTTTTTGGAGGCAGAACATAGTTATCTATGTGTTTTTGATTTTATTATTATGTTGTTGTGTTTATTTTATAAAAATTTGGTTGTATTTTGAATATCTTATGATTATTCTAATACCTTAATTGATGACTTAGATGTATTAGAATAAGTTTTTGGATGTTAAGATGACTTGTGCTTAAGTGAGCAACGGTGCTTAAGCACCAACATTCGGCGCTTAAGCACAACAATTAAAAATAATGTACATTAATAATGTTCTAAAAGAATTAAAGGTGCAAAAGTTATCCTGAACTTATTTGGTGGTTTATGAATGTGGGTAGTGTGTCTAGACTCCTCTAAAGTCTATAAATAGTATGAAAATGAAGATATTCCTACCCTCCTACAAATTTTTCATCGTAAATTCTAAATGAAGAGATTTTTGAGTTGAAAAAGGAGTGATAGAGTTAGCAGAACTCTCTTCTTGGGAGAGAGAATTGAAGAAGAGAGATGAGGCCATCAAGAAGAAGTTTGTGAGTTAAAGTGTAAAAAGTTATAAAACGGGTTCCTAGCCGTTAGTATAGAAGGAGTAGCAGAGAAAATTGCAAAAATTAAGGTAGTTGTTGCTTCAATGAATCATAAGTGAATGAAGCTAACGCACACTTGGCACATATTGGATGTCAACTCAAAATGTAATTCAGCCATACAAGTTATGTTGAAGAAGCGGACTGGGCGATGTATCTGAAAAATAAGTGGATTGAGGAAGACTCAATTAAGTGTTCTTCAACATCAATCGTTCTATCAAATTTATATGTCCAAAGGTTCAGAAGGAAAAAATGTAGCATAGGGATATGTTCCACCTAATTGAGAATGGAACTAAGTTTGAGAGTTTAGTTAGTTTGTTTGTAGTTAGTGTTTGTTGGTTTTAAGTGTTTTCAATGTTACTTTTGTCTTATGTTGTGATGTATTTAGGAGTTATCTCATCCAAAAATTTTTGGAGTGGAGATAATTAGTGTGAGTTGTGTTTTTATTTTTTTGACATGTGAATGAAAGTGTTTGTTTGACTAAAAATTATGTGTTAGTTTTGATCAAATCAAAATTATGGAAGTTGTGAATTTTGAGAAAGAGGAGAAAAGAAGGGGAAGAAAATAGTTAGTTATATTTTTAAAGACCATTTAGGGGTGGATGACTTAATTAAGATGTGCATTTAACTCAATCATAAAAAATATCCAAATTTGTGCACGTGTGCTTAAGCACAATAACCCCATGCTTAAGCACAAGATTACTCGAGAGATACGCACCTAAGCGTCGAACCAATCGCGCTTAAGCATCGATTCAAAAAAATCGGTTCGTAAGCGATTAAGTGAAAATCTAAGATCAAAACCTCCTATATTCTTCTAATAGTCATCTTCTTCCTCTGTTATTTGTGATTTTGGTCCTAGGGTTTCTCCAAATTTGAAGATTACTTGGTGGAATTAGGTCATATTTGCTAGATTTAATCTTATCAAGGTAAGTGCTTCACTTCTATGTAAAGTTTTCTTTTTTTACCATTTATTTGAAGTACATTATGGAAAATCCAAAAATTACTATTTTTAGTGAAAATTTAAGAAAGATTGATGGATATTACATGGAAATGTTAGTTTAAGCTTTTGGATGTTATGTTTAGTGATTTAGATTTGAGTTTACAATTTATTTTCAATTTTATGTTATTTTTATAAATGACACCAAGAATGAAGGGGATCAAGGAGAAGGCAACTTTTGATTCTAGCAAGTTAGTGAGTGAGAAAGCTAAAGAAAGATATGCAGATGCGATGCAATCCAGACAATTAATTCTTAAGCAGTGCTTCAAAAATCCGGGTGGAGCAATCAAAGATTTGATTGTCTGTTGACCGTGGGAATTTTTCAATTTTTTTCTGTTCTTGTATTGATTTCAGTATTTTGGGAGTCTATGTTAATCTCTTTGAAGCTGAGAAGGATCAAGTGATGGTATAAGAAAATGCATTATCATTTTACCCTGAGGTAATTAATTAATTTTACTAGCTACTTTTGGATTCGATGTGTTTTTATGCAAATTATAATTCTATGGACGAAGATTTAGACGAGATTATGTCTTCATTGACTGTGGGAAGAGGCTTGTGGAAAATCATAATTGGAAGAAGAGTAAATTTTCCTAGATCAAAGTTTGATGACATGGGGAAAGCGTAACACTATTTTAGTTCTGCTTGTCCACTCCCTACAAATCATCTTAGTGAAGTAACCAGAGAAAGAGCCACTTTGAACATCTGCATTCAGCAATTAAATCCTATAAATATTGGATCTCTTATTTATCAGAACATCACCAGTTCTGCTAGAGCTGCCACCATTGCAGGTTTGTGATTTGCATCTGTAATGTTTTCTCTATTTTAAAAAGCTGGTGTAAAGTTTGATATATGGGAGGTGATTTTACATTCTCTAAAGCCTATCGCAAATGTGAATGTGACGTCTTATTTAAAGAATTGTATTTTTGGCTGGAGAAGATGATCTTTTAGAAGGTCTGATGCTTTTACATATCGTGCTTCTACATCTCGTACATCAACATCCCATAAACAATCAACTAGTCCTAATTTGCAAACATGGTTAATGCAAAGGATTATGGACAACATAAACTATACCGCGAACAAGGTACTAAATTTAGAAAATTTTGTAGATCATATTGACACTTATATTAAAAGGCATAGTTATTATGAAAACTATTATCACACATCTTTGGAGAAACTTATTCGAGGTGATTGGAGTGCGATATTTCCTTCATATCTAGATTACCCTCAATATGAGCCTACAAATTTATGAGATGATGACGATGATAGGAGGAAGAGGAATGATTTGAGTATGTTATGGTTATATTTGAAATTTTATTTTTCATTATTATTTGGACTAATATTATTTAATTTATTGTTATGTTAGACATTGTCGTATGTGTATATATTGTGATGAGTAGGTATGTTGTATATATGGGGTAGTAATTGTGTTTACATTGTTATTTTCGTGTATTTGTTGGGATGTGATGAACTTATTCCTGATATATTATGGAAGTTTAGAATAGAGCTAAGTTTCTCTTATAAAATTTTATGTTTTAATTTTCAGTCTACTACCATGAATTTTATTTCTATTGTGGTCCAAAAGATATGTTGGTTTGTGCTGATTTGCTTTTATAATATCCTCCACTACATGGAAGTTTTTTGAATCTCATATATGTTAAAATGAAAAAAAAGTTATCAACCTATTTTTACTCATGTTTTTAATTTTTGTACACGTATTTTTAGGATATGAAAATCCCTTTATGCATGTTATTTTTATTGTTCATTCCTGCCTATATATATGATATGCTATAATGTTTTATTTTATCAAAATTTTAGTTTGGGGAGGATGAAAAAAAAATTTAAAAACATGAAATTTATTTGTTCTCTATCTTGCTGAAATAAATTTGATTTTGATTGAAAAATGATTATGTGTTTGAAGTTCTATTAGGGATGTAAAATTTTGAATATAGAATGAGTATGACAATTTAGTTAAAACCTTTAATGATGACGAAAAATTTAAAGTTCAAAATTTCTTAGTGAAGAGAAGTTAAATAATGTCTATCTATCTTTAGTAAGAGATGTTGTATTTTTGAAAAATATAGAAGGAATAGACTTTTATTTTTAATACCTAAGTTTCTTTTATTAAAAATAATTTTCCAAACCATTATTATATTTTTAAGCTAGGTTTAGGAAAGGAAGGCTGGAATTTAAAATCATTAAAAGTCTATCCAGATAAAGTAATTCTCAAAAGAAAAAAAAAATGCAAGAACCAAAAGAAAAGAAAAAGAAAAGAAAAGTATTGCATTTTGAAAAGGGAGTAGGATTTTTAGGAATAGTGCCTAATCAAAAATTGGTTCCACATTGGATCTTTTTAAATCATAAGACTAGAGAAACTCCTAAGAGTAAGGATATAAAATAGTAAGTATATTTATTCTTAATAAAAATTTTGAAGTAAAGAAGAACGAATGAATAAAACTCTATATTTGGAAAATCTACAAGTATTTTTGAACTAGGAACTCATATTTTTATACTTTTAACCTTACAAATTTCAAAACTTTGAGTTGGTCTCATTTACTAGAGTTTTTTTTTAAATTGGACTACTACATTTCTAGAAAGAAATTTTAGATTCTTGTAAAGAAACTCATTCACAAGATTTTCTTACTATGGTTTTGAAAGATTGTAGTGCCACTTGAGGACAAAAAAATATTTTAAGTTTGGGGGAATATGATACACCTAAAATATATAGCATTTATGTACACATTTTTATTAATTATTTAAGGATACTGCACTTTAAGGGAAGGTATTTATGTGTTCTTCTTACATGTGCAATTAATTGGATAAAATATGGCAAAAGGAGTTAAAATGGATAAAATTTGGAGCAAAAATGAAGAAGGTGTGAAAATGAACTGGGGCATCTAAGCGCCCAAATCTATCGCTTAAGTGCAAGAAGAAAGAGAAGGCTTCACTTAAGGCTGCTTTTGAAAAATTTTAAAAAGAAGGATTTGAATTGAAGAAAGGGGGGGGGGCAGAAAAGAGGGGATGTGAAGAGTAGATTTAGTAAGGAGTTGTAGGATTTTTACTTATGGTTTCTTCTCACTTATCTCATTCCTAGTGAAGGGGAAGGTGGGCAGATAGATTTTAAGTAAGAACCCATTGTTTGTTAGTGATTTTGAGAGATTTAACCAACAATGGTTGGGCGACCATTTCTAGGAATTATTGTAAGAGAAAGGAAGAGATTCAAGAGAACTTCTAGAGTTTAGTGGAGAGGAATTTGAGATAAGTTTTTATCTTTGTACTACATTTGGTTTTAATTTAGGCTTCTTCTATTTTGACATGATTTATACTTTTAAAATTAATTTTTTTTTTTGTGTTTCCTCCATGAATTCTGACTAATTTCCTTTATCGTTTTTCTTAGAATGAATAGTAATTAAGTGTTGGATGGAGTTGTGGAAGTATTGATCTTTTAATGCTTGAATAAGTTGTGATGATTTAATCCTTGTATTTCATTTACTTCTTGATTTGGCCAATTATGATGTTAAAATTTATTGTGAGAACATGTAAGATATGATGGTATTTTCTCAGTTATTTAATAGTAAAAATCACATGATATTGTATGGATGAGAATGTAGAATGTAAATCATATAATTGAGCGCAAATAACTAAGAAAATAAACTTTAAAGCGTGTAGAATTAAAGGACTTTAAGTAGACAAACTAAAGCACGCAATATGGTTTATTGTTCTAGGTTTTGATATGAGAATTGTCCCCAGGTAAAGTTCAAGAAATGAGAGCTAGTATCTTCCATACCTAACTCATTTTCAGGATTATTCAAACTTTAAACTAGCTAATGTTCTCTATAACATCTCTAGGAATAATATTGCTCCTATTTGGCACAAAACATATTGAATACTTCCACAATAGAACTCATATACTTAGTACTCATTCATGATAAGAAAAAATGATATTTCATTTGTACTTCTTTTATCTTTAAAAAATCTAGTTAAAATTAGTTAATTATTTACTTTATTTCAAAATATCAAAAATTACCAAAAAGAATCAAACTTTAACTTCTAATACAATATCTATAGTTTAAGTAAGCAACTTTCTCTAAATATAATTTTTAATTCTAATTCCTTATTATAAATTTACAAGTTTCCCTGTGGGTTTGATATTTTGGGGCTTAATAAAAAAGTCCTATATCTTGATAACGATACATATGCTTGCGTAAAATCTAAATATCATAAATGAATTCTTTTTTGCATCGGAGTAAAGTTTTTCGTGTCATTTTAAAGAAAGAAATACTTTTAATGGAAATAGAAAATAAAATCAAATCTATATGTACTAAAATCATAATTTTTACGTATCATAAATATGTAGGGATCGTTGACCGACAAGTTTCCCTATCTTACATGAAATATTAGATAGACATTATATTAAGCTGGGTTCATAAAGTTTCTTATAATAGCAAGCCCATATTTTTAATTAAAACATAAATGACCGATGTCATATAAGAAAACTATCGACTTAGTTCAGGAAATATTATTCTCATGAATTCAAAAGTTTAGGTTTTTCATGGTCGGAAATAGAGAATTCTAAAGGGAATATATCAAATTTGGAAAAAAAATTATTTTTGAATCCAAAGGAAGAAGAGCTAGGAGACGCCACAAATTCTAAGGAGAACATCGATGACTTCCCAAACTATCCTATTGTTTGGCTTCAAACTCAAAGAGATTATTAGTTATTTCATTAATCCTTTTTTATTTTTTAGGGCTTACATCTGTATGATATCAATCGTACAAATAGCCTAAAAGAAATGAGGGTTTACATCGTATCGAACAATAACATCACAATCCTAAGACTAGTTACGACTTATATTTCATGATGTGCTAAAGTCTAACAGATAAGGTGAGGATTTATATCACACTGGGCAGGCAACCTCGAAATCCTATGTCTTGTTGGTTATTTCTAAGGAAAGTTTTACCAGATGAAGATCTAGTTTGTCTCTTGAAGATGTTCTTTTGCATGTCCTCATCTTGTTGCCCATGAAGTTTTCTCTAATTTACTCGTTGAAGTAGCAGTCCTAAAGTCTATGGTTCAAATGGTTTTACCAGGTGTGTTTCAGTGTTTCAGGTTTGGTTGTCATTGTGTTTTTAGTTTTTGTTTTAATTTTATTTGGGGAAATTTTTAATTTAGTTAAAACGAGACCAGTTAGGTTCCCAGGGTTCCCTCATTCTGGAACCACTATTTTCTTTCGGGTTGTCATTGTCTAAATAAGATGTTATACGTTACCTCATCCGAGGGATTCTCATAACCCAAAAAGAATGATTTAAGGGCATTCACTAGGTTTAAAAGTGTATTTAATCTTTTAAAACATGTTTTTGTTCTGTTTGTTTTATCCTACATGTATGAATGGTAAAGTAGATTGCATGTAAAATAAAAAATGCTGGAAAGTAAAGTACAGTAAAGTAAATAATTATGAATAAACTGTAAAAGCATACCGGGTCTTCTGCTACCACTACATGATTAGTCCATAAAGCATAATATAATTTGCAGAGAATTTAAACAAATTACAAGGAAAGGCAGTAAGAGGAGCAAGAAAAAATCCAGTATAAGAAAAAGTGAAGAATTTTGTCGCAAGAAACACGAGCAAAAAAAAACCTGTAGTCACATATAGAAGAACAACATAGGCATAAGACATTCGTTAATCTGAGGGCTCAGAGCTGGACTGTGTGCTTCCCGCTCTCGGGAAAGAGATACCAATCTGAAAACCAACGAAAGGCAGTTGATCCAAGTGACTAAACATGGACTTCAAAAAATATCATCAAAATTCTTTAATATTCATTTGAAAGTTTTCATACAATGTTTGCTTTAACAGACAAAAGAAATATTTTTTTGATTTTGTAAAGTGTTGTAGCCCACTCACTCTAATTAAGTTAGGAATATTAATAATCTATGTGTGTCGAGGGCAACAATCACAACAAGATATCGTCATTCCTTTCCTCTCTCTTATAGAAGGTCCTCGAGGTAGGTGTTACCATTCCAAAATTCCCACATCGTATCGTATTATTATTTTAGCACACATTAGCCTTATTATCGTTGCCCTAGCCACCTAGACCTCAGACTTATACCAGCCTGATGATCCATATGTGGTAAAATCTAATGTCCTCAGTTGCTCACAGGGTTAGAAATATTGAACAGGTAGTTTAGGGTATTTCCATTGATATAGGTTAATTAGCTGGTCTTGAGGCAAAACTTGGTGGGTCACTAAAGATTTTAAAAATGATTTTCTTCATTAAAGCATAATAGGTTCAATTTTCCTTCACAATACTCAAAAGATCATGAAAGTGCTCGAGGGAATATCCCTAAACAAATTTTAAAATCGTTTTAATCTTTTCTAGTTCTTCTAAACTTATTATGTTGATAAATTATTCATCAATAGTTAATGTTTAGTGATAATATTTTTAAACTGTGCTTAATGTTAAGTCATGGGCATGATTATTAAGTATTCACAGCCGCCTAACTGTTACACATGTGATCGAACGATTGATTGAGAAAAAGGGGATAAGTTGGATTCTACTTCTTAACCCGTTATGCTTCAAACATCCAAGAGAGTTTAATATGATAAAAAATACCCTTTTACTCTTTAGTTTAACCTAAAATTTAATTAGGGCATGAAAATTCTAAAAATGCCATTTTGCCCTTGGCGTTCTCCACTTCATAATTTATTAAATACAACTCAACGTACATTGACATTTCATAATTACCCTACTCATGGTTTAATTAAAATATCAATGGAGGAATTATGATTTTCTAATTTTTTATCTAATTTTTAATAATTACTTTAGTCAAAAATAAGAATTTTAAACATTAATTCATTTATTCATTCAAGCTAAAGTTTCTGTTTATGAAAAAATTATTGGAGGTTCATCTAGGTCAGAGAATCAGTTGGACAACATTTCATGATTTTTTAAATTACATTTTCATTATTATAATTATTTATTAATTTTAGTGGTTAATTATAAAGAAATAAAAATTACATCAAAAAAATAGTTTTGATATTTTCATAGAATCTCTTTAAGTTCGAAGAACTGAGAGAAACAAAATTTTTATTATAATTATTTTAATGAAAAATTAAGAAAAAACATTTTTACCATTTAAGTAAATACATTACTATATTTTAAAAATTTGGAAAAAATATTTAAAAGTGTCCCAAAGGATCAGGGAACAATTAGGAACACTTTGGTACACTTTTATAATTTTTCGATTTTTAATTATTTTTAAATATTTGTAATTGAAAAGTAGCTCAAAGATGAAATATTTATATTAACATCAATTTTAATTTTCTTAGGTTCCTCTGGTCAAAAGGAACACTTAAAACTACTTTTCATAATTTCTATATTTATATTTTTTTTAGTATAATTATTTTCATACAAAAATTCCATTTTTCGAAAAAAAATAGACATTACTATAAAATAGATTTCAATTGGGTTTTCAAACTTTTGTAGAGGATTAAAATGGTCATTGTTTATAGTGTGGAACAAAATTTTAAATTTTTGGATTATATAATATTTATTTAAATTTTTATGAATTTTAAAGAATTAATTAACTAAACTAAAGGACATAATTATTAAAATTAATTATTAAAATTAATTATTAAAATTATCCTAGAGTTCTCTAACCACACGAAACCTACCAAAATAGATCCCATATTTTTTTTATTTTTATTTTATTTTATATAGTTATTTTAAACAAAAAATAGGCACTAGATTTGAAAATTAGAGTTTTTTGGGTTAGAGGTGTTCTCTAACTTGAAATAATCATAGAACATCTCTAACCACATGCAAAATAAGTCCTACAAATTTTACGCTAAGATGATTAATATTTAATTAAATATAATTAATATACAGTCTCGAGTAATTAATTAATTAAAAATAACATATATGACAAACAATTTTTAATTTTTTTCAAAATTTTTTCCACTATTCACTGAGAAACTTAATATTTTTCCTTTTTCTGTGATATTTCTACATCAAGTTATGAATTTTTAAAGTTTCAGTATATAAATAAATAAATAAAAGCTATTTTTTCCTACTTATCCACGCGGCGCCACCTCAAGATAAGATGGCTCTGAAAGCCTAAGTGGCACACTCTTATTCAACATCACCATCCACGTAGATGGTGACTTAGCCATGCTTAATGATCCATTCCCTCATCTAGTACAATCCCAGTCGTTCATCTAATACACACGCGATCAAGTGGCTCTCCTTCTTCATCATCAACTCCCTTATACACTAAAACCCTAAGATCTCACTCTATATAATTATACAACTAATCAAGCATTAAATTAGACTTTTCTTTATGAAGGTTCAAAACGAGCTCATTTTGGAGGAAAATGGTTTATACCTAAGCCCAAGAGGTGTGGCCACGATTGGGTGGTTGCAAAAGCCTTGTGTAGTCTAGAGAACCTCCTCGAAGTGTCACTTTGCTCTGGGAACGGGTCTAAGTAAGAGTTCCTCCAACAGATGGTGTGGCCTGGATTAAATTCAGGTGCAGAGAGCTTGAGAGATGGGGCTTTCAATGGGGACCTTCTTCATTTTGTTTGGGAAAGCACATGAATAGTTCAATTGAAAGGCTTGTGGAGTTTGGTGGAGTGATAGAGAATGTTCTATTTCTGACCTATTTTGGGAGATAAAATTGGCCTCAGGCAGTGGGGGAAATTAATGGAGAATGTTGGGCTTGATCTTAGGAAGTTCTGAAGAAGCTCTAGAATCAATTGGACAGAGTTTCCCCAAAATTTTTTGCACACTCCCTATTTGGTCAAGAGGGGGTGGTGCTTAAACAGAGAGGGAAAGGGTTGCCATTTGTGTTAGCCAATGGGTGCAAGGTGGTGCTTAGGTGGAGGGCTGAAAGGAAAAAGTGACCAATAAGGGTGAGGCACGTGGGATGGGTGAAATTAGAATTGAGTTATGAGGTTCGATCTCTAAAATTGGGATTTTTCAGTGACTAGGCCAGCAGGCTAGGCCAAGGCTGGTGGCTAGCTGGGTTAGGGAAGCCAGTAGAGAGTTTAACTATGATTAGTTGGGAGGTTTGATGGCTGATGGCAAGTATCTTCTTAGCTTGGCTAATTTCCAGAGGAAATCCCCCAATTTGAAGGACCCTTAATACATGCTCATGTAGAGTGGGCTAGGAGGATCTTAGTTGGTTCCTATACTCCAAATGGTAGTTGTGTTGGACCAAGTGGCTTAGGATGGGTTTGATGTTTGGGTTCAAATTTTGGGATTTATCTTGGATTTGGGTTTGGATTTGATCAATTGATTGTTCAAATAGGTGTAATATATTTTCATGAATCATTTAGAAGTCAATTAGCTGTAAACTGAGAAGTTATGGAGTTCAATTTGGTGAAATTTTGATTTTGGGAAAAAATTGGGGATTTCAATTTTGGCTAGAATTAAGGTTGTGTCTAGTCTAATTGAATGTTCAATTTGGTTTAGAGGAAAGTTGTGAAGAGTTTAAGATTCAAATTTAGGGAGATTGGATTGGTTTAAGTGTTTAAATTGGTGGAATGTAGGGATATGGTCAAGTTGGGCATTTTAAATTGGGTTTGGAGTTTGAATATGAAATTATGTTCAATTGGGCTTCAATTGAGTTTCAATTGAGATTATTCATGATGAATTTTGCTTTGGAAATAAACTTGGGGAAGTTTGGAATCAATTTGGTGGAAATTGGAGTTTTGGGCCTTCAGCGGCAATTTGGAGATTTTGGTCAATATTAGTCAATTTGGGTGTAATTTGGGTTACGGAGTGGTTCAAAATGATTTTTGGGACACTTAGAGTTATTTTGCAGATCTTGACAATTTTTAGGGCATGAGGGATATTGTTGACCTCACTTTTGTGAGGATCTTTTATAAATCATTTTAAGAACGAAAGTCTATCAATATAGACCTCCTAATCTTACAAATGGTCACTAAACACTAATATCTAGGGTAAAACTAAATGAAGCCTTTTTAACCTAAATCTTAATGACATACTAAAATGATCAAATGAGCAATGACAAACACTGATCTGATCGGTTATATGCCAAACATGGCAACCTTTGAACCAAATGGTTAAACTAGGTCAAAATGGTCAATCCTTAACCAAATAACCACCTCATTGACCAAATTGGTCAACCTTCGACCCAAATGGTCAAACTAGATCGAAATGGTCAATCCTTGACCCAATGACCACCTCATTAAACAAATTACTTAACTTTTGACCCAAATGGTCAAACTAGGTCAAAATGGTTAATCCTTGACCCAATGACCACCCCATTGATTAAACTGGTCAACCATTGACCCAAATGGTCAAACTAGGTCTAAATGGTCAATCTTTGACCCAATGACCACCTCATTGACCATATTGGTCAACCTTTGACCTAATTGGTCAAAATAAGTCAAAATGGTCAATCCTTGATCCAATGACCACCCCCCATTGACCAAACTGGTTAATCTTTGACCCAAATGGTCAAACTAGGTCAAAGGGGTTAATCCTTCACCCAATAACCACCCTATTGACTAAACAGGTCAACCTAGGTAAAAAAGGTCAATCCTTGACCCAATGCTATTGACCAAACCAGTCAACCTTTGACCCAAATAGTCAAATTAGGTCAAAATAGTCAATTCTTGACCTAATGACCACCACGTTAACCTAATGCCAACCCCATTGACGACCAAGTCAACCTAGACACAAAATTGGTCAAACCTGGATTATTTGATCAATTTAAGACATTAAAATGATCAAAATGATCATTTGGGCAACCCAAATCAAACCTAGGTCAAATTACCAAAATTAACTACCGCATGATTAAGTTAACCATTACAAGGTTATGTAACTCACTTGGGTCAACTCTGAACCTAGACTGGTCCACCCGGTCAACCATGCTCAACTATGGTCAACTTGTGTCAAAATACACAATTTCAGACCAAATTGATAATATTTGTCAAAAACTCAACACCCAAAATAACTTTGACCAATTTAAGGGTCAATATTATAATTTCACAGAATTATAATTATTTACATAATTAATTAAAAATGGAATTATAAACACATCAATTTAATGACATCATACATGACATATAAAACCCACAAATGATTTTCAAAATCAAATTAAACACATGTAGGGTAACCCATGACCCCTGAAACTCATCATGACATGACTAACCTTATAGTAAACCGATTAAACATCATGGTAACCCTAGGGTAAAATTTAGTCATGAAACCATCATAAAGGGAGGAAAGTGGTGACATTCCCTCATGGACTCTTAGAATGATTCATCATACACCTCTTCCCCACCTAATAGACACGAACCAAATCCACTTCATTAGATGGAGAGTTCATCATGGCTAATCAAGGAAGTGAGACAAAGAAGAACATAGGTTTCACCATTCTCTAGATTTAAAGCATGAATCATTTGTCTCCAAGGAATGATGTGACCGACCAACCTTTGGAACACATCAAGCATTTCATGGACTCACCAATGGGAGTGAAACATCACTTAAAACACCCCCATTACCATGTTTAAAGATGATTGTGACTAAGCCATAGGAATTATGGAAATTAGGCTTAAGTGTCACATTATCAGTAATCGATTGAATGAGCTGGATAATTTACTTAGAAGAGGTAAATTCAGCCAAAAGAAGAGAGGCCAAAAACACCTCATAGAGTGTCCAAGGGAGGGAAGCCAAACCTTGACCTAAAAATTTACCATGGGTAAATTAGACATGGATATGCTTGAGGATGCTCAAATGTGATAATTCTCAGCCAAGAGACTTATTCATAACCATTATTAACCTGATAGAACCACCCCTAAGTGAACCCAAGCAAACCTAGGTTCAAGGAGGAAATTGACAAGCTTACAACCTATTCACCATGAACCACGCAAGACTAAATATGCTCTCCAAACCCTGAAGAATTGATTCCCCTAGGATTCAACTCTTGAACCCACTGGTTTGACCTAATTTTTCTACCTGAAAAAGGACAATTTTTGGGTTTGAAATGAAGTTTCTCAAAAATTTAAATTAGCTCCTCTGAAAGCTTCATAGAGCCCTACGAAGACAAGCCCTTTCAAAATTAACTTTTCCAATAGCTTTAATCCACTGTTCCATCTTCATTTTCCATGACGCAAGGCACTCTGATTGAACTCATACCCAAACCCGATTTCACCTCAAATTGAGTTGGGGAAAATCTTTTTGAGGTAAAGACAAAGTTGTAGACAAATCCATTTGAAGTTTCATCCACAAAGGCCAAGGTATGGTTCATTCGACCTAGTTTAGGCTCAGGTTTGATACTTTGTGATACAAATCAATTCACAATCCACACATCACCATATGGATGTGCTCTTCATCTTCAGATGAAGCTATAGGAACAAAAATCACTCGAATCCGTTAAGAATCGAGCGAGACTTTGACCCTAAACCATGGACGGCTTGCAGGTTGAAACCAGAGGATGGGATGAATAGGTGCCGCCCATTTCCGTGTTTTAGAAATGGATGGCTATGATTTAATCCTAGTCGGTCCGCTATTCTAATTACTAAAGCTAAGCAGCCGCATTTTGACTAGTCTGAGGCCACGCGGTGTCGTCTGATAATTTTTGGTTAATAAGGATTGAATTAAATCCATATTAACCTTAATTAAAGTTCCATATCTTGATAAATAAACATCTTGAAAATATAATAAAAATACTCTTAAACTCAGGACAATGAGAGTAATAATGTGGAAATGAAATCATGATTAAGGAGTTATATTTAATTTTTAATTAATTAATTACTCTATGGAGTAATTTAATCATTTAAAATTTTTTACAATTCCAATAATTCTGAAATTTTCACAAAATATTCTTTTCATCCTTATAGACATTCTGTGATTTTCTAGGGATAGGAAAATTCTCTGGTGTGTAATTTCCTAATTTCTATCAAACTTTGTAATAATTTCCAAAAAGAATTATAAAGATTAAAGAAAGTAGAAATTAAATTTAAAAATGGTTAGGAAATTTATAGTGATGTTTTTAAACTCTAAAATGGCAACTTCTAGCCATTTAAAAATTTAAAAAATGACATTTCTATCACTTAGGGTTAAGAATGTAAATTCCAAATTTATATTTAAAACCCTAAAGCCCTTAGGTCTAAGTGTTAGCCTAGAAATCTTATGCTTGGTTCATCCCACATTAAACCAAGTCCAAAACCATCACCTTTAGGTCCAAGACGAAATGGACCTAACCCAAAACCCAACTCATGTAAACCCATAATATACTCTAATTAAGTCTAAGTCACCAATTAGACTTAATTAAACCAAGTTAGACCTTCATCACATTAGATTTAACTTAATAAATCCTAATTAGGTCTAAGACAACATTTAGAGAAAATTAAACCTAGTTTGACCTTAATCAAATTAGGTTTAACTTAATCAACCTTAATTAGGTCTAAGACACCATTTAAACCTAATTAAACCAAGTAAGGCCATAATCACAATAGTTTTAACTTAATAAACCCTAATTATGTCTAAGACACCATTTAGACCTAATTAAATAAAGTTAGACTTAAATCTTATTAGGTTAGACATAATAAACCTTAATTATGTCCAAGACATCATTTAGACCTAATTAAACCAAGTTAGACCATAATAACATTAGGTCTAACTTAATAAACCCTAATTAGGTCAATGAAACCAATTAGACCAAATCAAACAAAGTTAGACCCTAATCTCATTAGGTTTAACTTAATATTCTTTAATTTGGTCTAAGACACCATTTAGTCTTGAATAAACCAAGTTAAGCCTTAACCACATTAGGCTTAACATCATAAAACATAAATAGGTGTAACCCTTGATTAGAACTAATTAACCCTAATTAACTTTAACCTAATTAGACTGTCGGCATATTTTTAGGTTGAGTGTTGTATTTTTGAAAAGAGGTCTCCTACAGAAATTGTCGGTGAATTTTTAATTTAAATAAATAATTTGAAAAGTAGTATTTGATCTTAAAAATAATTTTGAAATTTGAAAATTTTAAGATATGAAATCAAACTGATCTCACATCCCGAATAGTTTATATAAATGAGCACCGCATCACAAACTGTGTATCTATCTCGAAGAATAGACGAATCGTTTGGTGATGGGGCTCGATTAAATAAACTAGAAGATTTGTGACATCCGTTTGGTCCGCGAACCAATTTTATAAGCCGACAAGTTCCCCTACTTAATATAAATGAATTAAGCGAGGTTTATATTACTCGGGTTCTTAAAATTCCTATAAGGGCAAGCCCCTATAATTAATTACATCTTAAGTGACGAGAATCACCTAAGAAAACTCTCGATAATAATCAGTAGTTCTGCTCTCAAGAATCTTAAAATTTAAGTTTTCAAGGGATTGAATTTTAGAATTTCAATAGGGAGTGGATCAAATTTGGAACATTTTGTTTTGGGAATTCAAAGGAAGAAGGGTAGGAGAAATCACAGATTCGAAGCGAACTTCGGTAATTTCCCGACTATCCTATTGTTTGGCTTGGATTTAGGAAAGTCCTATTGTTTTTCTGATATTTCAATCTTTTCAATTCTGATTAATTTGGACTTATATTTGTATGATATGATCATACAAATAGCCTTGAAGATGTGAGGGTTTATGTCGTATCGGACGACTACCTCGGAGTCCTAAGACCGGTTATGGCTTAATTTGCAATGCAAATGCCTAACAAAAGGTTGAGGATTTATGTTGCACTAGGAAAACTACCTTGAGGTCCTATGGCTTAGTTATTTAATTCTTAAGAATGTTTTGCTGAAGGCATTCGAGTTTTCACGATGACGATGGTCGTGCCGCCCACCATGCTTCGAGCTCCTTGTTGTTGCAGAGGTTTAGTTTTAGAAGTCATAAATCAGGAGATGAGAAAAGTGTTTTGGTTTAGAGAAATTCTTAATTTCCAAGTGTTTTTTCCTGTTTTAATTACAACAAATCTTAAAGTTGATTATAACAACACAGGTTAAGATCCCACGGTTCCATCCTTCCGGCATCGTTATTTTTATCGGATTCACTTAGTCCAGATGAATTTGCTAAACTCAATTGAATGAGTTCCACACTTTCAATTAGACCGTGGGAAATCCCGTTAGCAACACGTAGGTTACATCATCCGAGGTATTCCCGATCATCCAACAAGACGTTTTAATTTAGTTGTAATTGCAGTTTTGTGTTCTGTTTGTGATTGAATTTTGAGTTGTTTTATATTTTGAAATGTTGTGGCGGTGAATTTTATCTTGCAATGACTTTTAATTTAGTTTTGGTTTCAGCTTTAGGGACTCGTCCTAAAAGTGTGGGTTTTCATGCAACAGTTATTTATCATGCAAGAAAAGTAAGTGTGATGCGATTAAGTAAATTGCAATAAAGTAAATTGCAACAAAATAAAAGCGTACCTGGAGGGTCTTCCCTTCATTCCAAGCTGCACTCAAACACAATTTAGAATATTTAAGCATTCAGAACATGTTCCTAGGTAAAACTAAGGGAAGGGTTATGGTTTTCTACCAAGTTCCTAATCCTATAGCTAGCCATCTCCTATGACGTCTAGGTTCTTGTGTTTTGGTTTAAGGACGATTTTCTTCATCAAAGAACAATTAAGTTCAGTTGTTCTCATAAACATCCTATCATATTGAGAAAGTGTTTAAGACGAATCTTAAACATCTTTTCAATATTGCTAGAATTGTTTTAAGTCCAAATGAATTTAATCATACAAATGAATTAATCGTCTAGGAATTCAAGTTTTCTTGTTACCTTACTCAGTGAACTAGGACATTTGAATATCCTATGAGGGAAATAACATTTCACTTAACGTTCCATTTAGGAGTTATGACAACAAAAGCTTTCGGGGGTAAATTGATGTTCAAATGGTTTATGATTTAATTTCAGTTAATGGGTTTAAGTTTAGAATAGTGTCCAAGTTGCTTTATATTTATTTTTGAATTTCTTTATGTCTTAGGTGATGTTATTTTTAATTCAATTTAATTTAACTTTAATTTAATTTAATTTGGTTTAGTTTTAATTTTAATTTATTTTAATTTGATTTTAATTTTAACTTGATCCTATTATTTAATTTAATTTAATTCAATTTAATTTGATTTGATATGATTTAATTTAATTTAATTTAATTTGATTTAATTTAATTTAATTTGATTTAATTTAATTTTATTTTATTTTATTTAATTTAATTTAATTTAATTTAATTTAATTTTTAATTTTAATTTAATTTTTTATTATATATATATATATATATATATATATATATATATATATTAATGGCGGTACGGTAAGGAGTTTGCTCTGCTAGGGTTTCAGCCATGACCTCGCCGTGGCTAAGTCTCGAGTGAGCTCTCCGGTTGGTTCTCGCCTTGGTTCCTCTCACTTTGGCCTTTTGTGAAGTTTGGTTTTGTGATTTGGTCACTTTTCCGGTCGTTTCGAGTCTTCCGGGCTCCTCCTTTTCAAAATTTCTATCGTTCCATTGCTTGCTTGCCGAGCTCCACATCCCGCCGTTCTTACTCCGTAAAGTTCTCTTTGTTCTTTGTGGTCTTTTCTCGTTTCACTTTTCCGGTTTGTCCCACCCGGTTTTCTCCTCCCCGCCTCCTGCCGGTGGGAGTTCCCCCGACTCGGGCTTCCCCTATGGCTTGTCCAATTGATTTGGAAACCAACTTAAGTTGGGCTAAAGCCACTTATGCTCGGAGTGGCTGGCAATGCCCCTTCGATCGCCGACCCCTCTAAACTCATTTTCCCCCAAAACCTTCATGAGGCCGCCGCAGGGAAGATATCCCGCCCTTTCATTCACCCACTTGAAGTTAAAGAAGGTTGCCCTCGCTCGTTATTTTCACTGATGAAGAACTGTCAGCTTTGGATGAGGAGGTGAAACTTTCTCTGATAGGCAAATTCATGCTGGGACACCCAAAAATGGAAAGTGTCGTAAATTTCTTTGCATCCCTTAACTTCAAGGGAAATTGGAAAATTGGACTTTTAGATGGGAGACATTTGCTAATTAACTTCACTAATGAAGAGGATTATGCACTCTGTTTGCTAAACAAGTTGTTAACATAGCCAGGGTGGAAATGAAAATCATCAAGTGGACTCCCAACTTTGATCCTAGCAAAGACCCACCCATTGTTCCTATTTGGTTCAAATTACCAAATCTTCCCTATAGGTACTTCAACCAAACAAGCACTATTACAAATTGGTAGATCTCTTGGCACACCCCTAAGACTTGATGCCGAAACTCTAAATAAGGCTAAACTCGAAGCAGCTAGAATTCAAGTTGAGAGGGACATTACCTTGCCTATGGTCCACAAGATCCGGATTGGTCTACGCAGCGAGGGACAATGGCAAGAAGTCATTATGCAACAAAAGCCCTACTTCGCCCCCATTGTAAAATGTTTGGACATACCAATGAGAAATGTTTTAGACTCCACCCTCCTAGCGAAAAGTACGTGAACACCGGTAAAACTACAGTCGAAATTTCCTCACATGAAACTGCTCTTGCTAATCTGGACCTGGGGGCTTCCAGATCTGCTGAATTTCTTCCAGCTTCTGGGGGACCAGCTGGTATTTCCCCTCCACAAGCTCCAATTCACCTTGCTTCTCCTATCACTGGTGCTGGTAATGCTCTCCTTAGAACAACCCCTCCCCCCTACCAGCTTATGAATCAGTTTCCCTTAATATCGCTAGTCCCACCGACCGGTGTAGAAAGAAGGAATTGGAAGTCAGAATGATCACACCCAGTCCATCAACTGAGCAGCTAACTGACCCACAGGTCCCCACTCAAGTTGAAGTTAATCAGATGCAATCGGATTTGGAAGGCAAATGGCTCACACAGATCTCCAAGAAACAGAAAAAAAGGCTCTTTCTGAAGTTCAGAAGCTGGGTACTCCTCTTTCTGTGGGGGAACTGGCTGGCAATTCTTTAACTGTGGGAAGATCTAGATCTAGATCTCAGTCTTCCCTCACCCCTTTACCTAATCTATGATTAGTTTCCTAATTTAGAACATTAGGGGTATTGCTAATCCCCTTACTTTTAAAAGGCTTTTGTATCTTAACAAAAAATATAAATTTTGGTGCATTTCTATTTTGGAACCACTAGTTCACAAGTGTCCACAGTAAGATTATCAGCAAATTACATGGATTCTCTCATTATACTAATTGCAACAACAAAATTTGGGTTTTCTCGTAAAAGAGGTTTCTGGACCGTTCTAATTGACAACGTACAATTTATTCACTCTTCTTTCTCGATTAATGGGAGACATGGCATCGCAACCTTTGTTTATGGTGGCCGCAATAGAGTCGACAAAAAATTGTTATGGGACCAGCTTTATGAGATCAGTTTACAGCTTGCATTCACCTTGGTTAGTTGGAGGTGATTTCAACGAGCATTGGGTCTACCTCGTGAGAAGAAAGGAGGCGTACCTCCCAAGCTTCCCGATAAGACTATGTTCAATGATAATATCACCGCTGCCAACCTCTTTGACATTGGCTTTAGAGGATCCGAGTTCACTTGGAAGAGGGGTAAAATCCGGGAGAGACTCGACGAGGTCCCGGTGAATAATGATTGGCTTACAAGTTGGCTTCAAACTTATGTTACTCATCTAAACTTCTCTCGGATCTGATCACAGGCCCCTCCTCATCTCCATAACCTCTCCTAGCTGCTCCAATACTCCCCCTCCCTTCAGATATTTAAATGTTTGGTCCACTTATGAGGGTTTTCATAATGTGGTAAAGGATCACTGGTTTTGTGAGGACCAGCCTGATCCATTAACTAAGCTAAGTATATTGCAGAACAATTTAAGTAAAGCCCTTAGAAAATGGAGCTGGACATCCATTGGGGATTTTGCTGCTGCTGTTAATGAAGCTGAGAGGAACTTGTCTAAAGTGGAAGCTGCTGTTGAAGCTGGACTTGAACCCGAAGATATGTTCTACTCCGCACAACCGAATTTACTTACCGCTATCGAGAAGTTGGATCGCATTCGAAACGAAAGCCGCTTTTAACCATTTCCTTCATGGGGACAAAAATACTCAAATTTATCGAGCTCGTATCAAATATAGAAGAAAATGCAACACCATTCACTCCATTTTGTCCTCGGATGGGAGAATGCTAATTGATGACAATGAGATTGGGCCAGATGCTCGTCTCATACTTTGAAAAGCTCCTCAATCACAACCCCTCAGTGCAGAAACCCATCGATGATTCTATGTTCCATGAGAAGTACCAATACACCGGCAATCTACAACTCACTTCCATACCCTCGACTCGAGAGATTTGGATGACTCTAAATTCAATCGACCCATCTAAAACCGCAGCCCGCATGGTTACACCGCCGACTTCTACAAGAAGGAGTGGAATCCAGTGGGGAGGATGTTGTTGCCGCTCGTCCAAAGCTTCTTCCAAGGACAATCCCCGCCTAGCTATTTCTATGCTTCTAGCATGGTACCGATTCCAAAAGCTCTACCTTGCAAAGATGGGAACACTTTAGACCCATTAGCCTCACTTCGTGATTAGTAAAGTAATCAGCAAAGTCATGGTGGGAAGACTTCAACCTCATTTGGATAACATTATCGACTGAATTAATCCGCCTTTGTCAAAGCGCATTAATTCATCGATAATGTTCTCGTCGGCACAAGAACTCCTTTTCGATTTAAATAAATTCCATAGGGAGGCAACTCGATTTATAAACTCGACATACAAAAAGCATATGATACTATAAATTGGGATTTTATCATTGAAGTATTGATTGCTAGAGGATTTAATCACCACTCCGTAACTTTATTTCAAGGTGGCTCCACTCCAATGAACATTCCATTCTAATTAATGGTTCTGCTAGAGGCAAGTTCAAAGCCACTAGAGGTCTACAAGAAGGTGACCCCTTATCTCCCACTATCTTCATCCTCGCAAAGGACTATTTCTCCAAGATGATTGACCATGAGTTGCTCGAACAAACCTTATGCAAGGTTCCATCACGATCCAACCTCTCCATTACCCATCCGATTTATGTCGATGATATCATGCCGTTTTCCGAGTGCTCACAAAGCAATTGTTAAGAAGGTTAAAACATGTTTGGATTCCTTTCAACAACAATCGTGTATGGTGTTCAATACCGATAAGTGTCACTCGATTTTCTCAAATTTGACAACTAGCCCAGCTTAAGCAATGGATCTTGAACTACACCGGCTTCAATTGTGTTTCTCCTCCTCTCGAAATACCCGGGAGCTTTCCTCACCATGGGCGTAACCAAACAAATACAATTTGATGATATCATTGCCAAGATTAACTCACAACTTAGCAGCTGGACCATCTCCTTTTTATCTAATGGTGGTAGGATCACCCTTCTCAAGAGTATCCTGACCACTTTCCCCTCATACCTACTCCAAATGGTCACTATGAAGAAAAGTACCCAACTACAGATGGAGAGGGCTTTTAACGAGTTTCTCCGGTCCGGCCGAATAAGCAACCGCATCTGGACCTCTTGGCAACCGTTGTTAAACCAACCGCCGCAGTGGCCTGGGACTGAAAGGTCTCCCACACATCCAACAAGTCAACTTCTGCAAACTTTGGGTACATTTCAGGGCCCAAACCTCTCTATGGGCTAAGTTCATGATGGGGAAATACGGCAGATCTTCACACCCCTCCTGAGTGGAAAGAAAATTGGGGGATTCTAGAACCCGGGTCAAACTTCTTAATGTTAGAAAGACAAGCTGAGGACTTATATATCTGGAATTTGGGAAGGGGAGAAATCAACTTCGGCTTGATAATTGGTGCCCCAAAGAATGGCCGGTTGCTAGAAGCCCACATCTTGATCATTCTTCTAAAGTTTCTGACTTCTGGGAGGGGCATAACTGGTCTCTTCCCCACCTCAAAGCCATTCTCCAAGACCATTCAACTTCTCTGATCTCCACCATCAAAATTACTAGAACTGCTCCTGACTCTATCTACAGGCCCAATTATCAACATCAAAGCATCTCTAAAGTCTTCTATAACACCCTATACCAGTGGAATCCTGTGCCTTGGCATCTAGCTGTTTGGAATCAATTTCTGTCCCCATCTATGGCCTTCCTTTGTTGGAGAACTCTCCACAGATTAATTCCCATAGATGACATTCTGAAGCCCAAAGGGCTTAGAGGCCCTTCCAAGTGTGCCTTATGCAATTCTCAGGAGGAATCCATCCCCCATTTGTATTTCAACTGCTCTTTCTCCAGTTTAGTTTGGCATCACTTATCTAATAAGCAAGCGATTAAGAATTGTCACTCGGGAAGAATTTAATGATCTCTCGGTTAGAGGGGAATAGCAAGCATATTCAAACTATCCATCTCATTGTCATCCGGTTTCGTGGATGGCCAGGAACAATGCCAAATTTAATGGTATTGCTGCCTCTTCTACCAAAGTGGCCAAAAACCGCAAAGCCTATCTACACAAAATCATCCGTCACAAAGGCTTCACCAACTCCGTTAAACATTGATTTACAAACTTCCTCTACTTCGCACCCAAGGTCCTATTGGTTAATTGGCTTCCCCCATTAGACCAACTATTAAAATTAACACCGATGGCAGCTTTTTAAATGGGAAAGCCGGTGTTGGGGCATTTTCAGAAATCACTATGGTTACTCGTCTTCTTTATTTCTATGCTCCCGTACTAGCTATGGATGCAATGGAAGCCGAGTACATTGCAGCCCTTTATGCCCCGCATGCTAGCACAATCTGTTCACCGGTCTAACCTCCGGATCGAAGTTGATTCCATCGCTCTTGTTCATAACTTACATCCGGAGTGTGGTTCTTCTTGGAGGCACAACTACTCGGATCCACCGGATTAAACAGCTCTCATCCCCTCGCATTACCTTCTCTGCAATTTTTAGGGAAGGAAACAAAGTTGCCCACCGGTCGGCATGTAAGGGTGCTTCCTCTCAAGCAGGTGAGGGTATCCACTACCCCAAATTATGAGTTAAACTTGCTCATTGCTGGAGACAACCGAGCCTCCCCCAAATTATACTCTGGGAGGAAATAATTCAGCATGGTTGGTTTTTTGGCCTTCGTTTTTTTCTCCTCGGTTGCAACTCTCTAGTTGGCCGGATGTTGGTAATCTCCTACTATCACCCCATTACTCCTCGGGGAGTGTCATTGGGTTATGTGTTTATCGGGCACATTTTTTTAGGATAGGTCTTCTTTACTTTTAGGTTAGTTACTTTTCCCTTTTGGTGTGAAATTGTATTGAGTCATGTTTGTTCCCATAGGGGATATTTTGTAACTTCACTCCTTTAATTCAACTTGTAGGGAGCCTATGTAGCTCCTTTCCCTTAAATATATATATATATATATATATATATATATATATATATATATATATTAGTAACATGTAGGGAGCCCTCTCGTGTTGCTCCTTTTTTAAAAAAAAAATAATAATAATATATATATATATATATATATATTTATGTTTTAAAGATGATTTAATTTTAATTATTAAAGTATTAATTTATTTTTAAAAGGATTTAATTTAAACAATTTAACTTTAATTTAATTTAATGATTAAGTCTTTTAGCATTTTAAATCTTAAATTTGGATTATCATTTTAATTAGGAATTAAATATTATTGAGATGATTAATTTAGGGATTCTTAAATTAAAGAACAAATCTCTTCCTAATAATATCCCTATTTTAATAATTCCAATTTTATTATTCTTCCAAATTTAATCAATTATTTAATTAAGGTTTATTTCAATTAATTTTAAATTGTTTAATAGCTTTCTACCCTTATTATTCAAATTTCAATCATCCAAATCAGATTAGGATCAAATACTTTACTCTTTAATTTTATTAAGCCTAAAGTTTTAATTAAAGGTTAAAATTTTAATTACCATTTTGCCCTTCAAGCTTAATAATTTCATAACTCACTAAATTGAGCTTAAATGAACTTGAAATTTTTATGTGACTGCACTCATATGTCAATAAAAGCATGAGAGGAGAAAATGTGATTTTTCTGTATTAAATTTATTTATGTAATTATTTTTGGTGTAAAATAGGGATTTCCAAGGAAAATTTAATAATATTACCAAGGGAAAGTTTCTGTCCTTAAGAAAATTATGGGACATTCCTAAAGACCAGAGAATCACTTGGACCAATTTTGGTGATTTTTTGAATTATATTCTTTTTATTAAAATTATTTTGAGTTTTGGAGTATTAATTAATTTAAAAATAAAATAAAGATTGAAAAATGAATTTTATATTTTTCAAAAACCTCTATGATATCAAGGAAACCAGAGAACCAATTTTTATAATTTTGTGATTTTTCTTTGATTTATTAGAATTATTTTAGTGGAAATACTAAAATTATAAATTTTTTTAATTTTAAAATTACCTTAAGGCTTGAAAATTTAATATCTCATTATACAGTACTTAAGAAAAATATGGGATTTATTCCCAAGTGATTAAAATTCAAAAGGTGACATTTTGGTGAATTTTATTATTTTTGTGATTTTTATTATTTTTTAATTATTAAAATATTAAAATAATGCAAAAAATCAACTTTTTTAGAAAATTGTAATTTTATTTTTTTTAAATTCCCCTGATATCAGAGAGCCTTCAAAACCAATTTAGTGAATTTTTTAAAAGTATTTTGAAAGTTTAAATTGGCTAAATGGCTTAATCAACCCATTTAGTAGGGATAACCAAGTTCAATTGACTTCAAATTTTTATGGTGGGTTCCTCTGATCCTAAAGGTCAGTGGAGAATTGATTTCAAGTCAATTTGATGTATGATTAGCTCTAATTAATTAAGGACTTATTTTGGGTGTTTAAGCCAATTAGAGTTATTCCAAATGGATTAATTCAAAACCTATTTTTCCTAGGTTCCTCTGGTCATAATAAACATCACCAAATTTTCCTAGAATTTATTTCACAATATGCTAATTATTGGAATTAAAATACTCAAAATAGCAACCTAGAGTTGAAAAATCAATTACTCTTCATGGGGATGGCCTCTGACTTTGGAAAATTCAGGGAATGTTCCCAAATTCAGAGGCTTCAAAAGCCCTATGGTCTCATGCCATGGTGAATTGTATACATGCATGGAGAATTGAAAATGTGCAGAGAGTAAAAAAATTATTAAAAATAAAATACTTGATGAAATTAAATGATTTCTTTTCCACATTATTTTCCTCTGTTCACTGAGCAAGTGGGTATTTTTATTTTATTTTTCTGATTTTCCTACACAAAGTTATGCATTTTTGAAGTTTATGGAATTAAATAAATAGAAAAATAACTTATTTTTCTACTTATCCACGCGGCGCTGACTCAACCTCGGCGTCTCCGAAAGGCCACGCGGTGTGTTTGATTCGGCGCCGCCATCCAACTCAGCGCTCCACGGGCCCGCTGTATCGTTCCGTCTCCTCATCCGACGCGATTCTGGCCGTCTGTCCGCGCATGTATTAAATGAACGGCATCCGTTCATCGTCCCCAAGCTTCCTAGCCCGAGAACCGTCCACACTAAATCCTTAATATCTCACTCAATACTTAACGGATTTTCGTGTTCTTGTGCTCTATGGATTCGTCTTGAAGAGTCGAATACATCTATACGGTGATCATGCATTGAAATTAAGGTATTTGAAATGGAGAATCTCCAGAAGCTTGGGATAAAGATTTAGCTCATACCTTAGCTCAGAGAAGTGTGGCTTCAATCTGAGGGTTGTGTCACCTTCGATTGCATCCCAGCAAGCTCCAGATGAAGTCTCCTGGTCTGGAGAATTGTCTAGGCAGGATTTCGACCACAACTGATTACAAAGCTTGGAGTCTGAAACAGATGGGTGGCCTGGAGAGGGGGCTTTTGCTGGTGGACTTCTTCCCTTGGTCTGGTGAATGTGTAGGATCAATCAATTTGGGGATTGGTCCACTGTGAATAAGTGTCCTGGTTTTGTGCTGAAGTTTAAACTCAAAATTGAGCTCAGCTAGAGCGAATTGGGGCTGGAATCCATTGGGAATCAAGTGCTCTATGTGTAGAGAGTGGTCTGGAATGATTTTGGAAGAGTTTCCTTAAAGTTGGTTCAGCACCACTCATGGCCGAGAGAGGGGGTGTTTAAATAGGAGAGGGTGGAGGGCCTCCCAGGGGGGCCTAAGGCTTGGGATGAGCTGCTTAGGTCAAGGGCAGAACACCCATGGTGGCCATTGGGCATGGGGCAGCTCAGCAAGGTGGAATTTCAATGCTTGGCTCCTTCCCATGTCTCGGCCATGGTGTTTTCCGGCGGCCCAGGTGGCTGGCCGGCAGGCAAGGGTCACCCTCAAGGTCAGGGAGGTCAGGGGATGAAGTTGGTGAATTCAATTGGGCTTGGACATGTGTAAAGTGCTTGGATTAAAATGGTATGGTGGAGAGGCCACTTTGGCTTGATTTGGGTCAACCCATCCTTTTGGGCTAGGTGCCCCACCCAAGGCCTGGTTTTGGGCTGAAAAGAGTCACTTGGGTCAGCTGCCATGGAGTGGTAAAGTCTCCATCCATGGTGAGGTGGCTAAGCATGGTTTAGTGTGTGACATGCTTTTGGTTAAAAAGGCTTAATGAAGGATTAGGAAAAGGGGCCCTCCTTTTTCCATTAATGGCTTGGTCACATGTCAAACCTTCCATGGCTTCATGTGGCATGTCCATGGCTTGCATGTGGCTTCATTTGGCTCATCCTTGACTTAGGAAAAGTGGATCCATTTATATGAAAAAGGAATTTGGATATTTTGGCAATTTAGTGAAAAATTTAGATGGTTCTTGATTTAGGTTGATTTGATGATTGATTTGGGACTTAGGAATTGATCCCAATTAAAGGGATGATGAGAAGGAATTGCCATGTGGGCTTTGGGCTTTTGGATTTCACTTTGGATGGGCTTTCAAGATGGTTTAGAGAGTGGGCTTTTAGATTTCAAAAAAAATTTTAGGATGAAATTTTTGCAAAGGATTGGATCCAATAAGTGTTGAATTTAATTTAGGAATGTTTCATGAATGATTTGGAATCAATTTGATGTGGTTTGGACTTGCATTGGGTTGGATTTGGACCTCTTTGGTAAATGGGCCAATGTAGGTCAAATTGGGCTAACTTTGGCCAATGTTGGGCTAGGGTTGAAATTGATGTAAAATAAATGTTGGGAAATGTTTATGGGAGTGTTTCAAAGAGGTTTTGGCTTTGGTTGGGTTTTGATTTTGGGGTTTGGGCTTATTTGGGTTAGGTTTAGGTTTAGGTTAAAATTGGGCCTTTTAGCTTTGGGTTGAATTTGAGTCGGGTTTGGATCTAAATTTTGGGCAAATCATGTTAGTGTTTTGCTTGTGGGGATATTAGGGAAGGTTTAGAAAAGATTTGGGGTTAATTGGAGTTAAATTGGTCTGGTTTGGGCTAGGTTTGGGTCATGGGTCCAAATTGGGCTTTAATGCCAAAAGTGAAATTGGATTCAAATGTCAATCAAATTGGACTTGGATTTGGTCTATATTGGTGTTGGGAATGTTTAATTGAAGTTTAGAATTGAATTGGACCAGAATTTGGGTCAATTGGATAGGTTTGGTTTGACATTGGGTTCACTTTGGGTTAAAATGGGTCAAATTGGGGGTTTTGACAAAAGTGGGGTAAATTGACAAAATTGGCCCATGGTTTAGTTGACAAAAATGAAATTGGGAATATTTGGGATTTTCCGGAATTTTCTAGGAATTTTCTGAATTTTTGGATTTTTGGGTCAAGAGGGGCATTATGGGTATTTGGAGGGTATTGGGAGGTATTTTTGGAATTCTTGGTATTTTTGGCTATGAATGATCAATTTGAGTGGAGGGGAAATATTCAAGGTTAAATTTGGGGAATTTTGGGTGATTTGGAAATTTTGAAGGATTTGGGTAATTTCAAGGGTTTTGGGTAGAAGTAGGCGGGTGTAGGGTCCCTGGGGTCAAAAATTGAAAATTTAGAAAATTGAAGATTGGGTAATTGTAAGTGGAATGAAATCATTTTGGTTGAGCCATGAAGCCATATCAAGCCCACATGAGCCATGAAGGGACTCATTTGAGGCATCCACTATGTTGTTCCTAACCCTCTTAGCCAAGGGCTTATGGGTTAAGGACCATCCATGTAAATCACCTTCATGAGTCAGGAGGTCAAGTTAGGTATGGGTGTGTTTTTAGGATGTGTGTGAAAGTGTAGTGTATAAGTGTAGTGTGTGTGTAGGTCAGCCCTCACCAGACCAGGCCACCCAGGGCAGTCCTAAGGCCAAAGAGTCCTATAGGAACTCATCCTTTAAACTTCCACATTTGATTTCAACCCTCTAGGTGATGTGGGGTCTAGAGTCAAGTTTGTGGAGTTTGCAGGGAGTTAAGAAGTGGTTTGAATTTCTAAGTGGTGGGTCCCAATTCTAATCCTCTAGGATAGTCAAAGGAAAAGCCTAAGGCTAGATCCTAAGTACTAAAGAGAAGAAGAGAAGACTTCATAAAAATGAGGTCAACAAATGGACCCCCAATAGGTGTGGTGTGCTAACCAAGCACACCGCGTGTATTGGTATTGACCGAAAAGATCAACAAAACCAACACAGATGTCCAAGTGACAAACTTAGGACGAAGTAGAAGAATTTCCGCAGGGGAGTGTCAAGTATATCTATGAGACTGGAGATTCCTGAACTCTCGCTGGGGAAAGGAAAAGGAGGTGAATCCCAAATCACATGACCTGGGGGAATTTCAATTTAGATTTTATTTTGTTTCAGTTTAAGTTTTGATGTGTAAGTTTAGATTTTAGCTTGAGTTTTAATTTAAATTGAAGATTTTTCAAAATTAATTTGAAGGGATTCGAACTTGAAATGAGAATTGGAATTTTGTGGTTTTAGATGTAACATCTTCAACCTCAAAAGAAAATTGAATTGATTGTATTGAACCACTACAATGAGGAGAGATATCAGATTAATGTGGTATTGGATGTAAAATCCTTAACCTCAAGAGTTTGATTTTGATGTATTTCACTGCGATAGGGAAAGAATCCTAAAGCAATGCAGTCTTGGATGTAAAATCCTCAACCAAAAGAATTTGAATTTGATGTATTTCATTGCGATAGGGAAAGAATCCTAAAGCAATGTAGTCTCGGATGTAAAATCCTCAACCCCAAAAGTTTGAATTTGATGTATTTCATTGCGATAGGGAAAGAATCCTAAGGCAATGCAGTCTCGGATGTAAAATCCTCAACCCCAAAAGTTTGATTTTGATGTATTTCATTGCGATAGGGAAAGAATCCTAAGGCAATGCAGTCTCGGATGTAAAATCCTCAACCCCAAAAGTTTGATTTTGATGTATTTCATTGCGATAGGGAAAGAATCCTAAAGCAATGCAGTCTCGGATGTAAAATCCTCAACCCCAAGAATTTGAATTTGATGTATTTCATTGCGATAGGGAAAGAATCCTAAAGCAATGCAGTCTCGGATGTAAAATTCTCAACCCTAAAAGTTTGATTTTGATGTATTTCATTGCGATAGGGAAAGAATCCTAAAGCAATGCAGTCTCGGATGTAAAATCCTCAACCCCAAGAATTTGAATTTGATGTATTTCATTGTTATAAGGAAAGAATCCTAAAGCAATGCAAGTCTCGGATGTAAAATTCTCAACCCCAAGAATTTGAATTTCGATGTATTTCTTTGCGATAGGGAAAGAATCCTAAGGCAATGCGGTCTCGGATGTAAAATCCTCAACCCCAAGAATTTGAATTTGATGTATTTCATTGCGATAGGGAAAGAATCCTAAAGCAATGCGATCTCGGATGTAAAATCCTCAACCCCAAGAATTTGATTTTGATGTATTTCATTGCGATAGGGAAAGAACCTAAAGCAATGCAGTCTCAGATGAAAAATCCTCAACCCCAAGAATTTAATTTTGATGTATTTCATTGCGATAGGGAAAGAATCCTAAAGCAATGCAGTCTCGGATGTAAAATCCTCGACCCCAAGAATTTGATTTTGAATGGTAACTGATTTTGCAAAGATTTGTAATGTTGATTTGAAAAGTGTGGAATTTTGGTGTTTCGAGAATTTCAAGAAAGTTGTAAAAGATTTTGTGGAAAGAAACATATTAGGAGGGAATATGTAGATGCTACATATCCCATTCAAAAAGAGTTGATCGAAAGTTGCTGGTTTGGATTGGATACAATTCCTCGCCATCAAAGTCGAATCGAAAACCTCATGGCTCCGTGTCAATGGAACCAACCGCTTCCATCCCAGACAAAGGAGAGAGTAGAACGGATTGGATTTCAAATTTGGAAGATTGAGTTTGAATCTGATTGAGATTTGATTTGAGATCTGGAAGATTGAATTTGAAATTTGATTTAAAGTTTGTGCTCGTTTTGTTTGTCCTTTAACAATTAAAATTTGCCTTATCGTTCATTTAATGTTCGTGCGAATTTGGAGTTTATCATTTTTTTTATTTAGATTTTTAAGGAAAGTTTTCTTTTATTCTATTTGTTTCTTTTCTGTTCTTTGTTCGAAATTCATTTAACTTTAATGGCGTTTCTCAGTCAACTTGCACAAAAGAGGTGAAGGCCAAAAATGTGACATGGTCACTTTCATTCCAATCATGTTGAAGATACATCATACAACTCGATCCGGAATACATCTCATACAATCCATGTAGACTCAAAACGGACTATGTATGATCTTTGCCGATCGATCCAAAAAAGGTATCTGTCAGAAATCCATGTCTGAATAGTGAGGTACATGGTCAATAACATCACCTTCCAAGCCATCCTTCGTAAGGATGTCGTATGGATGTACGTTGGAGGTGTGATATTTTCCATGTAACTCACAGCTAGTAAGGCCGGCGGCTCTCTAGCTCCGGGTCTGGCTGGAAGTGGTAAGGTGCTTTCCTGTCATCCATCCTTCTGAAAGTAACTGAGATCCGCTTCATTGGTACTCCTGGTATGCAATGTTTAGCGACATCTGCTCCGTTGCCCTTTAGTATCATGACGGAACCTACCGGTAATGGTATCTTTATCGGCCCTCGGAACTCACCTCGGGCCTCGCTATCCGGAGGTCGATCCGAACATGATATTACATTCATTCGGAAAAGAAACCGTGCGTAACGGTCTGATGAAGTCGTGGTGATCTATGTGCGGGGGTATGCAGTCACCCCTCTTGTAAATGTTAATGATGCAACTGTTGGGTATGCAATCTGCTGGCAACACCCTCCATGTTATCATTCTTTTTACCATCCTTTTGGTGACTAATGGCATTGGATCCACTCGGCCATGACGGAGTATCCCCGGTGGGTTTCCCTTCATGTCTTCTCGCAAAGTTAGTAGCAAGCATCCACATTGTATTGTAATTCTCCCTTTCCCCGGAATCCATCTCCGGGTTCCGAGTAAGTGTTTTCTCTTAGGCGGTCCGCTCGGCCCATTCTTTTCAAATCCCGCATGTACTCCACGATTTGTTGTTGTTCGACTCCGAGAACATGTCTGTATGTAGCTCGAGGCCTTCTAGTATATTGATCCTCCTACCTCTGATTCTCTCGAAGTATTCAAAATTTTTCTTCTCGACATTCTGCATTCTTTCTAGCTGTATTCTGGAATAATCTGCAAATGGCGAGGCCTGGTGACATATTGTGGGTTATATGGCTCAATCCCTTCACATTCTCCTGCATACCTCGGCTCCTCGGGGATGGTGTTCGTCGGGACATCCTCCGGGGTTGCTTCTGCAACAAGGTTATGCACATCGGTGGCTTTATCCGGTGACGCTCGTAGCCTTCCTTCTTCCGTTCTTCTTAAGATTTCCCCGGTCTCTTCGTTATCCTTAGAGTCGGCCTCCTTCCTTCAGTGTTCCCGGTGAACCGGCGTCCTCGAAGTATATGCACCGGCGCAGCAATCGCCTCGTCGCGGCCGGTCCGCTGCTAGTTTTGTTAACATCTTGCGGATACGGCAATTTTTATTTGTTCACTAGGTTGCTGTGAGAGTAGCTCTTCGTACTTCCTGAATTTCTGTGGGCGCGGCGCTGACAAGCCTGCCTTCTACTGTAGCGACTACAGACTTGATTCTCTTGTCTTCTTCAAGTGTTTGTTTTCCTTTTCTGTCGTCGGATTGGTGGCTCGGGCCACCCACTTACATTATTGTCCGATCGGGCGCTTCCTCTCGGTCAATCGGGACCCGACCACCTTCCTCGTATTGTGGGCTCCGCCGGTGCGAAGTCCGAGTCAATCTCTATTATCGCTCCATCTTTCACCCTCTTTTCGTCGAGTGCAAGGCTTACGCTATTTCTAAAGTTCAGGACCAACCGCCCGTTCGACATTTCCCTACGAAAAGACAAGGAAAAGGATCAGGGGTTGTACTAAGAACAAGAACATTAAGAAAATGTTTATTAAAGACAGTCGTTTTTTTATTACTTTTTGTATTTTTAAATTTAACAGGAATGAAGTGGGATAAGATCAGGAAAGAGATTTTGATATGGAAGAGAAAACAAGGAAAACTTTATTATCATGATTTTATTTAGTTTAGCACATTTTTTATTATTTTTGGGTTCGGAGCCAGTCATAAGTAACTACTTTGCCCATGCTTCTAGGGATGAAGAATTCATTCCTTCGAAACATCAAGTGGCGTAATACTTCTTCAAGTATCATCCGTTGATCGGAAGCATATGTCGTTCTCCTTGGCAATTCACTAGCTGGTAGGAGCCTCCTGAGTAGACTGCCTCAACCACAAATGGCCCTTCTCAAGTGGGTTCAAATTTTCCTCCTATCTTGCGGTGTGCAAGGATAGGTCTCTTAAGAATGAGAACTAAGACACCAACTTTGAAGGTTCTCTGGCGGACCCGATCGTCATGGGCTCGAACCATCTTGGCTTGAGTATAGTTCTAAATTCTTGCCGCGCCGCAAGTCTTTTCCTTCCGTGCTTTCCAATTCTTCTAGTCGTAATTTGGCATTCTCTTCTATCGTGATTTTGTTTGCGACTGTGATTCTGAGTGAAGGAAGCAGGACCTCTAAGGGTAACACTGTCTTGGACCCATACACTAGAGCGTAAGGTGTAGCTTGAGTAGGAGTTCTGAAGGTTGTCTGGTAGGCCCATAAGGCTTATAATAACTTCTCGTGCCAATTTCTCTTATTATCATCCAAGGTTTTCTTTAAAATTTGAATGAGAGTTTTATTAAAAGCCTCAGCATGTGCCGTTTGCTTCGGGTAGTAAATTGTCGAATATCGCCAGCCGATTCCGTGTCTCCCGACAAAATTGTTGATCCGTGTGCTTCCGAATGTCGACCCATTATCCGAGATGATCTTGTGCGGCACTCCGAAACGGTAGACAACTTGGTTCTGAAAATCAGTAGCACGTGGTGTGCTTTCACTCTCTGAGTGGAACCGCTCCGCCCACTCGAAAAGTAATCCGTAGCCGCAAGAATGAAGCGATGTCCTTTTGAAGATGGTGGTTCTATTGGACCCACTATATCTGTGCCCGAACATTCAAATGGACACGATGCAATTGTCGGATGTAGCACATTTGGAGGTTGGTGTAGAACCACTCTGTTCACTTGGCATTGATGACAGCTCTTGGTGATTTTCATGCGGTCGGTCATCATCGAGGGCCAGTAGGTACCTCTAATCTTTTAATTTTCATTTTCATCTTCGGACCCGATCGGTGAGCGCCACGCAGTCCCGAATGCACCTCTTTAACAATTTCACGGGCCTCGGACCCGCTTAGGCACCTTAGCCACATTTGATCGAAAGACCTTCGTATAACGTGTTGTTTATTAATGCGTAGGATGTAGTTCTTTTCTTAATCTGATGGGCTAGCGACCTATCGTCCGGTAGTTTTCCTGTTTGCGTAGTAGTCTATTAATGGTTGTCGCCAATCTTCCGTGTTTTCTCGTCACCGTTGCAACTCGATTCTTCTTCTTTCGATTTGTGTGTTGTGTCTATGTCGAGCCGTGATAGGACCTGACGTCCGTGAACTGACACTTCCACTGATTCATCTTGCAAGCAGACAAATTCTTTTGCGAGACGGGCTAGCGCATCTGCTAAAGCATTTTCTTTTCTAGGAATTTTGTAGATCGTCACATTCGGAATCTGTTCTAACAACTGTATGACATACTGGAAGTATTGCTCGAGTCTTGGTTTTAAAATTTTGTAATGTCCGGCGATCTGTTGAATGATTAACTGCGAATCCCCGTAGATGTTGATGTTTGTTATCCCCATTTGAATAGCTAATTCCGCATCTCGTTATGAGGGCTTCGTATTCTGCTTCGTTGTTTGTACACGGCTCTGTCAAGTGCTAGGAGTATTTTAACATCCCCCGCTCCGGTGTTATAAAGATTAATCCGATCCCTGCCTTACCGGGCACTATCACTTGCGATTCTTCGTCTTTGTGTGCTGAAGATGCTCCGTTGAAATATAATTCCCAACGTCGATCATCAGGATCTTCTAGGCTCATTATTTGTTCATCTGGCAAATCGTCATTGAGAGGAGATTCTACCGGCAAAGGGTGTGCAGCGAGGAAGTCTGCTAAGACTTGTCCCTTTACGGCACGAAGAGACACGAAAGTTATATCGAATTGCAATAATATCATTGATCATCTGGCAAGTCTGCAGGAAAGCGTTGGACGAGTCATCAAGTATTGCAATGGATTAAATTTCGAGATCGAGTTGACGTTATGAGAAAGCATGTAGTGCCTGAGCTTTTGAGCGGCGAAGATCAGGGCCAAACAATGCTTTTCAATTGCGGGATACCTTATTTCCGTCGGAAGTAAACGACGGCTTAGGTAGTAAAGAGCATTTTCTTTACCCTCATCATTGACTCGGCCACTGTGGCTCCGAGAGAGTTGTCTAAAGCCGCGGTATAAAGTATCGCGGTCTACCCGAGACCGGGTCTCGCTAAGACAGGAGGTGTCATTAAATATTACTTAATGTCCTCGAAGGCCCTTCGGCATTTCTCTTCCCAAATAAATTTGGCGTCCTTTTTAACTAATGCCGAGAAAGGCCGACACCTACTCGAAAAGCTCGAGATAAAGCGTCGAAGAAATGTCGACTTCCTTGAAAAGATCGTAGTTGCTTTAAGGTTTTGGGAGGCGGCATTTCTAAGATAGCTTTTAATCTTTTCCGGGTCGATTTCAATTCCACGATGTCTGACAACGAATCCTAAGAATTTTCCGAGGTGACGCCGAAGGCGCATTTTAAGGGATTCATCTTAAGGTTAAATTGTCTTAATCGTTCGAAAACAATTCTCAAATCATACAGGTGGTTTTCCTTTACTTTGCTTTTGATGACCACATCGTCCACGTAGCATTCGACTAGATTGTGGATGAGATCATCAAAAATTCTTGTCATCGCTCGCTGGTATGTTGCTCATGCGTTCTTTAGTCCGAATGACATCACTGTGTAGCAATATACTCCAATCGGCGTTCTGAATGCTGTAAGTTTTTCATCTTCCGGAGCCATTTTTATCTGGTTGTATCCCGAAGATCCATCCATGAATGAGAATATTTCATGTGTCGAAGCAATGTCGATCATTAATTCTGGGATCGGTAGAGGGAATTCATCCTTTGGACATGCCTTGCTTAAATCTCTCGAAATCCACACAAATTCCGATCCGACCATTCTTCTTCCTAACTCGGTACCACATTGGCTAACCAAGTCGGGTATTGTTCTTCACGGACAAATTTAGCGTCTATTAGCTTTTTAACTTCAGCTATGACTTGTTGTTCGATTTCTAGACGCATTCTTCTCGGGACCTTGTCCGACCGGGACGTAAGTAGGATCCACTCCTAGCTTATGGACTCGCGACCTCTCGAGCTAAACCCGGCATCTCATCATAGCTCCAAGCAAAACAAGTCTTATAAATTCCATTAATAACTTGATTATTTCTTCGGAGTCTTCTTTATTGAGTAAGGAGCTAACAAAGGTAGGTCTAGGCTCTTCGTTAGTACCTAAGTTAACTTTCGTTAACTCATCTATTGTAGATTTAATCTCTTCTTCGAATTCTTGTGGAGCGTCTCCAATTTGTATATCTTCAAATTCTTCTGTAGTTTCCATGTAGTTTTCATTAGACTCGCAAGTGACAACCAAGCAAAATTCGCATCGTCAACCGATCCTACCGTGCCGAATCCGAGACCATGTTTTGAATTGGGTGGACGACTGGAGTTATTCCATAATTTTTCAAAATGTTGTGATCGACCTTTTGTCCATTGTCGAGGTAAGAAACCACGCTGAATTAAATTTTGAACATAGGGAGAGTACCACTCAAAAGGTAATTCCATTAATTCTGATGAAGTGACATCTTCAAATTGTATATTATTTTCGGTTTTGGAGGAAGGAGCACCACGGTAGAATTTGATTGGCTTCGCACCGCCGCTACGTACTCTTCGACCACCATACCCTCGATCTTATCAGAATGGATCAGGGTCAAGGTCATAGTATGTACATAGTGGTTAATCTTCTCGTACATCGATTTATATTCTTTATTCTTTTCATCTTCGAGCGGGATCCTAAATTGCGGCTTCTTCCGACTTATTATCGCTGCTTCTTGTTTGATCTCTTTTTCTTCTTCAAAATTCTCTTCCCAATCAACATTGATGGCTGGTTTCCTCTGTCCAACTGCCCTAACATCTCTGCCACGACCTCGTCCCCGACCTCGACCTCAGATGCGAGTTGTGGAGAAACCTTCACCATCTCTTCGTAAGGGAGTGGTGAGTGACTGTTGGACTAGAACTTCAGGTTCTTCGTCATCCTGAATTTCCTTTATTTCATTCGTTATGGTATCTCTGGAGAAAATTGTTTTCTTCGGAGGTGCATAATAAGCTGCATCTTCATGGATTCCAATTTCATGTACGGAGAATGGTTGTAAGTCACCTTTGAGGCACTGTTCCCCTCCATCGTAGTATTTCGATGCATCGGTGTAGGGATGATGGTACCATCCCGTTTTCATGTATCCATGGTCGGCCCAAGTAGAGCGTTGAATGATGTTTCTGAATCAATTATGTGAAATTTCGCTGTTGTCTTTGCCAAGTCACCGGTTTTCATTAGCAGTGTTATTGATCCGAGGGCTCTTTCTCCTTTCTGGTTGAATCCTCTTAATAACATTTTGTCTGCTTCAAGCTCGTGAGCATCAATTTCCAAACATGCTAGCGTTCGAAGATTCATTATGTTGATTGATGCTCCTGGATCCACCAATACTCTGGAGAGTGTAAACTTCCCTATTGTAACTGAAATGTACAACGGTCAGTTGTGGTCTGCTGTCCCAAGTAGTAGGTCATTGTCCGTGAAGGTGACACCTCGATGTTCCTTTAACTAGCAAACCTCATCTAAGGAATCTCCAGCCATTTGAGCTAAGAAAATTTCTCGATCAAGTAAGGCCTTGATCAGAGCTTCTATCATCTCCTTTGATAGGATGAGAGCGTCGTAGATGCTCGGCTCGTCGGTAGTTTCCTAAGATGGGCTAGCACGTTGTAGTCCACTTTATTTTCATGTGTCTCAGGCTTCTTCTCGAATGGGTATTTCACTCGTCGGGTTGGTTCTTCCCGAACAACCACACGCTTTCCTTTATCCTTTGGACCCATTCTCGGAGGTAGAACTCTTCCACTTCTTAAGTTAACTTCCGTAATTTCTTCGAATCTAGTATCGAGTTTGTTGGTGTCTCCTCTTGAATCGAATGACAGTTCTTCTCGGATTAGCTTCGCAGTCCGAAGGCTCTAACTCTATCGTGACTGGAGCTCCTCGAAACTCGCAAATAGATTCGTTGCTTGTTGAACTCTCGTAGCCTCTTGGGTGGATGTCTTCTTTGTCATTGTGATTGTCGAGATTGCGTATGATGAGAATTGTCATTTGTATCAGAATCGATGTCCGGATTGTCGCTAGTTACGAAATCGTTAGAAACAGTCAAAACGTAGCCAACGCCATAACCCTTATCATTATAAGATCCCACCGGAGTGAGCAAATAATCATACGAGTCGCAGGTTCGAGAAATTTCTCCCCGAATCGGAAACAACTATCCTAGGATAAGCGCCTCAGTCTAGCCTTAAGAGCCTTGGTCTTCTCTTCTTCATCGATTTTCTTCTTCTCTTCAATCGTCTCCTGTTGAGGTGGTTCTTCTATCGCAAGTGATAGTGCCGACTTGATAGGTTTCGAACCCTGAATTGAGGCTCGTACCGAAGCGGTTTGGATGTGATCCAAAATCTTCTTCGAAGACTTTGTCCAAGCGGTAGTCCATCCATCATTAGTCGCATAGGGATCTATTGGAACAATGAGATCCGTCGAGATAACTTTGACGGAACATCCTTTCTAGGGTTCCTTCATGTACTCCTTCGAGATCATTATATTCCCTTTCCGAAGATTGTCGTTGAGCCAACTTTTGAAGGTAATACAATCTTCTATCTTATGCCCAAGCATCCGGTGGTAAGGGCAAAAGTTGGGATCACCTTTCTTGTCGACTTCTTTTGGTCTCTTAGGCTCTAGTAGTTGGAAATCTGGAGTCTTCATCAGACTGCGGAACATTTTCGGCACTGCCTCTTTCTTGAACGGATACTCCCTGCTCAGAAGCTCCCTTAACGTACGTTGCGGACGAGGCGGTTGTTCAAACTGTTGAGATGACTGATAGATGGGTCGGGGTTGCTGGTAATTCTGTTGAGTTTGTTGTGACCATTTTGAAGATATTTGTATCGGTTGCTTACCTTTATCGACTACTGCAATGATCCCGGAATTCTTTTCAAAAGTTTTCACGGGCTTCTGTTTGTCTGTTTTGTCGGTGAAACTTAATTGCTTCGCCTCCTCTTGCAAGCTTCCGACCTTGCTTAACAACTTCTCGAAAGTCTTAATAGTAAATCCTTGAGGAGAAGTGCTATCGGGCCATGAATGCTCTTAAGTAAAATGCCGACTCTGCATGTCTGTTCTTGTAGTTGTGGTCGACACTTCATAGTTAGGTTCCTCCATCGAAGTATGTAGTCCACCAAGGTTTCGTTGGGTTTTCGCTTCTACTCACTAAATCACCTATAGTGATGTGGTGCCGAGCTCCGACAAATCGCTTGATGAAGAGGTTCTCTAGTTACGAAAATGTCTTCACCGAACCGTTCGGTAACTCCGCATACCAATCAAAGGCGATCCCCGATAGAGTCGCCGACAAATTGTCCGAAGAGTAAGGCATCACTTCCGCCGGCATTGCAACAATCGGCACGAAAATGTGCAACAAGATGCCGAGGGTTTCGGTTCCATCAAAGATCTTGAACGAGAGGTGGTACGAAGCCTTTCGGATATTGGACGGCGTCGAATTCTTCGAGGCAAGGTCTACCCGTCCGAATGGATGTCCCGCTCTTTGATTGTGCCAAGGCTTCGCACCTCGCCGTTCCACCATGCTCTTAATATCCTTTTCTGGAATCATGCTTTGTGTTGCATCCATTTTTAATTGATCATCCCCGTTGACGGATGTAATCTCCATTCCTCCGTCTACAATGTGAATGACTTCTGGGGGTGTTTCTCTTTGGGGTTGAACTTGACTCTGGAGAGTGGCTAGGGCTACAACCATCTCTTCCATCATTTTTGCCATTTGGGTGATCGTATCATCTTTCTCTTGAAGCTGCCTCCTCATTACTTCCGGCTCCTCTCTTTGCATGCTGCCGTAGGGCACCTTGTGAAGCTGACAAAGCTCGTGTTTCCACCATGTTAATTTCTGCATATTCATCATCCATGAACTCTAACGAGTCAACTTCATCTCCGAATTTCTCTTCTCTTTCCCTTGATAATCGCTGAATATCAGTTCTTAGCTTTTCCATAGCATCTTCTAGTGGTCTTTTTTGTACATCCTTGCAGTTGTCATGTGATAACTATCGGGTTTCCTTCTCATGAGTCCCCTTTACTGTGGTAGCACTTTCTTTGGACTCAAGTCTCCTGATGAGACTTTCTTTCTCAGGTTGTTGTTTTAATCTTAATTGTCCGGTAGTGGGACGCCATACCATCCTCCTAGCGGCGGCAGGTCCGGGACCGGATGGTGCAATCGGCCAAATGCTGGAAGGTGGTATCCTCCCTAATTTGTAGTCCTGAAACAATGACAGGCGGACTAGCTTTCATTCTTTTATTTGGCTTTTTCGCAGCGATAGCAGGTTCTACTTGCGGCCCAAGACGGGACTTGGCTGGCACCCGCCCTATCCTTCTTAAAATTTCTGATATAGAGCATTTTTCTTTCTTCGCTAACTTCTCTATCAAGGTTTTTCGTCGAGCAAATGGCATAATTCTAGCCCTTTTCTTACGGCTATCGTTGTAATATACAGGCTGAGGCAATGCGGCGACAATCTTGCGAACATTTTCTTCATCCTCTCGCGGCGGAGAGGGGATGGAACCCGCTTCCTCCCAAAAGTGGTATGTATTCGGGCGGCGGTGTATACTAGGGCGGTTCCGGGATTTCTTCTAGGAAAGCAACTTCGGCGGCTACGGCTTCTCTAGCAATCCTACTACTCGTTCCTTTTCCGAGTCCGTGTCGGCGATGGAATTCTCGAGACTGGACCCGATTTCAAAAACGAAGGTTTCACGAGAAGATCTGTACCCTCCACGGTAAAAGGTTCATCATAGTTCTGAATTTCCTTTCCCTTTAGTCCGGCGAGAGCTGGGGTAGGTGCGAGACAACTAGACCGGCGGGGCGGCAACAACGATCCTTCGCGAACAATAGTACTCCTCTCAGTTGGAATCTTTTGCAGAGGAGGGAATTCATGAGTTGACTTGAGGTTAAACTCAATCAACGGCTTCTCAATTTCTGGTACTTTGCTTGTGAGTGAAAAGAGAGTGACGTAGGGGATTTTGATGTCGGTGTCCCCGAATCCTTGTCCAAATCGAATAATTCCATTATCAGGCAGTTCATCCTTGAACACGGCCAGGTCGAGTCCGTTGATGAAGGAGAAGATCAGTTTTGGGGCTTCCACTTCGCAGGGGCGCGATTCCAAGTGTTAGTCCCCGAATCGTGCTTCTTCTTGTCGTAAAACTTATGACGAAAAAGAAAGAGTCCGAACACATTTTTGTTTATCTTAGTGTATTTGTGGTATTAAAAGAAAATTGTCTTTTTTTCGAAAAGATCTGTTCGTTAGGAAGGAGAATTATTAAAAGAGGGAGAGTTGTAGGAATGGTAAAAGGAATTGATTAGGAACTGGAAAAGGAAGAGAAAGTCTTGTAGAAACTTCTCGACCCGCTAGACCGCTCCTAAACTAATACCTATTGGGGGTCCACCCCACCTCAGAAATGAGGTAAAAGGATCTCGGAACCTCTCTGTTTAGGGGTGTCTAAACGAGTGGCTCCTAAATCCGAGAGAATGTTGGCTATACTTGTTCAAGGTAGAAATGAACATAGTATTCCAAAGGAAAGAAGGGTAGTTTGATCCACTAGGAACATGGATACACTACCGATTTTGAAAGCAAAATTGTCTGATTAAAATGGAGAGAGGAATTTGTCCCCAGCGGAGTCGCCAGAAATGGTCGGCATATTTTTAGGTTGAGTGTTGTATTTTTAAAAAGAGGTCGCCTACAGAAATTATCGGCGAATTTTTAATTTAAATAAATAATTTGAAAAGTAGTATTTGATCTTGAAAATAATTTTAAATTTGAAAATTTTAAGATATGAAATCAAACAGATCTCACATCCCGAATAGTTTATATAAATGAGCACCGCATCACAAACTGTGTATCTATCTCGACGAATAGACACACTGTTTGGTGATGGGGCTCGATTAAATAAACTAGAATATTTGTGACATCTATTTGGTCTACGAACCAATTTTATAAGCCGACAAGTTCCCCTGCTTAATATAAATGAATTAAGCAGGGTTTGTATTACCTGGGTTCTTAAAATTCCCTATAAGGGCAAGCCCCTATAGTTAATTACATCTTAAGTGACGAGAATCACCTAAGAAAACTCTCGATAATAATCAGCAGTTCTGCTCTCAAGAATCTCAAAATTTAAGTTTTCAAGGGATTGAATTTTAGAATTTCAATAGGGAGTGGATCAAATTTGGAACATTTTGTTTTGGGAATTCAAAGTAAGAAGGGTAGGAGAAATCACAGATTCGAAGCGAACTTCAGTAATTTCCCGACTATCCTATTGTTTGGCTTGGATTTAGGAAAGTCCTAATGTTTATCTGATATTTCAATCTTGTCAATTCTGATTAATTTGGACTTATATTTGTATGATATGATCATACAAATAGCCTTGAAGATGTGAGGGTTTATGTTGTATCGGACGACTACCTCGGAGTCCTAAGATCGGTTAGGGCTTAATTTGCAATGCAAATGCCTAACAAAAGGTTGAGGATTTATGTTGCACTAGGCAAACTACCTCGAGGTCCTATGGCTTAGTTATCTAATTCTTAAGAAAGTTTCTTGAAGCAGATTCATGTTTTGTTGATGACGATGGTCGTGCTGCCCACCATGCTCCGAGCTCTTTGTTGTTGCAGAGGTTTAGTTTTAGAAGTCATAAATCAGGAGATGAGAAAAGTGTTTTGGTTTAGAGAAATTCTTAATTTCTAAGTGTTTTTCCTGTTTTAATTACAATAAATCTTAAAGTTGATTATAACAACACCGGTTAAGATCCCAAGGTTTCATCCTTCATGCATTGTTATTTTTATCGGATTCACTTAGTCCAGATGAATTTGCTAAACTCAACTGAATGAGTTCCACACTTTCATTTAGACCGTGGGAAATCCCGTTAGCAACACGTAGGTTACATCATCCGAGGTATTCCCGATCATCCAACAAGACGTTTTAATTTAGTTCTAATTGCAGTTTTGTGTTCTGTTTGTGATTAAATTTTGAGTTGTTTTATATTTTGAAATGTTGTGGCAGTAAATTTTATCTTGCAATGGCTTTTAATTTAGTTTTGGTTTCAGTTTTAGGGACGATCCTAAAAGTGTGGGTTTTCATGCAACAGTTATTTATCATGCAAGAAAAGTAAGTGCGATGCGATTAAGTAAATTGCAATAAAGTAAATTGCAACAAAATAAAAGCCTACCTGGAGGGTCTTCCCGTCATCCCAAGCTGCACTAAAACACAATTTAGAATATTTAAGCATTCAGAACAAGTTCCTAGGTAAAACTAAGGGAAGGGTTATGGTTTTCTACCAAGTTCCTAATCCTATAGCTAGTCATCTCCTATGACATCTAGGTTCTTGTGTTTTGGTTTAAGAACGATTTTCTTCATCAAACAACAATTAAGTTCAGTTGTTCTCATAAACATTCTATCATATTGATAAAGTGTTTAAGAAGAATCTTAAACATCTTTTCAATATTGCTAGAATTGTTTTAAGTCCAAATGAATTTAATCATACAAATGAATTAATCCTCCGGGAATTCAAGTTTTGTTGTTACATTGCTCAGTGAACTAGGACATTTGAATATCCTATGAGGGAAATAACATTTCACTTAACGTTCAATTTAGGAGTTATGACAACAAAAGCTTTCGGGGGCAAATTGATGTTCAAATGGTTTATGATTTAATTTCAGTTAATGGGTTTAAGTTTGGAATAATGTTCAAGTTGCTTTATATTTATTTTTGAATTTCTTTATGTCTTAGGTGATGTTATTTTTAATTCAATTTAATTTAACTTTAATTTAATTTAATTTGGTTTAGTTTTAATTTTAATTTAATTTAATTTGATTTTAATTTTAACTTGATTCTATTATTTAATTTAATTTAATTTAATTCATTTTACTTTGATTTGATATGATTTAATTTAATTTAATTTAATTTAATTTAATTTAATTTAATTTGATTTAATTTAATTTAATTTTATTTTATTTAATTTAATTTAATTTTATTTTATTTTATTTTTAACTTTAATTTAATATTTTATTATATTTTTTTTATGTTTTAAAGATGATTTAATTTTAATTATTAAAGTATTAATTTAATTTTAAAAGGATTTAATTTAAATAATTTAACTTTAATTTAATTTAATGATTAAGTCTTTTAGCATTTTAAATCTTAAATTTGGATTATCATTTTAATTAGGAATTAAATATTATTGAGATGATTAATTTAGGGATTCTTAAATTAAAGAACAAATCTCTTCCTAATAATATCCCTATTTTAATAATTCCAATTTTATTATTCTTCCAAATTTAATCAATTATTTAATTAAGGTTTATTTCAATTATTTTTAAATTTTTTAATAGGTTCCTACCCTTATTATTCAAATTTCAATTATCCAAATCAGATTAGGATCAAATACTTTACTCTTTAATTTTATTAAGCCTAAAGTTTTAATTAAAGGTTAAAATTTTAATTACCATTTTGCCCTTCAAGATTAATAATTTCATAACTCACTAAATTGAGCTTAAATGAACTTAAAATTTTTATGTGACTTCACTCATATGTCGATAAAGGCATGAGAGGAGAAAATGTGATTTTTCTGTATTTAATTTATTTATGTAATTATTTTTGGTGGAAAATAGGGATTTCCAAGGAAAATTTAATAATATGACCAAGGGAAAGTTTCTGTCCTTAAGAAAATTATGGGACATTCTTAATGACCAGAGAATCACTTGGACTTATTTTGGTGATTTTTTGAATTATATTCTTTTTATTATAATTATTTTGAGTTTTGGAGTATTAATTAATTTAAAAATAAAATAAAAATTGAAAAATGAATTTTATATTTTTCAAAAATCTCTCTAATATCAAGGAAACAGAGAACCAATTTTTATAATTTTGTGATTTTTCTTTGATTTATTAGAATTATTTTAGTGGAAATACTAAAAATATACATTTTTTAATTTTAAAATTACATTAAGGCTTTAAAATTTAATATCCCATTATAGAGGCTTAAGAAAAATATGGGATTTGTTCCCAAGTGATTAAAATTTAAAATGTGACATTTTGGTGAATTTTATTATTTTTGTGATTTTTTTTATTTTTTAATTATTAAAATATTAAAATAATGCAAAAAATCAACTTTTTTTAGAAAATTGCAATTTTATTTTTTTTAAATTTCCCTGATATCAGAGAGCCTCCAAAATCAATTTAGTGAATTTTTGAAAAGTATTTTGAAAGTTATGAATTTTTAAAGTTTAAATTGGCTAAATGGCTTAATCAACCCATTTAGTAGGGCTAACCAAGTCCAATTGACTTCAATTTTTTATGGTGGGTTCCTCTGATCCTAAAGGTCAGTGGAGAATTGATTTCAAGTCAATTTGATGTATGCTTAGCTCTAATTATTTAAGGACCTATTTTGGGTGTTTAAGCCAATTAGGGTTATCACAAGTGGATTAATTCAAAACCTACTTTTCCCAGGTTCCTCTGGTCATAATAAACATCACCAAATTTTCCTAGAATTTATTTCACAATATGCTAATTATTGGAATTAAAATACTCAAACTAGCAACCTAGAGTTGAAAAATCAATAACTCTTCATAGGGATGTCCTCTGACTTTGGAAAATTCAGGGAATGTTCCCAAATTCAGAGGCTTCAAAAGCCCTATGGTCTCATGCCATGGTAAATTGTATACATGCATGGAGAATTGAAAATGTGCAGAGAGTAAAAAAAATATTAAAAATAAAATACTTGATGAAGTTAAATTATTTCTTTTCCACATTATTCTCCTTTGTTCACTGAGCAAGAGGGTATTTTTATTTTATTTTTCTGATTTTCCTACACAAAGTTATGCATTTTTTAAGTTTAGGCAATTAAATAAATAGAAAAATAACCTATTTTTCTACTTATCCACGTGGCGCTGACTCAACCTCGGCGTCTCCGAAAGGCCATGCGGCGTGTTCTGATTCGGCGCCGCCATCCGACTCAGCGCTCCAGGGGCCCGCTGTATCGTTCCGTCTCCTCATCCGACGCGATCCTGGCCGTCTGTCCGCGCATGTATTAAATGAACGACATCCGTTCATCGTCCCCAAGCTTCCCAGCCCGAGAACCGTCCACACTAAATCCTTAATATCTCACTCAATACTTAACGGATTTTCGTGTTCTTGTGTTCTATGGATTCGTCTTGAAGAGACGAATACATCTATACGGCGATCATGCATTGAAATTAAGGTATTTGAAATGGAGAATCTCCATAAGCTCAGGATAAAGAGTTAGGTCATACCTTAGCTCAGAGAAGTGTGGCTTCAATCTGAGGGTTGTGTCACCTTCGATTGCGTCCCAGCAAGCTCCAGATGAAGTCTCCTGGTCTGGTGAATTGTCCAGGCAAGATTTCGACCACGACGGATTACAAAGCTTGGAGTCCGGAACGGATGGGTGGCCCGGAAAGGGGGCTTTTGCTTGGTGGACTTCTTCCCTTGGTCTGGTGAAGGTGTAGGATCAATCAATTTGGGGATTGGTGCACTGTGAAGAAGTGACTTGGTTTTATGCTGAAGTTTGAACTCAAAAATTGAGCTCAGCTAGAGGGAATTAGGGCTGGAATCCAGTGGGATTCAAGTGCTCTATGTGTAGAGAGTGGTCTGGAATGTTTTTGGCAGAGTTTCCTTAAGGTTGGTTCAGCACCTCTCATGGCCGAGAGAGGGGGTGTTTAAATAGGAGAGGGTGGAGGGCCTCCCAGGGGGGCCTAAGGCTTGGGATGAGCTGCTTAGGTCAACGGAAGAACAGCCATGGTGGCCATTGGGCATGGGGCAGCTCAGCAAGGTGAAATTTCAATGCTTGGCTCCTTCCCATGTCTCGGCCATGGTGTTTTCCGGCGGCCCAGGTGGCTGGCCGGCTGGCAAGGGTCACCCTCAAGGTCAGGGAGGTCAGGGATTGAAGTTGGTGAATTCAATTGGGCTTGGACATGTGTAAAGTGCTTGGATTAAAATTGTATGGGGGAGAGGCCACTTTGGCTTGATTTGGGTCAACCCATCCTTTTGGGCTAGGTGCACCATCCAAGGCCTGGTTTTGGGCTGAAAAGAGTCACTTGGGTCAGCTGCCATGGAGTGGTGAAGTCTCCATCCATGGTGAGGTGGCTAAGCATTGTTTAGTGTGTGACATGCTTATGGTTAAAAAGGCTTAATGAAGGATTAGGAAAGGGGGCCCTCCTTTTGCCATTAATGGCTTGGTCACATGTCAAACCTTCCATGGCTTCATGTGGCTTGTCCATGGCTTCGCATGTGGCTTCATTTGGCTCATCCTTGACTTAGGAAAAGTGGATCCATTTATATGAAAAAGGAATTTGGATATTTTGGCAATTTAGTGAAAAATTTAGATGGTGCTTGATTTAGGGTGATTTGATGATTGATTTGGGACTTAGGAATTGATCGCAATTAAAGGGATGATGAGAAGGAATTGCCATGTGGGCTTTGGGTTTTGGATTTCACTTTGGATGGGCTTTCAAGATGGTTTAGAGAGTGGGCTTTTAGATTTCAAAACAAATTCTAGGATGAAAATTTTGCAAAGGATTGGATCCAATAAGTGTTGAATTTAATTTAGGAATGTTTCATGAATGATTTGGAATCAATTTGAAGTGGTTTGGGCTTGCATTGGGTTGGATTTGGATCTCTTTGGTAAATGGGCCAATGTATGTCAAATTGGGCTAACTTGGGCCAATGTTGGGCTAGGGTTGAAGTTGATATAAAATAAATGTTGGGAAATGTTTATGGGAGTGTTTCAAAGAGGTTTTGGCTTTGGTTGGGTTTTGATTTTGGGGTTTGGGCTTATTTGGGTTAGGTTTAGGTTTAGGTCGAAATTGGGCCTTTTAGCTTTGGGTTGAATTTGAGTGGGGTTTGGGTCTAAATTTTGGGCAAATCATGTTAGTGTTTTGCTTGTGGGGATGTTAGGGAAGGTTTAGAAAAGATTTGGGGTTAATTGGAGTTAAATTGGTTTGGTTTGTGCTAGGTTTGGGTCATGGGTCCAAATTGGGCTTTAATGCCAAAAGTGAAATTGGATTCAAATGTCAATCAAATTGGAATTAGATTTGGTCTAGATTGGTGTTGAGAATGTTTAATTAAAGTTTAGAATTGAATTGGACCAGAATTTGGGTCAATTGGATAGGTTTGGTTTGACATTGGGTTCACTTTGGGTTAAAATGGGTCAAATTGGGGTTTTGACAAAAGTGGGGTAAATTGACAAAATTGGCCCATGGTGTAGTTGAACAAAATGAAATTGGGAATATTTGGGATTTTTTGGAATTTTCTGGGAATTTTCTGAATTTTTGGATTTTTGGGTCAAGAGGGGCATTGTGGGTATTTGGAGGGTATTGGGAGGTATTTTTGGAATTCTTGGTATTTTTTGGCTATGAATGATAAATTTGAGTGGATGGGAAATAGTCAAGGTTAATTTTGGGGAATTTTGGGTGATTTGGAAATTTTGGAGGATTTGGGTAATTTCAAGGGTTTTGGGTAGGCTAGGCGGGTGTAGGGTCCCTGGGGTCAAAAATTGAAAATTTAGAAAATTGAAGATTGGGTAATTGTAAGTGGAATGAAATCATTTTTGTTGAGCCATGAAGCCATATCAAGCCCACATGAGCCATGAAGGGACTCATTTGAGGCATCCACTATGTTGTTCCTAACCTCTAGCCAAGGGCTTAGGGGTTAAGGACCATCCATGTGAATTACCTTCATGAGTCAGGAGGTCAAGTTAGGCATGGGTGTGTTTTTAGGAGGTGTGTGAAAGTGTAGTGTATAAGTGTAGTGTGTGTGTAGGTCAGCCCTCACCAGACCAGGCCACCCAGGGCAGTCCTAAGGCCAAAGAGTCCTATAGGAACTCATCCTTTAAACTTCCACATTTGATTTCAACCCTCTAGGTGATTAGGGGTCTACAGTCAAGTTTGTGGAGTTTGCAGGGAGTTAAGAAGTGGTTTGAATTTCTAAGTGGTGGGTCCTAATTCTAATCCTCTAGGATAGTCAAAGGAAATGTCTAAGGCTAGATCCTAAGTACTAAAGAGAAGAAGAGAAGACCTCATAAAAATGAGGTCAACATAGACTTAACCACTAATTAAGTCTAAGTAAAAAATTAAACCTTACCTAATTAAGGTTTAAATAACCTTAACAAAATTAGAAATAACCATTAATTATGTCTAATTAATTAGACAAACCATAGCAAAGTAAGGTTTAATTAACCTTAACCTAATCAGACTTAACCACAAATTAAGTTTAATTAATGAATAAAACCTTAAATAAATTAGGTTTAATTAACCATAACCTAATTATACTTAACGACTTGTTATGTCTAATCAATCAATTAAACCTTACCTAAATAAGGTTAAATTAACCTTAAATTAATTAGACTTAATCACTAATTAATTCTAATGAATCAATTAAACCGTACCCAAATTAGGTTTAATTAACCATAACATAAATAGACTTAACCACTAATTAAGTCTAAGTTATCAATTAAACCTTACCTAAATATGGTTTAATTAACCTTAACCTTATTAGACTTAACCACTAATTAAGTCTAAGTAATCAATTAAACCGTACCTAAATAAGGTTTATTTAACCATAACCTAATTAGACTTAACCACTAATTAAGTCAACTTAATCAATTAAACCTTACCTAAATAAGGTTCAATTAACCTTAACCTAATTAGACTTAACAACTAATTAAGTATAATTAATCAATTAAACCTAACCCAAAAAAGGTTGAATTAACCATAACCTAGTTGGACTTAACCACCAATTAAGTCTAATTAATCAATTAAACCTTATCGAAATAAGGTGTAATAAACCTTAAACTAATTGAACTTAATCACCAATTAATTCTAATTAACCAATTAAACTTTACCTAAATAAAGTTTAACAAACCTTGACCTAGTGAGACTTAACCACTAATAAAGTCGAATTAATCAATTAAACCTTACCTAAAGGTTTAATTAACCTTAAGCTAATTAGACTTAACCACTAATTAAGTCTAATTAATCAATTAAACCTTATCTAAATTAGGTTCAAGTAACCTTAACCAAATTAGACTTAACCACTAATTAAATTTAATTAATAAATTAAACCTTACCTAAATAAGGTTTAATTAACCTTAACCTAACTAGAATTAACAACCAATTAATTCTAATTAATCAATTAAACCTTATCAAAATTAGGTTTTATTAATCTTAACCTAATTAGACTTAACCATTAATTAAGTCTAATTAATCAATTAAACCTTACCTAAGTAAGATTTAATTAACCTTAATCGAATTAGACTTAACCATAATGAATCATAATTAATCAATTAAACCTTATCCAAATTAGGTTTAATTAACTTTAACCTATTTAGAATTATCCACTATTAAGACTAATTAGTCGATTAAACCTTTCCTAAATTAGGTTTATTTAACCATAATCCAATTATACTTAGCCACTATTAAGTCTAATTAATCAATCAAACCTTTCCTAAATTAGTTTTAATTAACCTTCATCCAATCACACTAAAAAACTATTAAAACTGACTTAAATTAGGTTTAATCAAATTTAAACCTTTAAGGTTCAATATACATTGAACCTAACCTTAACTTATACTTAGGTTCAACCCAACTTGAACCTAAGTCAAAGTCAAACCTTTTAGGATCAACACACATTGAATCCAACCTTAACCTATAATTAGGTTCAATCCAACAATAAGTTAAAAAAAAACCTTTTATGTTCAATATACATTGAACCTAACCGTAACCTAACTTAGGTTCAACCCAAATTGAAACTAACTAACCTAAATGAAAATTAACTTAGGTTTAACTTATATGGAACCAATCTTAATGCAAACTTAGTTTCAACCTACATTGAACCTAACTCAAAATTAACTCAAGTTCAACCTGCATTAAACTTGATTCAAACTTAAATTAGGTTCTACCCTAATTCAAATCGTACTTAGGTCCAATATGCCTAAGTTAAAATCTTAGATTCAAATGACACTGAATCTATGATTTAACTTAAACATCTTTAGATTCGAACAACACTGAATCTTAGATTTTATGTATAGAAAGACTTAATCAAATGACTTTAGATTCAAAAAGAAAAAACATCGAATCTAAAAATCTTAAAATCTAACTTATGTTAGATTTTATCTCTAAGTTTAATTTATATTAGACTTAATAAAACATCTTTAAATTCAAAAGAACATGAATCTAAACCTAATTAATATGAGATTTAATTCAAAATAAAAAAAATCAACAATTTAAGAAATAAAATTGAGATTTTTTTAAAATCAGTGTGACATTATTTTCTTGCAGGTTAAATACAAGTTTCGCTTTTGATTTACTTTGCTTGTTATTGTGGTATACTAACTGAGTTTCACCAGACGACATTCTCAAGATGTGACAAACAAAAACAAAGCAAAAAAACATTAAAAAAATAACATTGATAAAATAAAATTAAAATGACAAACCACAAAACAAAACCTAAAACTTTTAGGATAGTCACAAAATCTAAAATTTTTAGGATAGTCACCAAACAAATAACAAACTATAAAATGAAATGAAATTAAAATTAAAAGCAAAAAAAAATAATAAATACCAACATAATAAATGACATTGACAAAGCCAAACTTTAGAGTAATACATGATGCTTAGAAACATATTACCCCTAGGATTAAACTTTGACGTTTCTTTCCTTGGTCTAGAAATCTTTTTGAAAACAAGTGCTACCATCAATCAGAAGATTTCTTAGGTAAACTTAGTTATCTAAGATGTAGTTAACTATAGGAGCTTGCTCCTATAAGAGATTTAAGAACTCAAATTAGCTATCAAGCCTAGAAATCTCTGGTTATCAAAATTTTACAAGTGAACCTCCTTGTGTAAGAATTATACTAAGATTTCTTATTTTACAGTTTTTTGTTTTATCGACTCTTTTTTCTTCAAATTTCAGAATATCCAAGGATCCTTTAAATGATCTAAAGAAATAAGATCTCTTGAAGATTAGGGCGATAAGATAGAATAACAGTGTGGTAACTTCAAACAATGACATTGAAACCAACATGAGAGAATCTCGACGGTGATGGGCTGTCAATGGGTCGACGATGAGCCGACATCCCATAACTCTGAATGCCACCAAGATATTTTAGTTGGTGACTCTGTTGGGAAGAATCTTTCTTCTCATCTCTTGTTTTATCATTTGTTTTCAAAAATGTGTTTCATCCTTTGAATGATAGGATCACATTTTTTTAAATATAATTCTTTTAGAGAGTTATTCTTGACATTTCATAACGATAAGATAAAACAAAATAAAAAGATAAATTCCCAGTTTATAATTAAGTCCATGACATTTTATTCTCCTTGAATTTTTAGAAAAGTTGCAATGAAATCGTCGGATCCAGTCTTTTCTTACTTCCAAGATCTCAATACACCAATTGATGAAGACGATTACTTTTAACAAAATGATTTTGGATTATTTGACGAAACTAAATTTACACAAAATAATCAATATCAAGCTGATATGACTGACATAAAATCTCTTAAGGAATTCAATCTAGAACCTTATGAAGATTTTCTTCACTTTACAAAAGATTTACCTCAAGAGATTCCCATAGAACAATACACTTTTTAGAAAATGGAAGAGCAACTGACATAAAAGGAAAGAAAATTTGCATTGAACAAGAAAGAGATATTCTGGCACCATCTATATAAGAAGTTGGATCTTGTTCCAAAAATGTGCCAAAAACTCGTCCCAATGAAAAAATAAAACTCGTTCTCTTAAAAAAAAGAAGAAATGGAACAAAGATGATATTTTTGACACATCTGAACTTGAACAGAGTATTTTTGAGAATCCTTCTATTTCAAAAGAAAACTGATAAATTCCAATACCTGTCGACTATGAAGATAATTCTTTCCAACCTAAAAATTCTCCATCAAATCATACCACATATTTTGTGTTTAAGAGATTAGCACGGAAAGATAAATGTTCAATTTCATGACTGTTAGATAAAATGGGATGTGTATTCTCTACAATAATGAAAAGAAGAATTCTTGCAATTGAAGATCCCACTTATCAATAAATAGATCAGCAATTTCCATTAAACGGTCAATGTACTCAGGTACTAGTGAAATTCCTTATGGGACCAATAGTGAAAGAGATAACCGTCATAAAAGATATGACCAAACATAAAAAATTAATATAAGAAGCAGAAAACACATATGGTAAAATGAAGGCTCTGGTCCAAATGTTACAAAGCGGAGATCATTCTTACACTCAACATGATCATATATTTCCCAAGATATCTCATCCTATACTTGAAAATAATGTATGGAAACGAGAGTCATCGGAAAGATTCTCAGACATTGTGAGTACCCCTGCAGATAGTTCTCAGGAAAAAGCTTGTAAAGTACATCCTATAAAGTCATTCGAAGAAAGATTAATAATTTGAAAAATGATTTTAAACAATTCTTGATATGAAAGAGAATGATTCTTAAAATAGTTCAAATGAGGAGATCGCTGAAATAAACATGGAAGAAGCACGATCTACCTCCATAGCATGAGAATTAAGTGAAGAAGATATGATAGAAAAATTAAAAGCATTCAATCGTCTCAAGCAAAAAAATGAAGAATTGGCAGTAGCGTTAAAAAATTCACAAATGAATCGATTATCTGCCGTTGAAATTATTATACCATATGCAATACACATTCTACAGGACAGAAGAGAGCCAATAGAAATTAAACAAAGCACTTAAAAGGAAAAGGATTCCTCCTAAAGCGAATTCCAAGAAAATAAATCACACATTTGGCAGAATAAAAGCTAAAAGAAACAATGGATCACGTAAAGGCTGTATTATTAATTACAAAGGGTAGACATTATCCATAGGACTTTGGTTCTATCCAATACCCCAAAGGTTTTGTTACTCCTCTCTTTAAAATGTTTGACAATGGTAATTCATGTCAGCATCTTACACACTTCAGAGAAAGTTGCTGCAATGCGAGAGGAAGTGACAATCTTTTATTCAGTCAAATTATCAACAATCTCACAGGAGTTTCCTTTGATTGGTATGTGGAACTTCCTAACGGGTCCGTTAAAAATTTTGTTTAGCTTGAAAGATTCTTCATTCAATGGTTTGCTGGAGCACAAAACCGTACAGTGGTCAGTGATTTGGTGGTGGAAAAACAAAAACCCAGGGAAAGTCTGGTAGATTACATTTTACACTAGAGAAATCTCATCATGAAATGTGAACCACAACTCCAGAAACAACTTGCTATCGAAATCCAGCTTAAGAATATCCATGGTCCTATAACATTCATGATTAAAGGATTCACAATAAATACATTTGAAAACTTGCTCAGTGATACCCGATAAATATATGTGCACCAAAAACTTGACTCCACATCGAATATATGTGCTAATAATTTAGATATGAAAATTATTATTTTAGAATATGAGATACTATGTAAGTATACGTATTGTTTATAAAGTAATATAGGACTTTCTGATTAAGCCCCTAAATAACAAACCTACAAGGAAATGTAAAAACTTTTTAAAGAATTAAGAAAATTATATTTTTATTTTTTTTAATAACTTTTGAAAGTATGTTTAGACTTGAAAAGCTTGAAAATTGTTTTTGGTATTTTTAATAAAAGCTAAGAAAGAAATGAAAATTATTAGAACTTTAAAATGCGGTAAAAAATACTAGAAAATAAAATATCTTTTTTCTTTTTCTTATAAAGTAGTAATAATTATGAAAGTATTGTTGTGGAAGTATTTAAATATGTTGTGATAAATAGGAGAAAATTTATTCTTTACCCTTACTTGGTTCTATAAAGAACAGTGGTTAATTTGAAATTTTAAAATCTTGAACATGGTTAGGCTGGGAAGATACCAGCTCCCACTCTAGAGTTCCCTCGATTCCCTCCACCCGGGGCCTAACTTCTCATAAAAAAATTTAAAATATCAAACCAAATTAGGGGGCTTTAGCCTGTCACTATAAAGACCTCTAATTTTACTCTCCTTTAAAAACATATCTCCTAAACATTCAATTATATGGACTACAAATCTCATCCATATAATTGCATGTGATTTGTACCATTTGTTGTTTGAGACAATACCGCATTGGATATTACATAATCTCACAACAAAATTAACATCTTAACTTGCCAAATTAAGAAGTGAATTAAGTTCATGGAATCAAATCTTCACAACTTATTCCAACTTTAAACACTTATACATTCCACATTAATTCTACATAATTTAATTACTTCTTAATTTAAGAAAGAAAAAGATAACAGAATTCATGAAGAAAATACAAGTACACATTGATTTGAAAAAAAATTCATAAAGAAAACACAACAAAAAAAGTAAATATAGAAAACAGAAGTAAACACTTATCTGAAAATCCTCTCCACAAGACTTCGAAAGCTCCTTTCAAACTTGACTTTCCACAGGACAACACTACGGAGGTTGGCGCCCAACTCTGTTGACTCCAACTTTGACTTTAGACATCAATAAAAACTAGATAAATGGATGAAAGAAAAATTGGTGGAAAGAAATTCTCACACCAACCCTTTCTCCTCTAAAACTAAATTAACTAAACTATAAACAATAAAAGATTGAAAGTAAAACTCTTTGAACTAGAAGAAAATTTTTAAAATTAGAAAAGACTCTTGAAAACTAGACTCACTAAAACACTCTCTTACACACACACCCACTAAAGACTCTCATGACATAATTTTAATAATAATCCAAAATGTGCCTTGGTGTCTCTTCAAATCATGTCCTGATTCAATGCATCCACCAAAAGATGCATCTCTTCATTCAAATTTGCCACCCATGGGAAGCTAAGGAAGTAACCACCAAAAGTTGTTTCAAACACCCCTTGACATTAGCGCCAAAAATGAAAAAAATTTGATTTTTAACTGTGGCGGCTAAGAGCCGTCCAGGCGGTGCATAGCCGGCAAAGTCCAAATTTTCATTTTTTTTATTTTTTTGCTCTAAATTTGATCCAATTATACTCCTTTCATCATAATCACTTATTTTCATCATACCTATAAGAAAAACACAAAATACCTTCCATTAAAGTGCAATATCATCAAAAATTGGTATAAAAATGTGCATAAAAACACTATATATTTTAGGTGTATTAGAATCCCCCAAACTTAAAATGTTACTTGTCCTATAGTGACTCTTAATCACATAGAAAATTTAGCATGCAAATTATGTAATGAGTTTTAGGAAGATAACAAAATTTTGTTCTAGAAGTGGAATAGTCCTAATTTAGAAAAAATTTCAGTAATTAAGACCAACTTAAAGTTTAAAAAGTTCTTAGGTAAAGGATAATGTAAAATATAAGTTTTCTATCTAAAATATACATGTAGATTTTTCAAAATATAGGATTCACACACTTATTTTTCTCACTTAAAAATCTTTATTTGAAAATAATTTTACTTACTATATTATAACCTTAAGCTTTAGATTTTTTTAGAACTTATATCTTATACTTTAGGTATGGAACCAATTTTTGATTAGTCCCTTAAATCCTCAAGTTTCTACTTCCTTTTTTCATACCATTTTTCACTTTTTACTCTTTTTTTTCTTTTTCTTTTTTTTTCATTTTCCTTTCTTCTTTTTTTTTATAAGGCAAGGATTAATATATCTGGATAGGCCATTAATGATTTTAAATTCCACCCTTCCATTTAAAATAAAGGTCTGATATACATCTTTCACTTAAAAATCATAATAATAGTATTTGAAAATTACTCCTCAATAAAAGAAATTTAAGCTTTGAAGAATAAAAGTCAAATCTTCTATTTATACAAAAAATACAATGTTTTTTACTAAAGATAGATAAACTATATTTAACACTTCTTTACTAAGAAAATTTTAACTTAAAATTTTTCATTATTACAAAAAATTTTAACTGAATTCTCTTATTCATTTCTAGATACAAAATTTTGTTCCCCTAATATAACTTAATATACATAATTGTTTTCAATCAAAAATCAAATTAATTTTAAGTTTTCTTGAGAACAAATAAAATTTTAGGTTTTTGAAAAAATTTTATTTTTTTAAAATTTTCCCCAAACTTTAATTTTTAGATAGGATAAAACATTTAAGCATATGAAATGATACAAGAGTGAGAATTAAAAACTAATATGACATGCTTGCAGTAATCTTAATATCCTAAATATGCAAGTATAACAATTTAAAAATAAGAGCAAAAAGAAATCAAATTCAAATTCTTCAGTTTTTCATTTAAATGGAAATTAAAGTTTCAAAGGACTTCTATAATAGTGGAGGTTTTCAAAGCAAATACACACCAACTGAAAATAACTGAAGTCACACCAATACTAGATAACAAATATTAGTAGTAGATTTTGAAAAGTTTTAAACATGTAGTTTTAAATAATAGTTTTCAATAGTGTTCAAAATTCTCCTAAAAATTTTGGAATTAAAGTACACACTATAAAAACTCTAACACAAACGATATACATTAAAACATTTACTGCTACACAAATATCACAAAACAACATATAGAATATCAATCCAACACAGATACATCTGAATATGTAAAAATAGTCTAACTATAATCAACATATTACTATACTTCACACAACAAACACAATATCAAAATAAATCAATCATACATAACATACATCAAGTCATCAACAAAAAGTCAATAACACAAAAAAAAAAAATTAACTAATCATCCTCATCTTGCTTGTTCCAATCTATGGATGGCATATGAGGTATGTAGAATGGATGAGGGGGCATCTTAGCACTCATATCACCTCTGATCAATCTATCCAAATAATGCTAATAATTCTCCTCGTATTCATCATGTTTTACAATATATCTTTCCATATTATCCATCTTACATTTCATGTATCTAATATGCTAGCGAGTAAGACTCACCTTCTTCAAAATCTTTCATAACAAACCAGTCTGTGAATCTCTAGAAGATGAATCCCTCGAAGTAGTAGCACAGGAAGTAGAAGCTGCAGAAGTAGAAGCACAAGTAGTAGAAGCGCTACTAAATCCTCCTCTCCAGCCAAACTCTAAATGTATAGTGTAAGCTCCAACGTTTACACTGGTAATTTGTTTTAAAGGTTGAAGGACCTCTTCCCAAGTGTCAAATTTCACTCCAGATCCTTTACATAATGAATGGATCAAGGAAGGAAATCCCATACCTGCAGTAGTGCTAGATCTAGTGCCATTCAAATTGTAATCATAAATGATTGCACCAATATCTATTGGCTTCTCTTGCTGAATGCAATAATTCAGAACAGCTCTCTCCATTGTAACTTCACTAGTATGGCTTGAAGGAAACAACTTAGATGAGATAAAATAATGCCATGCTTTAAAAAATGGCATTTAAATTAGAGGCTTAAAAATTTACTCTTCTCCCATTTTTTATCTTCCATAATCCTCTTCTGTTAGTCAAAAATGCCATAATATCATCTAACTCTCCCTCAGTAGGATGATATTTTGAATAAAAACAAAACATATCAGGAAGCAATCGAAAAAAAACATTGATTAATGTAGATGTAAAATGTACTTCTTGCTTTCTCACCATCAAAAAATTTTCTTCTGCTACAGGTAAGTTTGCACAAAACTCTCTGACCACGGAAACAACAACAACAGTAGAGAAGCAGTAGTAGTTTTCCCAAATCCTTTTAGTAATCATCTACTCAATAACCTCTTCTGGCTTACTAAACACACGTTCAGGAATCAATTTACAAGAATGTAGTGCGTCAATGTATCGTTCCTTAGAACTTGCACTAACAAACTTTTCATAATCAAATCTCATCTTTTCTCTCAAGTGCTTTGACTTTGCAGCCTTTTCTAAAAATTCAAAAAAATTCACCATAAATTCCAAAATCAAACTAAACTTGCTAAATTAACTTCCAAAAGTAATTTCCACTAAATCCAAGCAATTTATCATCCTTTCCTCAAATTTTCACCATGAATAGTGATTTTAGAATTTTTCAAAATGTACTCAAAATACATGGTGAAAATAAAAAAACTTTTACTTAGGAGTAGTGCTCTTACCTTAAGGAATCCAAATCTAACAATTTTTGTTGAAATCGGCCATCAAAAGATCCAAAATGTTGATACCCTAGGCTCCTTTTCACAAAAGTTAGAGGTTGAAGATGACAGGTAAGTTAAAAATGGAGATTTTTTAGTTTTAACTGCTGAAGACCAATTTTTGCAAACCGCCGCCTAAGTACGAGGACTTTAGCTCTTAGCTGCGAAATCTAGCGCTTAAGCACTGACAATCTGGTGCTTAGCCTCCATTGCCAAGATTTTCATAATTAAGAAAATGCATTAAACCATTATTTAATAACCCTTAATCATCTCAAAATACTTGTCTCATACTCAATAATCTCCAATACTCCAATTTTAAACATTAATATCCATCAATTCCAATCAAATTTCACATAAACACAAACTTATATTCATTAAAATCAAACCACACTTAACACAAACTAAAAATTTCTATCCAAACACTTTGGATGAAATTCCTTAAATACAAACAGTTTCAATAAGCATAATGATTAGTTTACATCACTAAGATGTAACAATCACACATTTAAGTGAAACAGATAACAAACATAAAACATTAAATACTTTAAAACATCAAACACATATAACATAAAATACTTAAAACAAACCTCAAGATAAAACCAACATTTAATTCCACTCTCCAGCACACGAAATATATTTAGAACCACTATTATTTCCATTTGACCCTTCTAGAATATAAATCTGATGGAACGGCCGATGATTGAACACTCATACATCTTCTTCTTTTAACCACTGGTTCTTCAGGAACATCGCCTTATCCGCTTCTTCCACGTGACTTGTATGATTGAATTGCATCTTGAGTTGCCATCCCATATGCTCCAAATGTGCATTAGTTTCATTGATCTTTGCTTCGATTGAAGTCACTCGGGCTTCGATCATTGCAATCTTTTATGCAATTCCCTAAATACTAACGGCAAGAAATCCATTGAATAACTCTTTAGCATTATCACTAATAAACTTACTCTTGTCAGACTCCTCTTTCTTCTTGATCTCATTCGCCTAGGAAGACATGATGCACTCAAAACACTCTTCTTAAGACTCAGGAATGAAAATAGGACTTGGGGCAAGTGTTTCTCTTAATCCAGGGCCTTTTATAGACTTTAGAAGCGCATAAACTCGCCCTTTAACGTTTAAAAACACCAAAATAACTTCCAAATCCACTCCCCCCCGATCTAGGCTTCTAGAACCTCATTTATCACATGTTTCATAACTCCGGCGCCTAAACGCCAACTATGCGACGCTTAGCCGCCAATGCTCAATTTAGCACATGTCTGACAAATTTCCAAAATTTTATTTGTCTCCTCTAAGTCTTAAAATAAGGTCAAATAAACACTACTATAACATAAAAACTCAAAAATATTACTACTGAAACATAAAACAAACCAAAAAAAGCACACAAAGCAAAACTAAAGCAAAGCACACTGATAACTATAGGTTACCTCTCACAAATTGCTTGGTTTAACTTCTTCAGCCTAACATACCTAGATTTCATTCTGAGTGACCCAACATCTTATTGTCATCAGATTTAAGTTGATCGACTGAAAAATAAGGTTTAAGTCTATGACCGTTAACTTTAAATATTTTTCCAGTCTTAGGATCTTGAATATCTACAGCTCCATAAGAATAAACTTTTATCACAATAAATGGACCCATCCACCTGGACTTAAGTTTTCCAAAAAAAATTCTCAATCTGGCATTATACTACAAAACATTCTATCCTGGTACAAGATTTTTAGTAAGAATTTTCCAATCATGTCATAATTTCATCTTTCCCTTATAAATCATAGCATTTTCATAAGATTCACTCATTATCTCTTCAAGCTAATTTAATTGCAATAATCTCTTCTCAGTAGCATCTTTCAAATTATAATTAAACTCTTTAATAGCCCAATATGCTTTATTCTCAAGTTCAATAGGAAAATGACAAGCTTTTCCAAAAATTAGCTTATATGGGGACATTCCGATAGGGTTTTGTAGGCAGTCCTATAGGCCCACAGAGCATAATCCAGTTTGATTGACCAATCCTTTTTGTTTAGATTAATAGTCTTTTCCAATATTCTTTCAATTTCATCATTGGATAATTCAACAAAATCACTTGTTTGAGAATGATAAGAAGTAGCAATGCGATGATTTATATGATATTTCTTTGCTAACTTTGTAATAATCATTTTTTTAAATGACTTCCCCCATCTATTATAATTACTCTTGGTATTCCAAATCTGTAAAATATATTATTTCTTAAACACTTTGCAACACTTTGAGCATCACATCAAGGTAAAGCAATAGCTTCAATCTATTTGGAAATATAATCTACTACTATCAAAATATAAACATTTCCGAAAGATGGTGTAAATGGACCAATGAAATCTAATCCACAAATATCAAATATTTCAACTTCCAACCTATAATTGAGGGGAATCTCATTTCTTCTTGAAATATTGCTTACACGCTGACATCTATCATAGTTTTTAATATAAGCATTCACAACCTTAAAAATTGTAGGCCAATAAAATCCAGATTGTATGATTTTATATGCAGTTCTTTTAACAGTAAAATGTCCCCAATAATTAGAATCATGAAATTTTTTAATAATTTCATAAGTCTCTTCTAGAGGTATACATCTTTGAATTGTAAGATCCTTTCCTTATTTATATAAAAATGGGTCATCCCAAAAATAAGTCTTAGCATCAGACATTAATTTCTTCTTTTCCTGGTATGTCAAACCATAGGGTATAATATTACTGACAATAAAGTTTACTATGTTGTCATACCACGAAACACGCTACTCATTAACAGTGAATAATTTTTCATCAGGAAAATGTTCATTAATTACTTCAGCATCACAGAGAGATCTTTCATTTTCAATCCTAGACAAATGATCAGCAATTTGATTATCGGAACCCTTCCTATCTACTATCTCAAAATCAAATTCATGCAAAAGAAGAATCCATCTAATAAATCTCAGCTTTCTATCCTTCTTTTTCGTTAAATATTTGATAGCAGAATGATCAGTATGCACCACACATTTAGTTTCAATTAAATTTGATCAAAATTTATTAAAGGCAAATACTATAGCTAATAACTCTTTCTAGGTAGTGGTATAATTAATTTGAGCTTCATTAAGAGTTTTACTAGCATAATAAATAACTTTGAAAATTTTATCATATTTCTGACCCAAAACAACACCAATAGCATAATCACTAGCATCACACATTAATTCAAAAGGTTTTTCCCAATTTGGTGAAATTATAACAGGTGTAGTGATTAATTTTTCTTTTAATGTTTCAAAAGCTTTTAGGCAATCATCATCAAAATAAAAAATTGTATCCTTTTCCAATAATCGACATAAAGGTTTTGTAATCTCTGAAAAGTCATTGATGTAACGCCTGTAGAATCCAGCATGTCCTAGAAAACTTCTAATTCCCCTTACATTGGTCGGGCAAGGTAAATTAGAGATAACTTGAATTTTTGCAGGATCTACCTCCAAAACTTTTTTTGAAATTTGATGTCTCAATACAATTCCTCCTGCTACCATAAATTGACATTTTTCCTAGTTAAGGACTAAATTAGTTTCTTCACAGCGTTTTAGAACTTTAGAAAAATGTTCTAAACATGCTTCAAATGAAATTCCAAACACTGAAAAGTCATCCATAAAAACTTCAATCCCTTTTTTAATTAAATCACAAAAAATAGCCATCATACATCTCTGAAATGTAGCAGGGGCATTACATAAACCAATGGGCATTCTTCTAAAAGCAAACATACCATAAGGACTAGTAAATGTAGTTTTATCTTGATCCTCAGGAGCAATTTGAATTGGGTGGTAACCAATATATCCATCTAAAAAACAAAAACATTTATGCCCAGCCAGTTTATCCAGCATCTGATTCAGAAATGGGAGTGAAAATGATCTTTCCTAGTGGCAAGATTTAGTTTACTATAATCAATGCATATTCTCCATCCATTAATTTGTCTTGTTGGAATCATTTCATTCTTTTCGTCAACAGTCACAGTTACTTCTCCTTTCTTAGGAACACAGTGAATAGGACTAACCCACGCACAATCTGAAATAGGGTAGATAATTCCAGCATCCAACCACTTCAAAATTTCTTTCTTAACAACATCTTTCATGATAGGATTTAATCTCCTTTGGGAATGAGCCCGAGGTTTGAAATTAACTTCCATAAGAATTTTGTGCATACAAATTGAAGGAATGATTCCATTAATATCAGCGATTGTCCATCCAAAGGCTTTCTTGTACTTCTTTAAAATTTCAAGTGAACTCTCTTCTTCATTTTCAGTCAATTGAGATGATATTACAACGGGCAAGGTTAAGGATTCACCCTGAAAAACATATTTCAATTGATCAGGAAGCATTTTTAACTTAAGTATAGGAGGTTTTTCAATTGATGGACCATAAGATTCATCTTTTTCAGTCATATCCAACTATTCAAAATTTTCATGAACATAATTTAATTCTTACTCTTGAAAATCTTTAGAATGATGTAACTCCTCTTCTTGCTTATGTTCCAATTCTTATCTGTTAGGTTTTTTTTCATGAGTTGACTTGAAATGGCATTCACTCAAGTATCTGATAACATCCATCCTAAAACATTCATCATCTTTACATATTGCAGGATATTTCATCGATTTTGAAATATTGAATGTACAGTTTGATCATTAAACCTCATCGTTAGTTCCAATTTTTGCACATCTAACATTGCTCTGCCCGTGGCTAGGAAAGGTGTTCCCAAAATGATGGGTATCTCTTTATCTTCCTCCATGTCAAGTACAATGAAATCAATAAGAAAGGTAAATTGATCCTTTAACCGAAACATCTTCTAGAACTCCTTTTTCATATGTGATCGAACGATATGCTAATTACAGTGTTATAGTAGTTGGGGTTATTTCTCCTAATCCCGTTCTTTTGAATATTGATAGAGGAATAAGGTTCATGCTTGCACCCAAATCACATAAAGCTTTGTCGGCATATTTTTAGGTTGAGTGTTGTATTTTGAAAAGGGGTCGCCTATAGAAATTGTCGGCGAATTTTTAATTTAATTTAAATAAATAATTTGAAAAGTAGTATTTGATTTTGAAAAATAATTTTTTAAATTTGAAGATTTTAAGATATGAAATCAAACTGATCTCACATCCCGAATAGTTTACATAAACGAGCACCGCACCACAAACCGGGTATCTATCCCGAAGAATAGACACACTGCTTGATACTGGGGCTCGATTAAATAAACTAGAAAGGTTTGTGACATCCGTTTGGTCTGCGAACCAATTTTATAAGCCGACAAGTTCCCCTGCTTAATATAAATGAATTAAGTAGGGTTTATATTACTCAAGTTCTTAAAATTCCCTATAAGGGCAAGCCCACATAGTTAATTACATCTTAAGTGACGGGAATCACCTAAGAAAACTCTCGATAATAATCGGTAGTTACGCTCTCAAGAATTTCAAAGTTTAAGTTTTCAAAGGATTGAATTTTGGAATTTCAATAGGGAATGGATCAAATTTGGAACATTTTATTTTGGGAATCCAAAGGAAGAAAGGTAGGAGAAATCATAGATTCGAAGCGAACTTCGGTAATTTTCCGACTCTCCTATTGTTTGGCTTGGATTTAGGAAAGTCCTAATGTTTATTTAATGTTTTGATCTTGCCAATTTTAATTAATTAGGACTTATGTTCATATGACATGATCATACAAATAGCCTTGAAGATGTGAGAGTTTATGTTGTATCGAACGACTACCTCGGAAATCCTAAGACCGGTTAGGGCTTAATTTGCAATGCAAATGCCTAACAAAAGGTTGAGGGTTTATGTTGCACTAGGCAAACTACCTTGAAATCCTATGGCTTGGTTATTTAATTCTAAGAAAGTTTTTCTGAAGTAGACTCAGGTTTTGCTGATGACGATGGCAGTGCTGCCCACCATGCTCTGAGCTCCTTGTTGTTGCAGAGGTTTAGTTTTAGAAGTCATAAATCAGGAGATGAGAAAAGTGTTTTGGTTTAGATAAAATCTTAAAATTAAAGTGTTTTTTAGTGTTTTAGTTAAAACAAATCTTAAAGTTAATTATAACAACACCGGTTAAGATCCCACGGTTCCATCCTTCCAGCATCGTTATTTTTATTGGATTCACTTAGTCCAGATGAATTTGCTAAACTCAACTAAATGAGTTCCACACTTTCATTTAGACCGTGGGAAATCCCGTCAGCAACACGTAGGTTACATCATCCGAGGTATTCCCGATCATCCAACAAGACGTTTTAATTTAGTTGTAATTGTAGTTTTGTATTCTGTTTGTGATTAAATTTTGAGTTGTTTTATATTTTGAAATGTTGTGACGGTGAATTTTATCTTGCAGTGACTTTTAATTTAGTTTTGGTTTTGGTTTTAGGGGCTATCCTAAAGGTGTGGGTTTTCATGCAACAGTTGTTTATCATGCAAGAAAAGTAAGTGTGATGCGATTAAATAAATTGCAATAAGGTAAATTGCAATAAAATAAAAGCGTACCTGGAGGGTCTTCCCGTCATCCCAAGCTGCACTTAAAACACAATTACAATATTTAAGCATTTAAAGCAAGTCCCTAGGTAAAGCTAAGGGAAGGGTTATGGTTTTCTACCAAGGTTCTACTCCTATAGCTAGTCATCTCCTATGACGTCCAGGTTCTTGTGTTTTGGTTTGAGGACGATTTTCTTCATCAAAGAATAATTAAGTTCAATTGTTCTTATAAACATCCCATCATATCGAGGAAGTGCTTAAGCCGAGTCTTAAACATCTTTTCAATATTTCTAGGATTATTTTTAAGTCCAAGAGGATTTAATTATACAAATGAATTAATCATCCAGAAATTCAAGTTTTGTTGTTATCTTACTCAGTGAACTAGGACATTTGAATATCCTATGAGTGAAGTAACACTTCACTTAACGTTCTGTTTAGGAGTTATGATAACAAAAGCTTTCGAGGGTAAATTAATGTTCAAATGGTTTATGATTTAATTTAATTTCAGTTAATGGGTTTAAGTTTGGAATAGTGTTCAAGTTGCTTTATATTTATTTTTAAATTCTTTACGTCTTAGGTGATGTTATTTTTAATTCAATTTAATTTAACTTTAATTTAATTTAATTTATTTAGTTTTAATTTTAATTCAATTTATTTAATTTAATCTAATTTTAATTTTAACTTGATTTTATTTTTTTATTTTAATTTAATTTAATTTAATTTAATTTAATATGATTTAATTTAATTTAATTTAATTTAACTTGATTTAATTTAATTTAATTTAATTTAATTTAATATGTTTTAATTTAATTTTATTTAATTTAATTTTATTTAATTTAATTTAAATTTTATTTAAATTTTATTTTTAATTTAATTTAATATTTTATTTTTTATGTTTTAAAGATGATTTAATTTTAATTGTTAAAGTATTAATTTAATTGAAATTTTAAAAGGATTTAATTTAAATAATTTAACTTTAATTTAATTTAATGATTAAGTCTTTTAGCATTTTAAATCTTAAATTTGGATTATCATTTTAATTAGGAATTAAATATTATTGAGATGATTAATTTAGGGATTCTTAAATTAAAGAACAAATCTCTTGCTAATAATATCCCTGTTTTAATAATTCCAATTTTTTTATTCTTCCAAATTTAATTAATTATTTAATTAAGGTTTATTTTAATTATTTTTAAATTGTTTAATAGGTTTCAACCCTTATTATTCAAATTTCAATCATCCAAATGAGATTAGGATCAAATATTTTACTCTTTAATTTTATTAAGCCTAAAGTTTTAATTAAAGGTTAAAATTTTAATTACCATTTGCCCTTCAAGCTTAATAATTTCATAACTCACTAAATTGAGTTCAAATGAATTTGAAATTTTTATGTGACTTCACTCATATGTCAATAAAGGCATGAGAGGAGAAAATGTGATTTTTCTATATTTAATTTATTTATGTAATTATTTTTGGTGAAAAATAGGGATTTCCAAGAAAAATTTAATAATATGACCAAGGGAAAGTTTCTGTCCTTAAGAAAATTATGGAACATCCCTAATGACTGAAGGACCACTTGGACCAATTTTGGTGATTTTTTGAATTATATTCTTCTTATTATAATTATTTTGAGTTTTGGAGTATTAATTAATTTAAAAATAAAATAAAGGTTGAAAAATGAATTTTATATTTTTTCAAAAATCTCTCTGATATCATGGAAATTAGAGAACCAATTTTTACAATTTTCTGATTTTCCTTTGATTTATTAGAATTATTTTAGTGGAAATGCTAAAAAATACATTTTTTTTAAAATTACCTTAGGGCTTCAAAATTTAATATCTCATCATATAGACTTAAGAAAAATATGGGGTTTGTTCCTAAGTGATTAAAATTCAAAATGTGACATTTTGGTGAATTTTATTACTTTTGTGATTTTTATTATTTTTTAATTATTAAAAATATTAAAATAATGCAAAAAATCAACTTTTTTAGAAAATTGCAATTTTAATTTTCTTAGATTCCTCTGATATCAGAGAGGCTCCAAAACCAATTTGGTGAATTTTTGAAGTTTAAATTGGCTAAATGGTTTAATCAACCCATTTGGTAGGGCTAACCAAGTCCAATTGACTTCAAATTTTTATGGTGGGTTCCTTTAATCCTAAAGGTCAGTGGAGAATTAATTTCAAGTCAATTTGATGTATGATTAGCTCTAATTAATTAAGGACCTATTTTGGGTGTTTAAGCCAATTAGGGTTATTCCAAGTGGATTAATTCAAAACCTACTTTTCCTAGAGTCCTCTGGTCATAAGAAACATCCTCAAATTTTCCTAGAATTTATTTCACAACATGCTAATTCTTGGAATTAAAATATTCAAAATAGTGACCTAGAATTGAAAAATCAATAACTCTCCATAGGGGTGGCCTCTGACTTTGGAAAATTCAGGGAATGTTCCCAAATTCAGAGGCTTCAAAAGCCCTATGGTCTCATGCCATGGTGAATTGTATACATGCATGGAGAATTGAAAATGTGCAGAGAGTAAATAAATTATTAAAAATAAAATACTTAATGAAATTAAATGATTTCTTTTCCACATTATTCTCCTCTGTTCACTGAGCAAGAGGGTATTTTTATTTTATTTTTCTGATTTTCCTACACAAAGTTATGCATTTTTGAAGTTTAGGGAATTAAATAAATAGGAAAATAACCTAATTTCCTACTTATCCAGCGTGGCGCCCTGTCATCCTCGGCATCTCCGAACGACCATGCGGCGCGCTCCCATTCGACGCCGCCACCAGACTAGGATGCCACACGGCCCGCGGTTCATGTCTCGTTGCTCCGTCCGGCGCGATCCTGGCCGTCCGCTTGATACACGCGCAATCCGACGGCTCCTGGCCATCGTCTACGACTGGTGTGAACCCGTGACCGTCAACCTTCTAACCTTAATTTCTCACTCGATTCTCAACAAATTTTTGTGTTCTTATGCTCTATGGATTCGTCTTGAGGAGACGAACACATCCACATGATAAACATGTATTAAAATTGACTCAAATTAATTAGAGAATCTCTGTAAGCTCGGGAAGAAGAGTGAGTCCATACCTTTTCTCAGAGAAGTGAAGCTTCGATCTGAGAGTTGTGTCACCTTCGATTGGGTCCAAGCAAGCTCCGGATGAAGTCCCTTGGCACAGTGAATTGTCTAGGTATGATTTTGACCACAGCCGATTACAAAGCTTGGAGTCTGAAACAGATGGGTGGCCTGGAGAGGGGGCTTTTGCTGGTAAACTTCTTCCCTTGGTCTGGTGAAGGTGTAGGATCAATCAATTTGGGGATTGGTCCACTGTGAAGAAGTGTCCTGGTTTTTGTCTGAAGTTTGAACTCGAAATTGAGCTCGGTTGGAGGGAATTGGGGCTGGAATCCAGTGGGAATCAAGTGCTCTATGTGTGGAGAGTGGTCTGGAATGATTTTGGCAGAGTTTCCTTAAGGGTCGTTCAGCACCTCTTCCATGGCCGAGAGAGGTGGGGTTTAAATAGAGCTGGCTAGAGGCTCTCCCAGGGGGAGTTAGGGCTTGGGATCAGCTGCTCTGGTGAGGAGAAGAACAGCCATGGTGGCCATTGGGCATGAGGCAACTTAGCAGGTGAGAATTCCAAGCTTAGGCTCACATGATGCTCTCGGGTGTGGTGTTTTCCGGCTGCCCAGGTGGGCGGCGGCGAGGCGAGGGTCACCATCTTGACGAGGGAGGTCAGGGCTTCGCAATGGTGAAGTCAATTGGGCTTGGACATGTGTAAAGGGATTGGATTAAAATGGTATGGGGGAGAGGCCATTTTGGCTTGATTTGGGTCAACCCATCCTTTTAGGCTAGGTGCACCACCCAAGGCCTGGTTTTGGGCTGAAAAGAGTCATTTGGGTCAGCTAGGAGAAAATGGTGTGGTCTCCATCAAAATAGTTTAAGTTAATTTTGGGTTATGGTGTTGCATTAAAGAGGTTAAATTGGCTTAAGGAAGGCTTAGGAAAGGACTCCCTCCTCTTGCCATTAATGGCTTGGTGACAAGTCAAACCCCCCATGGCTTCATGTGGCTTGTCCATGGCTTGCTTGTGGCTTCATTTGGCTCATCCTTGGCTTAGGAAAAGTGGATCCATTTATATGAAAAAGGAATTTGGAGATTTTGGCAATTTAGTGAAAAATTTAGATGGTGCTTGATTTAGGTTGATTTGATGATTGATTTAGGACTTAAGAATTGATTCCAATTAAAGGGATGATGAGAAGGAATTGTCATGTGGGCTTTGGGCTTTTGGATTTCACTTTGGATGGGCTTTCAAGATGGTTTAGAGAGTGGGCTTTTAGATTTCAAAACAAATTTTAGGATGAAAATTTTGCAAAGGATTGGATCCAATAAGTGTTAAATTTAATTTAGGAATGTTTCATGAATGATTTGGAATCAATTTGAAGTGGTTTGGGCTTGAATTGGGTTGGATTTGGACCTCTTTTGTAAATGGGCTATTGTAGGTCAAATTGGGCTAGCTTGGGCCAATGTTGGTCTAGGGTTGAAATTGATGTAAAATAAATGTTTGGAAATGTTTATGGGAGTGTTTCAAAGAGGTTTTGGCTTTGGTTGGGTTTTGATTTTGGGGTTTGGCCTTATTTGGGTTAGGTTTGGGTTTAGCTCAAAATTGGGTCTTTTAGCTTTGGGTTGAATTTGAGTGGGGTTTGGGTCTAAATTTTGGGTAAATCATGTTAGTGTTTTATTTTTGGGGATGTTAAGGAAGGTTTAGAAAAGGTTTGGGGTTAATTGGAGTTGAATTGGGTTAGTTTGGGCTAGGTTTGGGTCATGGGTCCAAATTGGGCTTTAAGGTCAAAGGTGAAATTAGATTCAAATGTCAATCAAATTGGACTTGGATTTGGTCTATATTGGTGTTGGGAATGTTAAATTGATGTTTAGAATTGAATTGGACTAGAATTTGGGTCAATTGGATAGGTTTGGTTTGACATTGGGTTCACTTTGGGTTAAAATGGGTCAAATTGGGGGTTTTGATAAAAGTGGGGTAAATTGATAAAATTGGCCCATGGTTTAGTTGAAAAAAATGAAATTAGGAATATTTGGGATTTTTTGGAATTTTCTGGGGATTTTCTGAATTTTTGGATTTTTGGGTCAAGAGGGGCATTATGGGTATTTGGAGGGTATTGGGGGGTATTTTTGGAATTTTTTGTATTTTTGGCTATGGACGATCAATTTGATTGGTGAGGAAATGTTTATGAATGGTTTTGGGTAATTTTGGGTGATTTGGAAATTTTTGAGGATTTGGGTAATTTCAAGGGTTTTGGGTAGGCTAGGCGGGTGTAGGGTCCCTGGGGTCAAAAATTAAAAATTTGGAAAATTGAAGATTGAGTAATTGTAAGTGGGATGAAATCATTTTGGTTGAGCCATGAAGCCATATTAAGCCCACATGAGCCATGAAGGGACTCATTTGAGGCATCCACTATGTTGTTCCTAACCCTCTTAACCAAGGGCTTAGGGGTTAAAGACCATCCATGTGAATCAACTTCATGAGTCAGGAGGTCAAGTTGGGTATAGGTGTGGTTTTAGGAGGTGTGTGAAAGTGTAGTGTTTAAGTGTAGTGTGTGTAGGTCAGCCCTTACCATACCATGCCACCTGAGGCGATCCTAAGGCCGAAGAGTCCTATAGGAACCCATCCTTTAAACTTTCTCACTTGATTTCAACCCTCTAAGTGATTAGGGGTCTACAATCAAGCTTGTGGAGTTTGCAGGGAGTTAAGAAGTGGTTTGAAATTCTAGGTGGTGGGCCCCAATTCTAATCCTCTAGGATAGTCAAAGGAAAAGCCTAAGGCTAGATCCTAAGTACTAAAGAGAGAAAAGAAGACCTCATTAAAAATGAGGTCAACAAGCTTTTCCATAAAATTTGTCTCTGATTGCACAAGGAATTGTGAAACAACCAGGATGTTTAAGCTTTTCAGGAAGCTTCTTCTGAATTATTGCACTGCACTTCTCACTAAGTGCAACTGTATCATTATCTTTAAACTTCCTATTTTTGTTGAGAATATCCTTCATAAATTTCACATAGCTTGGCATTTGTTCTAAGGCTTCAACAAATGGAATATTAATGGTAAGCTTCTTAAATATCTCCAAGAATTTTGAAAATTGCTTATCCAACTTTTGTTGACGAAGTCTCTGAGGAAATGGAGGTGGTGACTTTTCTAAATTAACCTTAGGTGGAGAAATTGGTCTTTCCAAACCTTTCAGAGTGTCCTCTTTTGGTTCTTCAATCTCTTCTTTCTCTACTACAGTTTCTTATTGAACTCTACCTTCCAACTCTCTTCCACTTCTCAGTTGAATTGCTTTTACAAGTTCTTTATTTTTATCTATTGGATTCACTTCAGTTTTACTTGGAAGCATTCCTAGGGATCTATTATTTAATGAATTTGCAATTTTTCCAATTGATTTTCAATACTTCTGATGGTTTATCCTTGAATTTTCAATTGATTTCCCATATGTTACACCACTTTTTCAATAGACAACTTCTTCTCCTTTAATTGTAAAGCATTATTAAAACCTGGACGATAGGTTAATCTATAATTATTATTTTCTTGGTTATTCCAGTTCCCCAATAGGTTTACTTGGTGGTTCCCCCATTGTTGATTAATACCACCCTGATAATTGATATTCCAGTTAAAGTTTGGATGATTCTTCCAACCTGGGTTATAATAATTGGAATATGATTTATTAGGCTTACTTATAACATTCAAAGTTTCTGGTGAAGCATAAGAATCAATCATTTGGCCTAATGAATTTTCTTCAATCATGTAATTTGGCTGAGAAAAATTCATTTCAAATTGGTCTGTCTTTGTTGAAATTGCAGGAACTTGATTTGCTAACATTGCAAAAGCATCATTGTCATGAACATTAGCTACCATTTTAGGATTTAACCTTTCAGAAGGCCATTAAAAATTATTAGTAGCCATTTATTTAATTAAAGCATAAGCATCAGGAAACTTTTTAGACAATAATGATCCACCATCAACAGCATCGATAATTGATCTAAGTGATCCAACTAATCCATTGTAAAAGATTTGAATTATTAACCAATCTGGTATCGAATGATGTTGACACTTCTTGAGGAGATCTTTAAATCTTTCTCATGCTTCATATATTGATTCACCTTCAAACTGACAAAAAGATGTAATATCATTTCTCAACTTCGCCATCTTCAATGGTGGAAAATATTTAGCAAGTAATTTTTGTGCTAAATCACCCCACGTTCTGATAGATCCAGGTGCTAATGAATTTAACCATATCTTAGCTTTATCACTTAGTGAGCAAGGAAAAAGTCTGAGTCTAATAGCGTCATCCGAAACACCATCATATTTAAAAGTAGCACACAACTCTAGAAAATTAGCAAGATGCAAATTAGGATCTTCAGTTGTTGCTCCCCCAAAATGATTATTAGACACAATTTGGATAATAAAAGGTTTAAGTTCAAAGGAATTAGCAACTACAGCAGGGTGTTGAAAACTACCATGAAGTTCATCCATTATAGCGTTATCATAATCTCTTAATGTTCTGAATTCTTGATGGATGCCAACATTTTGATTTTGATGATTTGACATTTCTTGAATATTTTTATCATTTTCAAATTTTTTTTTTATTTTTCTGATTGTTCATTCTAATTCCGAATCGTAAGGCACAAGTCCCCTATAACATAAACTACGCATGCAACAATAAAATCAAAAAAACACGACACACCAACAAAAAAAAGTAAAAATTTAAATTTTTCGTAATTTTCTTTAAAAATGCAGTTTTAATTAATTTCCCTGGCAACGGCACAAAAAAATTGATCCTTGATAAATATATGTGCACCAAAAACTTAATTCCACAATGAATATATGTGTTGAAGATTTTGATATGAAAAATATGATTTTATAATATCAGATACTACACAAGTATACGTATTGTTTACCAAGTAATATAGGACTTTCTGATTAAGCCCTGAGATATCGAACCCACAGGGAAACGTAAAAACTTTTTAAAGAATTAAGAAAAATATATTTTTTATTTTTTTAAAGACTTTTGAAAGTATGTTTTGATTTGAAAATTTTGAAAATTATTTTTGGTATTTTTAATTAAAGCTAAGCAGAAAATGAAAATTATCAGAACTTTAAAATGCGATATAAAATACTAGGAAATAAAATATCTTTTTTTTTCTCTTATAAAGTAGTAATAATTATGAAAGTATTGTTGTGGAAGTATTTAAATGTGTTGTAATAAATAAAAGTAAATTTATTCTTTACCCTTACTAGGTTCTATAAAGAACATTGGTTAATTTGAAATTTTAAAACCTTGAACATGGTTAGGCAAGGAAGATACTAGCTCTCACTCTAAAGTTCTCTGAATTTGCTCCACCTGGGGCCTAACTTCTCATAACAAAATTTAAAATATCAAACTAAATTAGCGGGCTTTAGCCTGCCTCTCTAAAGACCTCTAATTTTACTCCCCATTAAAAACATATCTCCTAAGCATTCAATTATATGGACTACAACTGTCATCCATATAATTGCATGTGATTTATACCATTTGTTGTTTGAGACAATACCGCATTGGATCTTACATAATCTCACAAAAAATTTAACATCTTAACTGGCCAACTGAAGAAGTAAATTAAGTTCATGGAATTAAATCTTCACAACTTATTGCAACTTTAAACACTTATACATTCCATAACAATCCTAGATAATTTAATTACTTCTTCATTTAAGAAAGAAAAAGATAAAGAAAACTACTCAAAATTCATGGAGAAAACACAAGCACAAAATGATTTAAAAATAGAAGTTATAAAGAAAACACAAAAAGAAAAATTAAATATAGAAAACAGAAGTAAACATTTATCTGAAAATCCTCTCCATAAGACTCCAGAAGTTCTTTTCAAACTTGACTTTCCACAGGACAACACTACAGAGGTTGGCGCCCAACTCTGTTGACTCCAACTCTAACTTTAGACTTTAATAAAAACTAAATAAATGGATGAAAGAGAAATTGGTGGAAAGAAAGTTTCACACCAACCCTTTCTCCTCTAAAACTAAACTAACTAAACTATAAACAATAAAAGGTTGAAAGTAATAACTCTTTGAACTAGAAGAAAACTCTAAAAATTAGAAAAAACTGTTGAAAACTAGACTCACTAAAAAGACTCTCTTACACACACCCACTAAAGACTCTCATGACATAATTTTAATAATAATGCAAAAGGTGCTTTGGTGTCTCTTCAAAGCATGTCTCGATTCAACGTATCCACCAAAAGATGCATCCCTTCATTCAAATTTTTGGCCCATGGGAAGCTAAGGAAGTCACCACCTAAAGTTTCTTCAAACACCCCTTGAAATTGGCGCCAAAAATGAAGAAAATTTGATTTTTAACTTTGGCAGCTAAGTGCCGACCAGGCGGAGCATAGCCGCTAAAGTTCAATTTTTCATTTTTTTTATTTTATTTTTTTGCTCCAAATTTGATACAATTTTGCTCCTTTCATCACAATCACTTATTTTCATCATACCTATAAGAAAAACACAAAATACCTTCCATTAAAGTGCAATATCATCAAAAATAAGTATAAAAATGAGCATAAAAACTATATATGTTTTAGGTGTATCACTTAGTAAAGCAGCCAATCTTCAGGAGGAGGCTGAGCACATAAGTGTTACAGAAAAGATAGAAAATATAAAGTCTGTCAAAATATTTCGAAAGAAACCAAGAAACGTTGCAGAAAAGGGTAAACAAGTGATGCAAGTTCAACCCGAACAAAAAAATCAGTGAAAAAGTCAACTGTCACAATAGGCATCTCCTAAATTACAATTTTAACAACCAATTCTAGTACCAACAAACAAAAGAATGATGACTTAGAGAATGAATAAGGAAGACCCGTTCAAGGTAGAAGTTATTGGATAAATATTTCGTAGCCTGCTGAAGATAATTGAATTCAAGCTACCTTAGCTAAAAGCCCAGGAGAGGTTGACATGATGGATAATCGCAATTATTGTCTTTATCACAGGATGCTGGGACATAAATCGAAGAATACTTATCTTTGAAGGTAGGTTTGATCGCAACATTAAAGGAGGAATATAGAAATCCCAAAAAAAGTATATGAAAGAACCTGAAAAAGGTTCAGTAAATATGATTTCGGCCGATAAACTTATTACTAAACCTGACGACAAAGACAAAGGTGACATTGTTTAAGGTAAATCTTATGAGGGGTTCTCTAATGACTTACAAACTACAAAACCTTTTAAGAAAGGAAAGACAAAGAAAAATGGAGAACTAAAAAGGGTTATCGGTCTTTTAGACATAAGGACTACTGTTCCTTTTGTATCTTCCAGTTCTCACATTCCTTTATCTTCCACTAGCATAGTTGTCTCGAATAAAAGGAGGAAATCCCTGTAAAGATAACTTTATATGACTTCCTTTTTACCATTTCTATGAATGATAATGATTCTAGTTCTGCTTACATAATGTCTATTTATGATGGTATTTCTGAAAATGATTGCTCCAATTTCAATCCTGTAGACAATACTCAAATCGTACGTTATCCCTGCCATCTAATGACAATCAAAACAACAAAAAAATTAGTGATAATTCCGATAACAACAAAGTCAAAAATAACATTGTCACACTCCAACCCAATTTCCAAAGAATTAGAACTTTCAAACTCATGGACAAAAGAGTCGGACAGTATACTAGAAGAAATAATCAAAATTAATTTGCGAAGTGGAAAAGATTTGCCTCCCAGAATGGCTCCCAAAGAGAAATAAAAACAAATATTCACATCAGAAAAGATCATTCTTCTGATACACCCACAATTATCAGACATTCCTAACAAAGTTGATCATAATGTATTAGCTCATCTAAGAGAATTACCAAAAGAATTAAGCATTTATGATGCCCATATGCTTTCCAAAGAAATGAGGGAGTCATTTATAAATGGCCTTTTAGACCAAGACATTTACTTAGCTCAACTTGCTTATATTACCCAGAGTGAAGATTATCCATTAGAAGAACAAAGAAAGATTACAATTTCTGAGAATGACTTGTTACTTGGAATGACTGAACAAAATCATCCACTGTACATCACAGTAAATATAAATGACAAGACACTTTCAAGGGTGCTTATTGATCCAGTGCCTCGATTAACAAATGAATTTGAGGAATTTTGCATATTTGGACATTGACGCATCCCAACTATCAAGAGATACAATGATGTTATGAGGATTTAATCAACAAGAAGAACGAGCCCTAGGATCAATAATATTGCTCCTAAATATAGATGATTTGGAGGCAAAGACAAAGTTTCATATCATCGACCCCTAGACCTATTTTAATGCTTTATTTGATATATCATGGCTTCATGAGCATAAAATGGTTCTTTCATCACAACATCAACTCATAAAATATTTACAAAAAAGATAAGAATGTTGTATCATAGTAGATCTGCAACCATTTTCAGTCCATGAAATTGGAGTAAATGAAGACACAACATAATACACTCCAATAAAGAAAAAAATATTCTCCAGAGAGACAGTGGTGAATACGAAAGAAAAAGACCAAGAAAAGAGAATAAATGAAAAATATTATTCTTCATCAACACAGGCAAAGGGTGATAATTCTTATTATACTCGCACCCGAGGTTGAGACCGAGGACGAGGACGAGGCAAAGAAAACCCAATTGTCAAAATGAAGAAACCATTGAAGTTCAAAATTCACCTGGATTGTGAAGAAGAAGCAAAAGAAGAAAATACAACATTAGTGGTTCTAAAAAAACCTCAGTTCAAAATACCTCTTAAAGAAGAAGACAAAGAAAAACAATTTGATTTTATGTATGAGAAAATTAATCATTATATACAAGCTATGACCCTAACTCCAATCTCTACTTCTAAAATCAAGGATTTAGTTCTAAAAAAAGTGTATAATGATGATAAAAGCCAATTATGTTTAGAATTGGCTCTACTTCTTCTATTATTGAAACAAATGTAAAATGAGAAGATGAAAATCTTGCAAAATCAATGAAAATACCTTCTGAGTTGTATTCTCTTGGGCACAAAAATTAATTCAAAATAGTTTAATGCTCAAATGATGGCCTTTAAAACTAACACACTTTATTGAACAAATGTGGGATAACAATAAACGAAAACTAACTCTAAAGAGGGTAGTGGATTTGGCATACTAGAACCCTTAGATGATACAATATTTTGCCTAGTCATCACCGTAAAACTTAATTCTGAACAAACATCGGATTTCCTAATCGAAGATGCTCCTCCAGAATTGAAAGAACAAATTAAATTGACAGATGATGAATTAAAAGAAATAAATCTAAGAACTACTGAAAACCTAAAACCAAGTTTTATTAGTTCATTCCTTAACTCATGGTGGCAAAAGAAATAATTCAACTGTTAAAAGAATACAAAGTCTTCTTTACCTAGACATATGTTGAAATGCTTAGATTAGTTCCAGGGGTTGCTGTTCACAAACTTGGGATAAATTAAATTGTAATCTCTGTTAAACAAGCTCCGAGAAGGATGCGTGTTGAAATAGAATAGTAAGTCATTTCTGAGGTTAAAAAAATTAATTGACGCTGGTTTTATACGAGATGAAAATTATCTGACATGACTAGCTAATGTAGTCTTGGTTAAAAAGTAAAATGGCCAGATCAGGGTCCTCTGTGGACTTCAGAGATCTAATCAAAGCTTGTTTGAAAGATGAATTTCCTTTAACAATAACATAAATAATGGTCGACATAGTATCCACACATGCAATATTTTTTTTTATGGATGGATCATCAGGACATAATCAAATAAAGTTGTTTCAAGAAGATGAATTAAAACATCCTTCAGGACACCCATAGAGATATATTGTTACAAAGTTATGCCATTTAATTTAAAGAATGCTGGTGCAACCTACCAAAGAGCCATGAAACATATTTTTTACAAACTTAAACACAGTCAAGTTGAGTGTTATGTGGATGATTTGGTTATCAACAGTAGACTAAAGATAATCACGTGTATGATTTGAGAATCATCTTCAAACGATTACATCAATGTAATTTTAAAATAAATCCTTTAAAGTGCATTTTTGGAGTTATGTTATGGGCACTTTTAGGATTTTTTGTTCGACATCATGGGATCAAAATTGACCCTCTCAAAACTAAAGCTATTCTAAATATGCCACTGCATAAAAATCTAACTCAATTGTGATCCTTTCAAGGAAAACTAGCATATATAAGACGATATATTTCCAATTTGTCATATAGGTGTCAGCCCCTCACTGCCCTAACCAGAAAAGATACTAAATTCATGTGGGATAAAAAATGCTAACACGCCTTTGAAAACATTACCTAACAACGCCTCATGTCTTTGCAATCCCTGTGTTATGAAGATCTTTAATCCTTTACATTGCGGCATTGGAAAATTCCCTTGGAGCGTTACTAGCCCAAGTAAATGAAGAGGGAAAAAAAATGCATTGTATTATTTAAGCTGCTATTTGGCTCCAACTGAAATAAAATATCTAGCAATTGAAAAACATTAATTAGCTTTGATTTTTGCAGTTCAAAAGCTAAGGCACTATATACTTTCTCATTAAGTAAATCTTATTTCAAGAGTTAATCCATTACCATACTTGATGACATGACCAATACTTTCTAGAAGATTTACAAGATGGGCAATGATACTTCTCCAAATTTACATAACATTTGTGCCACTACATGCTGGTAAAGGACAAATATTTATAAATTTCTTAGCAACACACCCAATTCCAACTGGATCACCTCTTAATGATGTTTTACCTGATGAACAGATACTAGAAACAACAAATTCAAATACACCACGATGAGAATTAAACTTTGATGGAAAGTCATCTGCTTGAAAATACAAAGACAAGCAGACAATCATACCAGACAAAGCTTGGGTAGGATTAATTTTCATTACTCCAAACAGAGCAATGATGCCATTTTCTTATCATTAGATTGAACCATGCATAAATAATGAAGCTGAATATGAATCGCTCTTAACTAGTCTAGAATTGACAATATCAATGGAAATAAAAAATATCAATATCTATAAAGACTCTCAAATGATCATTAATCAAATTGCAGGAAAATACAATACTTTGAAACCTCGATTAAATACTTCCGTTGCACTCTAAAACTGCTTCAAAAAATTATTGGTGTAACTTTCTTCTTAATTCCAAGATGAGACAATTCTTTAGCAGATGTCTTGGCAACACTTGCAAAAGAATTTGCTTGTCCATAAGAAGATGACATTCTGAGTTTTATAAAAGGACGACAAGTTCTTTCTTAGATTGAGATGAATAATGTACACAAAATTGGCAAAGACATGACAGTGACAATAATGAAGAACAAAAGGATGATTGGCGACAAACAATTATTCAATATTTAGAAATCGGAAGGTTACCCAAAAAAAAATTATCGCTGCTCAAATCAAACAAATGGCATTATTTAATGCTCTAGTAAACGATATTCTTTACAAGCAATCTTTTGACAAAATGTGATTAAGATGTATAAACCAATATTAAGCTCAAGAGATTGTTAAAGAAGCTCATTCAAGTCTATGTGGTGCACACCAATCTGCACCTAAAATGAAGATTAAAATAAAAAGAATGGGTTATTATTGGCCAATAATGATAACTGATTGTCTCAAAATCGCAAAGAAATGTCATCAAATTTAAACATATGTAGTGGTCTTACATTAGCCACCAAATGCGTTACATCCAACTATCGCATCTTGGCCTTTTGAATGTTGGGGCACAGACATAGTGGTCCCTTGTCGGCATATATTTTAGGTTGTAAATTTAATTTAGTATATATATATAATTTGGAAAGTAGCATTTGATTTTTGAAAATAATTTTTAAGTTCGAAAATTTTAAGATGTAAAATCAAACCGATCTCACATTCCAAATAGTTTATATAAACGAGCACCGCACCACAAACTGCGTATCTATCCCGAGGAATAGGCACACTGCTTGATGATGGGGCTCGATTAAATAAAATAGAAGATTTGTGACATCCATTTGGTCTGCGAACTAATTTTATAAGCCGACAGATTCCCCTGCTTAATATAAAGGAATTAACTAGGGTTTATATTACCTGGGTTCTTAAAGTTCCCTATAAGGGCAAGCCCCTATAGTTAATTACATCCTAAATGTCCGAAGACACTTAAGAAAACTCTCGATAATTATCAGTTGTTTTGCTCTCAAGAATTTCAAAGTTTAAGGTTTTCAAATAATTGGATTTTAGAAATTTCAATTAGGAATGGATCAAATTTGGAGCAGTTTATTTCAGGAGTCCAATGGAAGAGAAGCAGGGGAAGCTGGAGATCCAAGAAGAATCTTGGCAACTTCCCAAACTATCCTATTATTTGGCTTCGATTTGGGAGTTTATTTAATGTTTCATCCTGCCTGTTTTAATTAATTAGGTGTTATATTTATATGACACAATCATACAAATAGCCTCGAAGATGTGAGGGTTTATGTCGTACCAAACAACTACATCGGAATCCTAAGACCGGTTAGGGCTTAATCTGCATAAGACAATTATGCAAATACCTAACAAAAAGTTGAGGATTTATGTTGCACTATGCAAAACACCTCGAAGTCCTATGGCTTTGTTATTTAATTTCTCAGAAAGGTTTTGCTGATGTTGACATAGGTTTTGCTGATGACGATGGTCGTGCTACCCACTATGCTCCAAGCTCCTTATTGTTGCAGAGGTTTAGCTTTAGAAATCATAAATCAGGAGATGAGTGAAGTGTTTTGGTTTAGAAAAGTCTTAGAATACAAATATTTTAGTGTTTTAATTAAAACAAATCTTAAAGTTGATTAAACAGAACCGTTTAAGATCCCACGGTTCCATCATCCCGCACCAGATTATTTTCATCGGATTCACTTAGTCCAGATGAATTTGCTAAACTCAACTGAATGAGTTCCACACTTTCATTTAGACCGTGGGAAATCCCGTTAGCAACACGTGGGTTACATCATCCGATGTATTCCAGATCATCCAACGAGACGTTTTAATTTAGTCAAAGTTGTAATTTTTTTTTCTATTTGTGATTAAATTTTGGGTTGTCTTATATTTTGAAATATTGTGGCGGTAAATTTTATCTTGTATGACTTTTAATTTAGTTTTGGGTTTCAGTTTTGAGGCTTACCTAGAGGTTTCAGTTTTCATGCAACAATCTTATTTATCATGCAAGAAAAGTAGAACGCAGTAGAGGTAAATAAATTGCAATAAGGTAAATTGCAATAAAGTAAAAGCGTACCTGGAGGGTCTTCTCGTCATTCCCAGCTGAAAATTTAGTATTGCATTGCATGTATGTGTTTATAACTTTGTAGAAATTAAATCATGCCAGAAAACAGGATGAAGTAGAACTAACAAGAAGTAACAACTCAATCTTATGATGTCTATGTAAAGATCCTGGTTGTCTACCAAGTCCTATGATGTCTATGTGAATTCTTCTGTCGTGTTTCAATAAAATTTGTTTAATTTAATTGAGGATGGTTTCGTTAAGCAGACATATTTAGTTTAATAGACCTAAGAGGTATCCAAAGAGTCAAAGAAGGATGCAGATCCATGCTTCCCTCTCATATCCTGATGAAAAGTCTCGGGCTCATTTAGACTTATTATGTTGCTTAACAATTCACCCTACCTATACCCTTATGCTTAATGAACACAGGTGTTCGGGGTAGGTTGGGGCAGATGGGTTTAGGTGTGGTTTGGATTTGGATTGGTGGCAATTGGTAGTTTGATTTGGACTTATGGGACTGCTATGAAGAGTTTGTGGTTTTTAATTGAGTTAGATTTTAGTTTGGGAATTGGAGGATTTGAATTTAGTTTGGTTTGTATTTGTTTTGGGTTTGAACTAGGTTTGGTTTTGGTTTATGTTTTGGTTTGTGTTTTGTTTGATTTTGGTTTTTGTTTTGGTTTGGGTTTTGGTTTTGGTTTGGGTTTTAAATTTGGTTTGAGTTTTGGTTTTGGTTTGGTTTGAGTTTGATTTTGGTTTTGGTTTGTGCTGGGATTTGAAACTAGGGATTTTAAGTTTGGAATATGAATTGGGAAGGTTATGTGGACATCGGGTAAAATTTGGGTTATTCCATGCATTCACTAAGCATAAGGATTCTCTTATTATGTTTTCTACACCAAGTTGTGATTTCCTAGGGGTCTTTATAAAAGAAAAAAAAATGAACCATGCCTCAGGAATGTTGTTGTGATTGTTATCGTGTTGGTATTGTATTATGGTCGGGATTGTTGTTGTGTGTTGTGATTGTTGTTGTGTTGGGATTGTTGTTGTTGTTGTGATTGTTGTTATGGTTGTGTTGTGATTGTTGTTGTTGTTGTATGTTATTGTTGTATTTTATTTATATGTTATATCATTATTGTATGTTATTTTATTCTTATGATGTTATGTTATTTAAAATTATTATCCTTTATGGTTTATTTAATTTATTATTCATTATCTTATGTGATTTATTTACTTTATCATTATTTATTTAATTAATTGTTATTTATTTATTTTATTTTACTTGAGCTTGATATTTATTTATTATTATTTTAGTTTTAATTTATTTTAATTAATTTAATTCAATTTATTAGCATTTACAATTATTATTTAATTTAATTTAATTTAACTTTATTTAATTTAATTTAATTTATTTAAATAATTTTAATTTACTTTTAAATTATTTATTTATTTACATCATCATTTAATTTAATATAATTTTTTTATTTAATTTAATTAATTTTTTTAATTTATTTAATTTAATTTAAACTATTATTTATTTAATTGTTTTTTGTTTACTTAATTATTTATTATTTAATGTAATTTATTTAATTTAATTACAATTTAATTTAATTTATTTATTTTAATTATTATTTTATTTTAATTATTTAATTTTAATTTAATTCATTATTCATTTATATTATTTAAATTATTTTTAATTTATATATATATATATGTATTATTTATTTTATTATTCCTTATAAGTTATTTTATTTTTAATTAATTATATGTACATTTTTATTACTTAAATATTATTGATTTAATATTGTTAATTTATATTATTAATTAACATTATTTATTATTATCATTTTTTTATTATCTATTTTTTTATAAAGCTTTTAAATTTTCTCTCTCCTAAATTATCCTTTTATGTATTTTAAGTTATTACCATTTATTTAAAGCTTTTACAAATATTATTTATTTATATATTTACATTTATAATATTATTTTTTTTTTTTACAAAAGAATGACATTCTTATTGACTTATTTTTGTTATTTATTTATATTTACAATTATTATTTTAGTTATTATTATTATTATCATCTTATATTTTCATTATTTTTTTTTTAGTTTATAATTATTTATTTTATTCTTATCATATTATGTCTATTACTTTCATATTGTTATTATTATTTTACATATATGTAAAGTTATATTATTCATATATTTTATTTTTATTTCTTTTGTTCTTTCATTTTTCTTTCTTTTATGTTACATTTCTCTTTTTCTTTTTTCTTTTTTTTCTTTTCTTTTTCTTCATGTTATGTTATTCATACATTATTAAAAATTCATATATAGTTATGTTATGCTCATTTCTCTTTATTTTCCATTTCCTTTATGTTATACTAAAAATTTTAAAATTCATTTTTAAGGTAATGAAAGCTAGGTGGTAGATTTGTAAATATTTAAACTAGTAAGCTTAGATGGCTAAATAACTTTGCATAAAAGAAATCCCTAAGCCTATGCATGAATAAAGTGAAGATAGCATGAAGGATAAACAACCTACACATGATTTTTTTACATGGAAGTTTGCATGAGAAAAAAAAGCTAAGCATGAAAACATTTGCATGAAAGAGAGGGATCTTAAGGCTATACATGGATACATAAAAAAAACATGCATGAAAGCTAAAAGAAATTAAACAATTTGTATGTGAATTTAAAGGTCTTTGTAAAGGAAGAAGAACATTGAAATTATGCATGTGTGTGTGATGTTTTAGGCTAGGCATGAAAGGGGTAAAACATTTTTCTTGGAGCTTAAATATTCATGGGATGAAATGTAGGGGGGCAAAAAAAAATATTACCTTAGCTTTAGAGAGGCACTTGTTGGAGACTTTGGCTAGGGGAGGAAGTGAATGAGTGTGGCTAATCTTGGAAGGAAGAAAAAAAGAAAAAAAGAAAGGGAGGCTCACGGCTAAGGAGTTGGGAGAGATTGGAATGGTGAAGTAAGTGAGTGTAAGTGAGTGTAAGGGGTGTTTAAGAGTGTTTATGGGGGGATTTATGGAGGAGGCTCACGGCTAAGGATGAATGGGAGAGTGAGGGAGAGATATGGTGGAGGTGAGGAGTTATGGTGGATGTGATGGATGAGGGATGAGGTGGCAAGTAGGGTGAAGGAGAAGAGATGGACGAGGGAAGATTTTTTTTTTGTTTTTTATTTTATTTATTTTATTTTATTTTATTTGTTTAATATATATATTTTATTATATATATAATTATTTTTGGGGTGTCATGATGTTTAATTTAATTAATTTTGATTTAATTTGATCTAATTTGAATTATTAGTTTAATTAGATTCAGTTGGGTTAGGGCTAACATAACTTGAGTTTGTGTGAGAATGAGGTCCAGGTGTCTTGATCAATATTGTTTATATGATTGTGATGAATATTTTTCATGAAGACATAAAGTGTCTTTGAGCTCATTTGGAGGTTCAATTTTTGCATGGATTGGATTTTTGATTATTTTGGACCATGTTGGGTTTGGGTCAAATTATATTGGGTTTGAGTGGGAATGGGGTTCCATGGTTTTCAGAAATAATGTATATATGGTTGTCTAGAAGAACTTTTATGAAGACATAAAATTATTTTGACGAGGTTTAGGGGGTCAATTTGGTAGATTTAGAACATGTGTCCAGCTTGGGTCAAAATGGGGAGGTTTTGGTCCAAAATGGATTTTGGGTAAGACCTGATCTCAAATTATGAGCAATTGATAATCCAATTCAGTTTAAGAAGGTGTTATAAAGAGTTTGGAATTGAAATTTTGGAGGAATTGATTGACATTGGGTCACTTTAGGAGTTTTGGGTTAATTAGACCAATTTGGGGATTTTGGATTTCAAGTGGAATTGGATTCAAATGAGGGTCACATTGGGCTTGAATTTGGTCTAGGTTAATATTGGGGATGTTTAATTTTGTTTTATAATTGAATTTGATGAAAATTGGGATCAATTGGGTCAAGGGTGGGTTTGGTTTAGGCACCTTTAGGTTAAATGGGCCAAGTTGGGATTTTAGATTGAAAGTGTATTAATTTGGAAAAAATTGACCCATAGTGTAGTTGAACAAAATGGAATTCGGAATTTTTAAGATTTTCTGGAATTTTTTTGAGAATTTTTTTGGAATTTTTGGATTCTTTGGCAAAAAGGGTATTTTAGGTATTTTTAGGGTATTGGGGAGTATTTTTGGAAATTTTGGAATTTTTGGTCATGGATGGTCAATTTGAGTGGTAAGGAATATCTTGGAATGATTTTTGGGGAATTTTGGTGAATTTTGGTGAATTTTAAGAATTTTTGGTACTTTAGGGAATTTTGGGAGGCCGGGGGCCAGAGATTGAAACTTTGGAGATTTGAAGATGGCTTCAAGTGAGCATGATGTAATGGTTTAAATTGGGTTATAGATGAAGGGTCACCCTCATTTGGTCCTCTATGTGTTGGTCCCTACCACTTAGTCATAGACTCAGGGCTGGGCTACCCACATGAGTTTCCAAAGAGTTGAGGGTTGAAATTAGGATGTGTAGTGTGTGTATGTTGTGAATGTGAAGTGTATGAGTGGTGAGCTCCAGACCTCCCTCAGGGAAAATCCTAAGGTCTTACCACCTATAGGAGAATTCCCAAAGGATTCATTATGCTTGCCTTTTTTTCTACCAAAAGGTAGAGGTGAGGCCTTAAGCATATGAAAACCCCCTAGTGAAGCAAGAAGAGTTTTAAATTTCTATGGGGAGGGTTCCATAACTAGTCCTCTAAGAAAGTCACCAGGAGAGTCCTATGGCTAGACCTTAGGCTATTCTAAAGAGAGACTAGACCTCAACCAAAAGTGAGGTCAACAAATGGACCCCCAGTAGGTGTGGTGTGATGGGATGGCACACTGCACGTATTGGTGTTGACCGACTAGATCAACAAGACTAACACAACTGTCTAAGTAAAATATTTAAGTTAGAACGTAGAATAAAGAGAGAGTTGTTGTTTCCACTGAGGAAATGAGGAAAATTTTCAAATCACAAGATTTCAAGATATTGGATTTTAGATTTGTTTCATTTTTTTGTTTCAAGTTTTAATTTTGAGTTCAAATTTTGATTTAATCAGAGTTTTAATTTAAATTGAAGTTGGATTCAAGGTTGATTTCAAGATTGATTCCGTGGAAATTCTAGATTTTGAAATGAGAATTGGAGCCTAGGGAGGAATCCTAAAGCAATGCGGTTTCAGATGTAAAATCCACAACCTCTAAAATTTGATTTTCGATTTGAACCATTGCGATAGGGAAAGAACCTACAGCAATGTGGTATCGGATGTAAAATTCTCAACCTCTAAAATTTGATTTTTTGATTTGAGTCATTGCGATAGGGAAAGGACCTAAAGCAATGCGGTATCAGATGTAAATCCTCAACCTCTAAAATTTGATTTTTGAGAGTGAACCATTGCAATAGGAAAAGATTCTAAAGCAATGTGGTATCGGATGTAAAATCCTCAACCTCTAAAATTTGATTTTTTTTATTTGAGCCATTGCGATAGGGAAAGAACCTAAAGCAATGCGGTATCGGATGTAAAATCCTCAACCTCTAAAATTTGATTTTCGATTTGGACCATTGCGATAGGGAAAGAACCTAAAGCAATGCGGTATCAGATGTAAAATCCTCAACCTCTAAAATTTGATTTTTGGTTTGAACCATTACTATAGGGAAAGATCTTAAAGCAATGCGGTATCAAATGTAAATCCTCAACCTCTAAAATTTGATTTTTGAGAGTGAACCATTGCAATAGGGAAAGATACTAAAGCAATGCTGTATCGGATATAAAATCCTCAACCTCTAAAATTTGATTTTTTTTTATTTGAGCCATTGCGATAGGGAATGAACCTAAAGAAATGCGGTTACGGATGTAAAATTTTCAACCTCTAAAATTTGATTTACGATTTGGACCATTGCGATAGGGAAAGAACCTAAAGCAATGCATTATTGGTTGTAAAATTCTCAACCTCTAAAATTTGAATTTTGATTTGAACCATTGCTATAGGGAAAGATCCTAAAGCAATGCGATATCAGATGTAAAAGCCTCAACCTCTAAAATTTGATTTTTTTTGATTGATTTGAGCCATTGCGATAGGGAAAGAACCTAAAGCAATGCGGTATCGGATGTAAAATCCTCAATTTCTAAAATTTGATTTTTGATTTGAACCATTGCGATATGGAAAGAACCTAAAGCAATGCGGTATCGGATGTAAAATCCTCAACCTCTAAAATTTGATTTTTTTTATTTGAGCCATTGTGATTGGGAAAGAACCTAAACCAATGCGGTATCAGATGTAAAATCCTCAACCTCTAAAATTTGATTTTTGATTTGAACCATTGCGATAGGGAAATAACCTAAAGCAATGCGTTATCGGATGTAAAATCCTCAACCTCTAAAATTTGATCTTTGATTTGAACCATTGCGATAGGGAAAGAATCTAAAGCAATGTTGAGATGTAAAATCCTCAACCTCTAAAATTTGATTTTTGATTTGAACCATTGCGATAGGAAAATAACTTAAAGCAATGCGGTATCGGATGTAAAATCTTCAACATCTAAAATTTGATTTTTGATTTGAACCATTACGATAGGGAAAGAACCTAAAGTAATGCGGTATCGGATGTAAAATCCTGAACCTCTAAAATTTGATTTTTGATTTGAACCATTGCGATAGGGAAAGAACCTAAAGAATGTGGTATTAGATGTAAAATCCTCAACCTCTAAAATTTGAATTTTTTTGTTTTAAGCCATTACGATAGGGAAAGAACCTAAACCAATACGGTATCGGATGAAAAATCCTCAACCTCTAAAATTTGATTTTCGATTTCAACCATTGCGATAGGGAAAGAACCTAAAGCAATGCAGTATCAGATGTAAGATCCTCAACCTCTAAAATTTGATTTTTTTTTTATTTGAGCCATTGCAATAGGGAAAGAACCTAAAGCAATGCAGTATCGGATGTAAAATCCTTAACCTCTAAAATTTGATTTTTATTGATTTGAACCATTGCGATAGGGAAATAACCTAAAGCAATGCGTTATCGGATGTAAAATCCTCAACCTCTAAAATTTGACTTTTTTTTATTTGAGCCATTGCGATAAGGAAAGAACCTGAAGCAATGCGGTATCGGATATAAAATCCTCAACCTCTAAAATTTGATTTTTGATTTGAACCATTGCAATAGGGAAAGATCCTAAAGCAATGCGGTATCGGATGTAAAATCCTCAACCTCTAAAATTTGATTTTGGATTTCTCGATTGCTTTCCAAAGATTTGTAATGTCAATTTGAAAAGTGTAGAATTTTGGTATTTTGAGAATTTCATGAAAGTTGTAAAAGATTTTTTGTGTGGAAAAAAACAGGTTAGTAGGGAATATGAGGATGTCACATATCCCATTCAAAAGAGTTGATCAAAAAGTTATTGGTTTGGATTGTATATGATTCCTTGCCATCAGAACCAAATCAAAAACCTCGTGGCTCCGTGTCAATTGAATCGTCTGCTCCTATCTCAGACATGGGAGAGAATTGAAAAGATTGGATTTTTGATTAGGAAGTTTTGAATTTGAATTTGATTGGGATTTGATTTGAGATTCAATTTGAGATTGCATTTTAAAGTATAGATTGGAGATTCAAATTTGAGGTTTACTTTTAATATTGAGATTTTTTTTTTGTTTCGATGATTCGAGTTTATTTTAATTTAGATTTCAATTCGATTTCGGATTTAATTTTGATTTGAAGTTTCATTTTGACTTGAAGTTTATTTCGTTATCTTATTCAATTTTTTATTTTATTTTTATTTTATTATTATTTTTTTTTAATTGTCATTTTTTTTATTTGTTGTGATTTGTTGGGGGAATTTATTATTGGTTTCTTTTTGTGAAGTTTTATTTTATTCATTTATGCCTCATCATTTTTCATTTTTTCTTTTATTTTCATTTTTATTTTTATTTATTTTTTTTTTTAGTTAAGGTTTGGACCCAGTCATAAAAAAGTGCGACATCTGTGCTTCGTAGAACGAGTTTGTCTTTGAAACATCACGATGCGTAGTTCTCCTGGAGGTACCGTCCACTGACCGAAGACCTTGTTAGAAAATGACCTAGTCTTTGAGGTACTATTGGAATTATATCCTTCCAAGTACCTATAAAGATATGTTATTTCTATGGACACCACAGCTGAAGAAACAGGAACTTCGTAGCTTCGTTTGTAACATTGGTCACTCTTTACCATTGATTTAGGAGGATTGTCTAGGCTATCTTTGCAAAGTTGCCCTGATGCCCTTTGAATTGATGTTGGATTTGTATCCTCTGGTATTGAAAGGCATGACTTCAGGTTTGAACTTCCATTAAATGCTAATAACATAGCCCATTTCTTTAATTCTTTCTTTCTGGGCCTAAGCAGATTCAAAATTTATGCTCACGTGATAGAAATATTTTTCATTGTCCAAAGATATTTCTGAGTCATTTAATGATCGACCAAAAGACATAAAATCTCTTGACTCTCTTCAAAGCATAATATCAGAGGAAACATCTAAAGGTAGTCTTTCAAGTTTTATTAATCGGGGGATGATTAAGACACCAATTTTTGATTATATGCTTGCCTCAAGCTTCTTCTCAGGGAGCTTAGTTGATTTCTCTTTTCTCTGTTTTTTTTTATATATTGAACTTTTCGTTCTTTTTTTTATTGAGGATTACTATATCTTGTGGAGCACATGTTAATGATTTTGAATGTCGAAACTGGGACACCAATTTTTGATTGTGTGCTTACCTCAAGCTTCTCCTCAGAAACACTTTTTATTTCTTTTTTTTAGTGCTCTTTTTGTTTTCTGAGAATTACTGTATCTGGCAGTGCATATTTCTGTTAAAGATTTTGAATGTCAAAAATCTCCCAATTAATAAATCTGCAAACCAATTTTATAAGCTGACAGGTTCCCCTGCTTAATATAAAGGAATTAAGCAGGGTTTATATTACCTAGGTTCTTAAAGTTCCCTATAAGGGCAAGCCCCTATAGTTAATTACATCCTAAATGTCCGAAGGCACTTAAGAAAACTCTCGATAATGATCAGTTGTTTTGCTCTAAAGAATTTCAAAGTTTAAGGTTTTAAAACAATTGGATTTCTGAAATTTCAATTGGGAATGAATCAAATTTAGAGCAGTTTATTTCAGGAGTCTAAAGGAAAAGAAGTAGGGGAAGCTGGAGATCCAAGAAGAATCTTGGCAACTTCCCAAATTATCCTATTGTTTGGCTTCAATTAAGGAGTTTATTTAATGTTTCATCCTGCCTATTTTAATTAATTAGAACTTATATTTATATGACACAATCATACAAACAGCCTCGAAGATGTGAGGGTTTATGTCGTACCAAACAACTACCTCGGAATCCTAAGACCGGTTAGGGCTTAATCTGCATAAGACAACTATGCAAATACTTAACAAAAAGTTGAGGATTAATGTTGCACTAGGCAAACCACCTCGAAGTCCTATGGCTTTGTTATTTATATTGTTAGAATGGTTTTGTTGATGTTGACACAGGTTTTGCTGATGACGATGGCCGTGCTACCCACTATGCTCCAAGCTCCTTGTTGTTGCAGAGGTTTAGTTTTAGAAATCATAAATCAGGAGATGAGAGAAGTGTTTTGGTTTAGAAAAGTCATAGAATCCAAATATTTTAGTGTTTTAATTAAAATAAATCTTAAAGTTGATTAAATAGAACCGATTAAGATCCCACTGTTCCGTCATCCCGACACCGTTATTTTCATCGGATTCACTTAGTCCAGATGAATTTGCTAAAATCAACTGAATGAGTTCCACACTTTCATTTAGACCGTGGGAAATCCCGTTAGCACCATGTGGGTTACATCATCTGAGGTATTCCCGATCATCCAATGAGACGTTTTAATTTCGTCAAAGTTTTAATTTTTGTTGTTTTGTTTGTGATTAAATTTTGAGTTGTCTTATATTTTGAAATATTGTGGTGGTGAATTTTATCTTGTATGACTTTTAATTTAGTTTTGGGTTTCAGTTTTGTGGCTATCCTATAGGTTTCAGTTTTCATGCAACAATCTTATTTATCATGCAAGAAAAGTAGAACGCAGTACAGGTAAATAAATTGCAATAAGGTAAATTGCAATAAAGTAAAAGTGTACTTGGAGGGTCTTCTCGTCATTCCCAGCCGAAACTTTAGTATTGTATTGCATGTATGTGTTTATAATTTTGCAGAAATTAAAGCATGCCAGAAAACAGGAAGAAGTAGAACTAATAAGAAGTAACAACTCAATCTTATGATGTCTATGTAAAGATCCCGGTTGTCTACCAAGTCCTATGATGTTTATGTGAATTCTTATGTCGTGTTTCAATAAACTTTGTTTAATTTAATTGAGGATGGTTTCGTTAAGCATACATATTAAGTTTAATAGACCTCAAGTGTATCCAAACAGTCAAAGAAGGATGCAGATTCATGCTTCCCTCTCATATCCTGATGAAAAGTCTCGGGCTCATTTAGACTTATTATGTTGCTTAACAATTCACCTTACCTATACCCTTATGCTTAATGAACACAGGTGTTCGGGGTAGGTTGGGGCAGATGGGTTTAGGTGTGGTTTGGATTTGGATTGATGGCAATTGGTAGTTTGATTTGGACTTATGGGAGTGCTATGAAGAGTTTGTAGTTTTCAATTGAGTTTGATTTTAGTTTGGGTATTGGAGGATTTGAATTTGGTTTGGTTTGTATTTGGTTTGGGTGAACTAGTTTTAGTTTTGGTTTATGTTTTGGTTTGGGTTTTGTTTGATTTTGGTTTGATTTTGGTTTTGGTTTTGGTTTTGGTTTAGGTTTTGGTTTTGGTTTGGGTTTTAAATTTGGTTTTAGTTTTGGTTTTGGTTTGGTTTGAGTTTGATATTGGTTTTGGTTTGTGCTAGGATTTAAAACTAGGGATTTTGAGTTTGGAATATGAATTGGGAAGGTTATGTGGACATCGGGTAAAATTTGGGTTATTCCATGCATTCACTAAGCATAAGGATATTCTTATTATGTTTTCTACACCAAGTTTTGATTTCCTAGGGGTCTTTATAAAGGGAAAAAAATGAACCATGCCTCAGGAGGCCTATCCTAGGTTTGATTGTTATTGTGTTGGTATTGTATTGTGGTTGGGATTGTTGTTGTGTGTTGTGATTGTTTTTGTTGTTGTGATTGTTATGATGGTTGTGTTGTGATTGTTGTTGTTGTTGTATGTTATTGTTGTATTTTGTTTATATGTTATATCATTATTGTATGTTATTTTATTCTTATTATCTTATGTTATTTAAAATTATTATCTTTTATGTATGATTAAAATTATTATTATCTTTATGGTTTATTTAATTTATTATTTATTATCTTATGTGATTTATTTACTTGATCATTATTTATTTAATTAATTGTTATTTATTTATTTTATTTTACTTTAGCTTGATTTTTATTTATTATTATTTTAGTTTTAATTTATTTTATTATTTAATTTAATTAATTTAATTCAATTTATTAGCATTTACAATTATTTTTTAATTTAATTTAATTTAACTTTATTTAATTTAATTTATTTTATTTAATTATTTTTAATTTAATTTTAAATTATTTATTTATTTACATCATCATTTAATTTAATATAATTTTGATTTATTTAATTTAATTAATTTATTTAATTTATTTAATTTAATTTAAACTATTATTTATTTAGTTGTTTTTTGTTTACTTAATTAATTATTATTTAAGGTAATTTATTTAATTTAAGTATTATTTAATTTAATTTATTTAATTTAATTATTATTTGATTTTAATTATTTAATTTTAATTTAATTCATTATTCATTTATATTATTTAAATTATTTTCAATTTATATGTATATGTATTATTTATTTTATTATTCCTTATAAGTTATTTTATTTTTAATTAATTATAGGTCCATTTTTATTACTTAAATATTATTGATTTATTATTGTTAATTTATATTATTAATTTACATTATTTATTATTATCATTTTTTTGTTATTATTTATTTATTTATAAAGCTTTTTAATTTTCTCTCTCCTAAATTATCCTTTTATTTATTTTAAGTTATTACCATTTATTTAAAGCTTTTACAAATATTATTTATTTATATATTTACATTTATATTATTATTATTATTATTATTTAAAAAAAAAAAGAATGACATTTTTATTTACTTATTTTTGTTATTTATTTATATTTACAATTATTATTTTTGTGATTATTATTATTATTATCATCTTATATTTTCATTATCTTTTTTTTTAGTATATAATTATTTATTTTATTCTTATCATATTATGTTTGTTACTTTCATATTGTTATTATTATTTTACATATATGTAAAGTTATGTTATTCATACCTTCTATTTTTATTTCTTTTCTTCTTTCATTTTTCTTTCTTTTATGTTACATTTCTCCTTTTTTTTTTCTTTTCTTTTTCTTTATGTTATGTTATTCATACATTATTAAAAATTCATATATAGTTATGTTATGTTCTTTCTCTTTATTTTCCATTTCCTTTTTGTTATACTAAAAATTTTAAAATTCATTTTTAAGGTAATGAAAGCTATGTGGTAGATTTGTAAATATTTAAACTAGTAAGCTTAAATGGCTAAATAACTTTGCATAAAAGAAATCCCTAAGCCTATGCATGAATAAAGTGAAGATAGCATGAAGGATAAACAACCTACACATGATTTTTTTACATGGAAATTTGAAAGAGAAAAAAAAAAGCTAAGCATGAAAACATTTACATGAAAGAGAGGGATCTTAAGGCTATACATGGATACATGAAAAAAAACATGCATGAAAGCTAAAAGAAATTAAACAATTTGTATGTGAATTTAAAGGTCTTTGTAAAGAAAGAAGAACATTGAAATTATGCATGTCTGTGTGATGTTTTAGGCTAGGCATGAAAGGGGTAAAACATTTTTCTTGGAGCTAAAGTATTCATGGGATGAAAAGTAGCGGGGAAAAAAGTATTACCTTAGCTTTAGAGAGGCACTTGTTGGAGACTTTGGCTAGGGGAGGAAGTGAATGAGTGTTGATAATCTTGGAAGGAAGAAAAAAAGAAAAAAAGAAAGGGAGGCTCACGGCTAAAGAGTTGGGAGAGATTGGAATGGTGAAGTAAGTGAGTGTAAGTGAGTGTAAGGGGTGTTTAAGAGTGTTTATGGGGGGATTTATGGAGGAGGCTCATGGCTAAGGATGAATGGGAGAGTGAGGGAGAGATATGGTGGAGGTGAGGAGGAGTTATGGTGGAGGTGAGGAGGAGTTATGGTGGAGGTGATGGGTGAGGGATGAGGTGGCATGTAGGGTGAGGGAGAAGTGATGGATGAGGGAAGATTTTTTTTGTTTTTTATTTTATTTTATTTTATTTGTTTAATATATATATAATTATTTTATGGGTGTCATGATGTTTAATTTAATTAATTTTGATTTAATTTGATCTAATTTGAATTATTAGTTTAATTAGATTCATTTGGGTTTGGGCTAACATAACATGAGTTTGACTGATAATGAGGTCTAGGTGTCTTGATTAATATTGTTCATATGATTGTGATGAAGATTTTTCATGAAGACACAAAGTGGCTTTGAGCTCATTTGGAGGTTCAATTTTGGCATGTATTGGATTTTTGATTATTTTGGACCATGTTGGGTTCGGGTCAAATTAGATTGGGTTTGAGTGGGAATGGTGTTCCGAGGTCTTCATAAATAATGTAGATATGGTTGTCTAAAAGAACTTACATGAAGACATAAAATGGTTTTGACAAGTTTTAGGGGTTCAGTTTGGTGGATTTAGAACATGTGTCCAGCTTGGGTCAAAATGGGGAGGTTTTGGTCCAAAATGGATTTTGGGTAAGACCTGATCTCAAATTATGGGCAATTGATAATCCAATTCAGTTTAAGGAGGTGTTATAAAGAGTTTGGAATTGAAATTTGGGAGGAATTCATTGACATTGGATCACTTTAGGAGTTTTGGGTTATTTAGACAAATTTGGGGATTTTGGATTTCAAGTGGAATTGGATTCAAATGAGGGTCACATTGGGCTTGAATTTGGTCTAAGTTGATATTGGGGATGTTGAATTTTGATTTAGAATTGAATTTTATGAAAATTGGGATCAATTGGGTCAAGGTTGGGTTTGGTTTAGGCACCTTTAGGTTAAATGGGCCAAGTTGGGATTGATTGAAAGTGTATTAATTTGGCAAAATTGACCCATAGTGTAGTTAAAAGAAATGGAATTTGGAATTTTTAGGATTTTCTAGAATTTATTTGTGAATTTTTTGGAATTTTTGGATTCTTTGGCAAAAAGAGTATTTTGGGTATTTTGAGGGTATTAGGGGGTATTTTTGGAAATTTTATAATTTTTTATCATGGATGGTCGATTTGAGTGGTAAGGAATATCTTGGAATGATTTTTGGGGAATTTTGGTGAATTTTGGTGAATTTTAAGAATTTTGGGTAATTTAGGGAATTTTGGGAGGCCGGGGGCCAGAGATTGAATCTTTGGAGATTTGAAGATGGCTTCAAAGTGAGCATGATGTAATGGTTTAAATTGGGTTATAGATGAAGGGTCACCCTCATTTGGTCCTCTATGTGTTGGTCCCTACCACTTAGTCATAGCTCAGGGCAGGGCTGCCCACTTGAGTTTCCAAAGAGTTCAGGGTTGAAATTAGGATGTGCAGTATGTGTATGTTGTGAATGTGAAGTCTATGAGTGGTGAGCTCCAGAACTCCCTCAGGGCAAATCCTAAGGTCTAACCACCTATAGGAGACTTCCCCTAGGATTCCTTATGCTTGCCTTTTTTTCCTACCAAAAGGTGGAGGTGAGGCCTTAAGCATATGAAAACCCCTTAGTGAAGCAAGAAGAGTTTTGAATTTCTATGGGGAGGGTTCCATAACTAGTCCTCTAAGAAAGTCACCAGGAGAGTCCTATAGCTAGACCCTAGGATATTCTAAAGAGAGACTAGACCTCAACCAAAAAGGAGGTCAACAGCCCTATAGACCCCCATCATCTAAAGGCCATCGATTCATTATAGCAGCCACTGATTAATTTTTCTAATGGGCAGAAGCAATACCGCTCAGAGATGTTAAGGCAAAGCAAGTTCTCCATTTTTTCAAGACTCATATTATCTATAGATTTGGAATTCTTTAAAGGGTCATATCAAACAATGGACTAGTTTTTAAAAACACAAAAAGAAACAACCTTATAGAGAGACATGGGATAAATTGGAGATGTTCCACAATCTATTATCCTAAATTCGTTGACCTTCAACAAAACATTATTACAAATTTTGAAAAAGACATTAGCTAACAGTCCAATATAGTGGCATGAGCGATTGATAGATGCTTTATTGGCCTATAAGACTAGATACCGAACATGAACACAGTCAACACCATTTGCGTCAGTATATGGTTCTAAAGCCATCTTACCACATGAAGTGCAAATTCCTTCTTTCAGATTTGCGGTCACGGGAAAAATAACTAGAGAAGAAAATGCCAAATTACAACTTGAGAAACTTGAGAGTTTAGAAGGTAAGCTTCTGCAAGCCCAACATAATCTTGAATTATATCAAGCAAAAATGATAAGGGCCCTGTGACAAATTGGTTTGCCCTTGAACGTTTGGAATCAGTGAATTAGTTTTAGTTCACCAAAAACCTATCCTCGCTCATCGAAGAATAAGTGAAAAGTTTGAATTAAAATGGGAGGGCCTGTATGTAATTGAATAGACATATTCAGGAGAATCTTAATAACTTGTAGACTGTCAAAAAGAAAGAGTCTTACCCCTTATTAACATGCGTTTCTTGAAAATTTATTATGCAACATGAAGATGATGACTTGTTTAAAAATTGGGAAAACAATGAATTAAATGTCAAATGAAATTTCTGACAATCAATGTCTTTCTTTGAACATTTGCTTCTGTTCACATAACATTATTACATAAAGATCATTTCTCAACAATAATTAATTTTATATTGACATATTAAATCAATTAGTAGTCTGATATGTTTTCATTAACCTATTGCTTGCAGGAAAATGTCAAACAATAGACTCTTGTTCACTTTTTAAAGTGGTGTGTGTTTGGCATTGGGCAGCTGATATATCTAGAAAGGATTAAAGATCCATTTTGACTTTGACATGACACAGATCAAACTATTATATAATGGGCCATTGTTGTTTATTATTGACGAAGAGGAAGCCGAAAGAGAATTGATCGTGCTGGAGTTCAGGACCAAACAACAAGACATCACTGAGGAAAAAGTGAAACCAATGGATTAGAGAAGAACAATTGACTCTGGAAAATTAAAGTCAATAATAGTCGTTGCAACTTAGGAGATCATAGAAGAAACTTTTGCGGGATTCAATAAATTAATAGTAGGATTGACTCGGGCCAAAAGATGAAAATAAAAGAATAGAACAGATTAAAAAAAAAGAGCAACGGAATGTGAATCTTTTCGAGGAAGACACTTCAAGATTCGAATTTTCGATCTATAAAGATAGGCCTAGAGAGGTATATCCCATTCTAGGAGTAGAGAATCTTGATCCTGAGGAAGAGAAAGCAATAGAAAGGATAGTTTTTGCACCTACTCCATTTGTGTCTATACTTGACCTCAAGACATTAGATAAATCTACTAACAAATAAATTATTTCTAAAGAAGAATTGAGGCACTTTCAAGCACTTAGATGACACTCTTTCAAACAATTTAAACATATCAATGCTCGGATTATAAACATTTTAGAAGGTATTAAATTGGTGTTGACCTCACTTTTGGTTGAGGTCTAGTTTCTTCTTTGATAGTCTAGGGTCTAGCTATAGGACTCTTTTGGTGTCTTTTCTTAGAAGACTAGCCATGGAACCCTACCACATTGAAATTCCACATGCTTTCTTTTCTCACATGGAGATTTCACCTGTTAAAGCCTAACCTCTAATGATCAGAGGAAAGAAACTAAACATAAGGAAGGCTAAGTGAAATCCCCTATAGGTGGTCATTCCCTAGGGTTGACCCTGTAAGGTCCGAGACTTATGTTCTGCACTCAAACGCTACACGCTTACAACTCTGAACCAAACACATCCCATTTTGATCCCTTAACTCTTTGGAAACCCACGTGGATAATCCCACTAACAATAAGCCTATGGCTAAGGGACCAGGACTAACACATAAAGGACCAAGGAGAGTCACTTCTGATTTGTAAATCAAACAGCTTGACATCCTAATTTGAATTCTGAAATCCTACCAAAATCTCCCTAAATTACTGAAATTCCCAACAATCATTCTGAAATACCTCCCAACACTAAAATTGACCTAAGTTACCGAAATTTACCAAATTTCCAAAATTGCCCCCAAGATGCCCGAGTTACTAAATGGCCAGTGAAAAGGGCCCCAAAACCCAAAACTTCCCAGAATCACCCAAGCTCTCCTAAAATCATTCTAGAATATTCCCCTCATTGCACTGAGAAGTTTGACTGTAAACATGTCATATTTCCAAGCAACTGGTGGGTCCCTCGCAACCAAAGAAGTCGATACTTGAAAAATGTTTCGAGGTTCATAAAATTGTTCGCATTGGTCAAAAATGCCCTCGGACACTCCTGCTTGACTCTAAATTTCATTTTGTACTTCCCTGAGCCTTTAATTTAGCTTTTTGACGACTTACCCCGAAACCCCCAAAATTACCAAAACACTCTGCTTAGCCAAAAATTCAAAAAATTCCAAAAATTCCCAAAAATTCACAAAACTTCTGACAAATTTCTAACTTCATTTTCTTCAACTACACTGTAGCCCAATTTTTTCAATTTAACCCGATTTCGTCAAAAGCCCAAAAATTGACATTTTTTACCCGATCGTCGACTAGGTTGCCCAAAAGACCCCAGATCGCGAAACAGACCGCGCCTTTATGTCTGAAAAATCAAAATTATTTTGGAAGGATATATAATTTGCTATGGTTTGGCTCACGGGCGAATGGTGCTAAGGTCGGAGCGTTCGGGTAAGTAATTAATTATTAAAATATTATCTTTTTTTTTGCTTTCTCCCAAACCTAGCCCTAGGCGACGCACCCTCTCCCCCTTTTGTTTGCAAATTTTAGCCTAGCCGAACCCTAACAAGCTTGGCTGAAACTTCCATGGTGTGCCCCTCTTTGCTTCTTCTCCAAGGCATGGCTTCTCTTCTCCTGGCTTCAATCCCATCATGGTAGCAATCCATCATCTCCTTCAGGCATTAGTCACTTCTTTTCTGCACTCCTTTCATCTCTATCACCTCAAAGGATGTTTAATGGTAGCATCTACTTTCTACCAAAGGTCCTTACCCATGGGTATGTTCAAGGCCTCATATTCTTCTTCTCTTTTCTTTTTCTTCTTTTCACTATAAAATGGCCTTTTTTTTGGACCCCTTTCGTGTTGGCCGAAATTTGAAGAAACTTGCAGAGGTTCTGCCCAAATCTCTTCAAAAAGCTTGTTTTCACCTTCCTTCGGTGCTTCGTACCAAGTGGTAACCCCCTTAGTTCCTTAACCTTTTTGGTTGTTTGATATTTGATGTTGGAAGTGATGCATTTTATGGTTTAATTGTTGGTTTGGCTATCTTTTCTTTACTTATGTTGCATTGCTACAAAGTTCTTTAAAAAAAAGAGAGAAAGGATGATGAAAGGAAAGTTTGTTCATGCTTAAATTTTTTTCGTGGTGGAGAAAAAAGTCAAGCTTCTTAAAGCCTTTGCCTCTTCTTTTTAAATACATGGAATTTTATGGCTATGTTTCTATTGATTTTTATTCCTAATGGTTGCATGTTTTAAAAGCTAGAGAAATCTTTTCTCTCCTTATATCATGTGCTACAAGTTACTTTAAAAAAAATGATGAAAGGAAAGTTTGATTTTGTTTAAAGCATTGGTCGAGGAAAGGTTAAGCTTGCTAATTTCTTTACCTCCTTTTGTTGATTCATGAAAGTTGGTGGCTATGCTTCTATTGCTTTTATTCACAATGATAACATGATTAAGAGGCTAGAGAAAACATTTCTTTCCTCTTTTACATTTCTATGAGCTTCTTTAAAAAAGAAAATGATCAAGGAAAAGTTTGGATTTTTCTTAAGGCATTGGTGGAGGAATGGGTGAGCTTGCTAGTGCCTTTGCCCCTTTTGTTGATTCATGAAATTTAATGGTTATGCTTTCTTATTCCTAATGGTATCATATTATGTGAAGGTAATATGAGCATGAAAGTTCATAGAGGTGGAGTTTGTTATGTTTCATTTTTACATTTGTATGCATGGTGGCAAGAGAGTTTATGGGGCTTTCAATATTTTGAAAACTCTATGCATTAAGGTTTCTATTTGTGCATCAAGTAATTGACCCAGTTTCATTTGGGCTTGAGAAAGAGGAGGAATGCTTGTTATGCTTTTACTATGCTCATGTACTTACCACTTTTTATTTAACTTCACCATTGCCTACATTTTTAATATTGGCCTTAGTAGGATGAAAGAGCATGCTTACTAATTAGGTGGGAAATTTTGTGCAAAATTCGGATTACAAAATGCTTACTTTTGGAACACTCACAAATGAGACCATACATGCTTTTTTTTCACTTATTTCACAAAGCTTTCATACATATAACACTTGGGCTTTGATTTCACACACACTTCACCTCATTCCACACATTGAAATTGGTTCGGTGAAATTTTTTGCAAAATTTGGATTACAAAATGCTTAATTTTTGAACACTCACAAATGAGACCATACATGCTTGTTTTTCACTTCTTTCACTAATCTTTCATACATATAACATTTAGGCTTTGATTTTACACACACTTCACCTCATTCCATAATTCATCTTTTTACACAAAACTTTTACTTTACTTTTAAAACACCCATGTGCTACACAGAAGGGTTTCACATTCTACATACACCTCACCAAATTTTAAAACACTTACATTCTACATCTAAGAGGTCTACATTTCACATGCATTTGACACTTTTGGAGGTGGCTATTAACATCAAATGTTTGTTGGAGGAGAGGGGAATTGCTACATATATATATTTGTGGCACTTGTTTTGATTATGCTCATTAAATTTTTGAAGGAATACCATCACATATATGTTGTCCAAATTGAAAAATCTGCACTTGAATGTTCATTTGGAATTGATTTGGATCAATCCTATGCATACCCAAAGTAAAAGTCTACACTTGTATGTTCACTTGGAATTGATTTCGCTCAATCCTATGCATGCCCAAAGTAAAAATCTGCACTTGTATGTTCATTTGGAATTGATTTGTATCAATCCTATACATGCCTAATACAAAAAATCTGCATTTATATGCTCATTTGGAATTGATTAAGACCAATCCTATGCATGCCTAAAGAGAAAATCTGCACTTGTGAGTTTAATTTGAGTTGATTTTGATCACTCTTATGCTGCCCCAACATGAAAATTTGCACCGTTACACTTGTTATAAGTCGATTTTAAACTCCTCTTTGCTACCCCTATGTGAAAATTTACATTGGTAGCAATGTTTCAAAGCTTCATGTTTATGTAATGTTGAAGGTTATAGCCTCTCTTTAACTATGCTTCTCTATGTTGGATAGGCTTAGCTTGAAAAACTTGATACGCTCTGCTTTATGCTGCAAAACATCTCTATGTTTAGTGTATTTTGCTTGAAGCTTTGAGCCTTACTCCTTCATGAGAGATATGCACATATAGGTGGCATTCCTTTTCTTCATTCTTACTCTCTTTAATGCATGATTGAGTACTTAATGAAGTGTGGCATGTTGCTTAGCCTTTCTCTTAACAAATGTGGGGTTTGCTTTGCTTTGCTTTTGAGAAAAGAGAGGTAATGTGAGAAAAGAAAAGAAAATGGGAAAAAAAAAAGAAAAGAAGAAAAAAGGAAAATAGAAGGGAAGAAGGTTGGGTTGAAAGGTTTAGTGACATGCTATACTTTCTCCATTCTTGCTTCTTTATGCTCTCTACACCTTACTTATGAAATTTGGGATGTCCTAGTATCTATTGTTAGCATGAGTTAGAGGTTGTTTTGGAGTTACCTTGGCTCCCCTCTTTCCCCTCCACCGTGTGGTTTGATTGTTTTACTGAGATGAGATTTCATGTATAAGTGTTAACGCTCCTCTTTTGCTTACATATCTTGCATGCTTGGAAATTTGGAATACATGCTATGAATCGTGTTGATGGTATGGCTTAAGTCTAATTCTTGGAGCCCTTTTAGCTACATGCTTGCTCTCTAACTTGTTGTATGGATGAGGTTTGGAAAAGGAACATATGATGCTTGCTTTTTCTTTCTCCTAGTATTACATGTTTAGCATGAAATGGGTTGGTGATGCTTTTGATTGAATGATTATTTGGTGAAGCACTTATTGTGATGCATTCTTATGATATTCTATTTGTTATACTTTTGCATATGTCGATGAACTTAAACTTTTTGGAAAAACATATAAAAGAGGGGAGGTTCTGCCGGATTTTTCGTGGAAATTTGCTTTTGCATTTCTCTTTAAGCCATGAGGTTGCTTGGTTTTGGCCCCTTATGGGCTCAGTTTTTGTCCTTATGGAGGCTCAGATTTCCCCTCCTTTTTGCACCTAATTATGGTACAACTTGTAGCTTTGAATGGTTTTGTTTTGAGTGCTTTCTCCTTCCTTTTACTTGAGGGTTCGATTTCCTTTTTTTTTGCTACTCCTATTAATAGCCTTATGACAAGCTAGCTTGGAGCTTTGTGTGGCTCGGCCTCATGGCCTGATGGGCCCATTTTCTTTATGTTTGGTTGGGTTTCTATTTGAACATACATGTCTTGGTTTCGGGCATTAACAAGGTTTAGTTTCTAGCATGAAAATCGGACTTGTATTTTCTTCTGAAGTCTTTCTTCGTTAAGGCTCAAGTTGAGTTTCGGGATCTCCTTCCTTAAGGTTTTAAAATCCGAAAGTTTCATTTGTCAAAGTTTAATTCACATATGAAAGAACCTTTTTTCATATATTGGGGTTTGGAAATAGCTTTCATTCAGTTTTGAGGACCGATCCGCTTCCTTTACGACGTCATTTTAGGTGGGTCATTCTCTCCTCTCTCTTTTCCTCGTCCCTTATCTTTTTTTGCTTCTTCTTGCTTCTTGGCCTAGTTTTTTGCACTTACGTATGAGGAATAAGTGTGCATGTATAACATTTCTCTATATGTGGGGCCATAAAATAAGGCTGCTAGTAGGATGGTTAGAGAGGAGGATGATAACATTGTATTAAAGAGAGATACGAGAGATTTCTAAAATAGTGCCTCCTGACTCAGAGACCCTCGAGAGGGTAGAGAATGGAATTTACGATACTATTCGCCTACCCTTGGCGTATCTGCCAATATTACTCATAAGTTGTTAGTTGTACTAATTCGATTAGGATAGTCAACCTGTGGATCACACTGTTTTACAAAATATACAAATACATTTTAAAATACAAAACTACCACCACTACAAAATAGCCTTTCACCCATACATTTTTACTTGCATGCAATCCAATTTGAAATAAATGAAAAAATTACAAACGTCCATGGTTGACTGTTTGGATCGAGCTAGGACTGCCTTCTGTAAGATGACGGTCTAGTAGTCAGCACTTAAGATTGGGATATATACAGCACAACTCAGAGTCCTTTGCTCCATCAGGCTTACGGTCATCCTGATCTTATAGTCCATCTTTGTAGTCTTCTCACGGTTACCTTTTCTATGGGTTTTCTACGAATTTTTCTGACTTTACCTATGGGTTCTTGTGGTTTGTCCCGTGTTTTCTACAGTTTTTGTATCTGATGTCTTTTCTTCAAACTTTTCACAAATTGCACTTTACGACTTTTCCTACATACTTTTACATTTTCACATACACCTCAGCACACACTTGCACCACTTGTCTGCTACTACTGTTTTACCTTTTTGTACCATACTCCTATTTTCTCGCTACTGTTGTTTTACTTTACTACATACTCCGCTACTACTATTTCTTCACTACTGCACTTTACCTTTTGTGCTTTATTGTAAATTTACTTTGTTGCAAATCATGATACTTGCCTGTGAAAATTAAAATTACCCCACAACATTCAAAATATAAAATAACTCAAAATCTAATAAAAAACAAAAATAAAATTTGCAACTTCAACTAAATTGAAACGTCTCTTGAATAACCGGGAATCCCTCGAAGGAGGTAACCTATATGTTGCTAACGGGGTTTCCCAAAGTCTAAATGAAAGCTTGAAACACGTTCAATTGATTTTAGCAAATTCATTTGGACTAAGTGAATCTGATATAAATGGTGAAACCGGAATGAAGGAATCGTGGGATCCTAACCGGTGTCGCCGTAATAAACTTAAACATTTGTTTTAATTAAAACAATAAGCTACCTAAATTTTAAAACTTCCAGAACATGACACTTCTCTCACCGCCCTAGTTATCACTTCTTAAACTAAACATTTTGCAAAAACAAGTAGCTCGAGGCACACACCGTGGGCAACACGATCAAAGACGTGGAAGAACGTGTTCGAGAGAGCAAATAACGGATCTACAGTAGAAACTCTCTTCCTTAGAATTAAATAACAAGCCATAGGACTTCAAGGTAGTCGACCTAGTGCGATATAAATCCTCACCTTATGTTTCGGGTATTTCCACTTAGTGCAATATAAACCCCAACTCGTTTTAGGTTTTCAAAGTTGTCATCCGATAGATGTAAACCCTCCTAATTTCTATGCCATTCACCTGATCGACATCAAGTGAGTGTAAGACCTAACTTAATTAAAATCGATAAGATCAAAAATAAAAATATCTTCTCTACATAAATTGAGTCAAACAATAGGATAGATTGGGAAGTCACCAAGACTCCTTCTTGGATCCATGACCTCTCGTAGTTTGTCCTCCTTTGGGTTCCTACAATAAATGTTCCAAAACTTGAAACCCTTCACCTATTAGATTCCGATTACCTAATTTTTTTTGAAAATTTTAGCCTTTATAAGTCAATTCATAAAACTATATTTCCTGATATAAATTGAGAGTTTTCTTAGGTGACTTCGGTTATCTAAGATGTAATCAACTATAAGAGCATGCCTTATAGGAAACAGAAACGAACCCCAGTATTAAAATAAAACCTATCTAATTCATTTGTATTAGATAGGGGAATTTGTCAATCAATATAAAAGGTTCACAGACCAGAACGGATGTCATGAATGTTGTAGTTTATTTGATCAAGTCGTATCATCAAGTAGTGTGTTTATTCCTCAGAATAGATGTATCGCTTGCGATATTATGCTCATTCATTTCAAACTAATAAACGAATGAGATTCATCCATTCTCATTTTCTAAAGTTTAAAAGATTATTTTCATAAATTCATCTATACATACATTAGATTATATTAAAAGCACATTTTATAAAATCACATTTCATAATTTTCAAAAGTCCCAAAGCCTACGAATTTAATCGGCCGACAATTGGTCATAAGGGTCTTTGATGAGGATGAACAAGCTGTCATTGTTGAGCATATAATGGAAGCTCGAGATTGTGGACAAGTTGGATGGTTGAAGAAAAGGATAATTTTTTAGCCCAATAAATGGATACACAACAAATAATAGGTGACTATTGACACGCCTAAAATATATATGCTTTTTGCTATATCATTTTACTTATTTTTTAATGATATTACACTTTAAATGAAGGTATTTTGTATGTTTATTGGTTTTAGGTACAAGAAATGGTGATTGGAGCAAAAGGAAGCAAAAACGGTGCAATTTGGAGCAAAAACGAGCAAGAAATGAAATTCTGCCCTGACTCCTTTCGATAAGTCTTTTGATGCTTAATATCTTTTACACTTCTTGCATATTTTTGAATGATATTATACTTTAAAGAAAGGTTATTTTTATGCTTATTTCGTAGGGCTATTTATTACAAATGCAACGCAACTGAAATAGGACGAAACGGAGTTGAAACGGAGTTGAAACGGAGCCAAAAGGAGCGAAACCGTGGAGCTGCGCAGCAGCCTGCTCACCGACGAAAGGATTTAAGTTACATAACATTCCTTTTCAAAACTGACATGTTGACATTTGACATTTTTAAGAGATGGTATTGTATCTTCTCTCTCTTCAGCTTTTCTATATAAGGCCATTCCTAGAATGAAAGCATGGCATTCCTATAGCTCTTTCTTTGAGAACAGATATAAGTTACATAGCTTTCCCTCTCAAAACTGACATATTGACATTTAACATTTCTGAGAGATATTATGGAATCCCCTCTCTCTCCAGTTATAGAATATAAGATCATTCCTGTCACAGAAACATGACATTCCTTTAGCTCTTTCTTTGAGAAAGGAAATAAGTCACATATCATTCCTTCTCAAAATTAACATACCGACTTTTGATATATTTGAGAAGCAGTGTAAAACCGCTTTTAATGGAACATGGTACCCATCTTCTTTTCAAATATTGAATATAAAATTTCTTTGACATGAGGATTACTCTTAAATTGACAATTCTATTAGGTTATCCAGACCGTTTTGGTCAACATCAATATGTGCGGCATACTTGTGCAGTATTCCACACATTTTAAGGGCCCGTTAGTTGACCTCACTTTTTTAAGTCCATTTATAAATCATTTTGAGAAAGGAAATCTATAAATATTAACCTCCTAAATCATACCAATGGTCACTAAAACAATGTCTAGGGTGAAACATAATGAAGTCATTTTAACCTAAATCTTAATGACATCCTAAAATGATTAAATCAAGAATAACAAACCTTGATTTGATCAACTATTGACCAAACTGGTCAACCTTTGACTCAAATGGTCAAACTAAGTCAAAATTGTCAATCGTTGACCCAATGAACTCCCATTGACCAAATTGGTCAACCTTTGACCCAAATGGTCAAACTAGGTAAAAATGGTCAATCCTGAATCGTTGACCACCCTATTGACCCAATTTGTCTACCTTTGACCCAAATGAACATAGTAGGTTAAAATGGTCAATCCATGACCCAATGACCACCCCATTGACCAAACAAGCCAACCTTTGATCCAAATTTTCAAACTAGGTCAAAATGGTCAATCCTTGATTCTATGGGCACCCCATTAACCAAACTGGTCAACCTTTAACCCAAATGGTCAAACTAGGTCAAAATGGTTAGTCATTGCTCAATGACCACCCTATTGACCAAACTAGTCAACTTTTGAGCCAAATGGCCAAACTAGGTTAAAATTTTCAATCTTTGACACAATGACCACACCATTGACCAAATAGGTTAACCTTTGACCCAAATGGTTACACTAGTACAATATGGTCAATACTTCACCTAATGACCCTCTATTGACCAAACTGGTCAACCATTGACCCAAATAGTCAAATTACGTAAAAATAGTCAATCTTTGACTTAATGACCACCACATTAACCCAATACCAAACCCATTGATCACCAAGTCAAACTAGACACCAAATTGGTCAAACGCTTTTTATTTGATCAATTTAAGACGTTAAAATGATCAAGCATGATTATTTGGTCATCCATAGTCAAACCTAGGTCACATTACCAAAATTAATGACCCCATGATTAAATTAACCATGACAAGGTTATGTAACCCACTTGGGTCAACCCTGGACCTAGACTTGTTAAATATGGTCCACCCTAGTCAACCATGGTCAACCATGGCGAACCTTGGTCAACTTTGGTTAACTTCGGTCAAAAATACACAATTTTGGACCAAATTAATAAAATTGGTCAAATGGTCAACACACAAAATAACTTTGACCAATTCATAGGTCAATATTATAATTTCAAATATTTTAATTCATTACAAAATTAATTAAAAATTGAATTATAATCACATCAATTTAATGACATCACACTTGACATATAAAACCCATCAATGGTTTCCAAAATCAAATTAAACACATGTAGGGTTACCTTTGCTCAACCATGACTCATGAAACTCATCATGACATGGCTAACTTTATTGTAAAACCATTAACCATCATGGTTAAAACCATCATGAAGGGATAAAAGAGGTGTCATTCCCTCATGGACTCTTGGAATGAATCACCATACACCTCTTCCCCATCCAATAGACATGAACCAAATCCACTTAATTAAATAATGAGTTCATCATTCTCAAATTTTAAAGCATGAATCATTTGTCTCCATGGAATGAGGTGGCCAGCCAACTTATGGGACACTTCAAGCATTTCATGCACTCACCAATGGAAGTGTAACATCACTTAAACTAACCACATTTCCATGGTTAAGGACCATCATGACTAGGCCATATGAATGAAAGAAATTAGGCTTAAGTGACACCTTATCACCGATCCATTGATTGAGCTGGGTAAATTACTTAGGGGAGGTAAATTCAGGTCAAATAAGAAAGACCAAAAATGCTTCATAGAGTCTCCAATGGAGAGAAACCAAATCCTTGAGTAAAAAATCCACCATGAATAAATTAGACATGAATATGATTGGGGATGCTCAAATGTGATAATTGTCAACCAAGAGCCATTATTAACCTGATAGAACCTCCCCAAAGTGAACCCAATCCAGCCTAGGTTCACCCATGGCCTCTGTATGGTTGTAAATAGAGGCTAACCCGAGAGCCTCAAGGAGGAAATTTATAAGCCTACAACCTATATACCCTGAACCACTGAAGACTAAATTTGCTGTCCAAACCTTGAGGAATTGATTGCCCAGGATTAAATTCCTGAAACCCACTAGTTTGCCCTAATTTCTCTACTTGTAAAATGACAATTTTTGGGATAGAAATGAAGTTCCTCGAAACTTCAAATTAACTCCTCTTAAAGCTTCTTACAGAATTACAAAGACAAGCCAATCGAAATTGACCCTTCCAATAGGCTATAACCCACTTTTTTATCTTCATTTTCCAAGTCGTGAGCCACTCAGATCAAACTCATACCCAAGCCCAATTTCACCTCAAATTGAGTTTGGGAGAAGCTCTCTAAGGCTAATATGAAGCTATAGAACCAATCCAATTGAAGTTTCATTCACTGAGGCCAAGGTATGGTTCATTAAACCTATTTTTGGCTCAGATTTGATACTTTGTGAAACAAATCAATTCACAATCCATACATCACTATATGGTTGTGTTCTTCATCTTTAGATGAAACTATTGGAACAAAAGTTGCTCAAATCCGTCAAGAATGAAGAGAGATTATGGCCCTAAACCATGGATGGCTTGCAGGTTTAGACCAGTGGAAGGTGATGAACGAATGCCATTTATTTTCGTGTTTTGGAAATGGACAGCTCTAATTTAATCCCATACGATCCGCTGTTCTGACTCCCACAGTGGGTCAGACTCATTTCGATGAGTTCGAGGATACGCGGTGCCATCTGATAATTTTAGTTAATAAGGATTTAATTAAATTCATATTAACCTTACATTAATCAAAAACCTATATCTTGATAAATAAAAATCACAAAAAGAAAAGAAAATACCTCTGAACTCAGGACAATGAGAGGAATAATGTGAAAATGAAATCATGAATTAATGAGTGATATTTAATTTTTAATAAATTAATTACTCTCTGGAGAATTTAATAATTAAAAAATTACAAAATTTTTGAAATTTTCACAAAATATTTTTTTCATCCTTTCTGTGATTTTTCTATGGATAGAAAATTGTCTGGTGTCTAATTTCCTAATCTTTATCAAACATTGTAATTAATACAAAAAATAATTATAATGATTAAGAAAATTGGAAATTAATTTTAAAAATAATTCATAAATTTTGATTGACATTTCTAAACTCTCAAATGAAAACTTCTAGCCATTTAGAGATTTAAAAAATGGCATTTCTATCACTTAGGGTTAAGAATGAAAATTACAAATATACATTTAAAATCCTAAAACCTTTAGGTCTAAGTGTTAGCCTAGGAACCTTATGCTTGGTTCACCTCACATTAAATCAAGACCAAAACCATCACCTTTAGGTCCAAGCCCAAATGAGCCTAACCCAAACCCCAACTCATGTTAACCCATAATATACCCTAATTAGGTCTAAAACACTATTAGATTTAATTAAACCAAGTTAGATCTTAATCACATTAGGTTTAACTTAATAAACCCTATTTAGGCCTAAGACATCATTTAGACCTTATTAAACCAAGTTAGACCTTAACCATAATAAGTTTAACATAATAAACCCTAATTCGGTCTAAGACACAATTTAAACCTAATTAAACCATGTTAGACCATAATCACATAATGTTTAACTCAATAAACCCTAATTAGGTCTAAGAAACCATTATGACATAATTAAACCAAGTTAAAATTTAATCATATTAAGTTTAACTTAATATACCCTAATTAGGTCTAAAACACCATTTATACCTAATTAAAACATGCCAGACCATAATCACATTAGGTTTAACTTAATAAACCCTAATTTGAACTAAGACACCAATTAGACCTAATTAAACAAAGTTAGACCCTAATCTCATTAGTTTTAACTTAATAAACCTGAATTAGGTCTAGGACACCATTTATTACTAAATAACCAAAGTTAAGCCTTAACCATATTTAGCTTAACATCATAAACCCTAATTAGTATATACCCTAATTAGACCTAATTGATCGTAATTAACCTTAACCTAATTAGACTTAATGACTAATTAAGTTTAATAAATCAATTAAACCTTACCTAAAAAAGGATTAATTAACCTTGACCTAATTAGACTTAACCACTAATTAAGTCTAATTAATGAATTAAAACCTACCCAAATTAGGTTTAGTTATCCGTAACCTAATTAGACTTAACCACTAATTAATTCTAATTAGTCAATAAAACCTTATATGAATGAGGTTTATTTAACCTTGATCTAATTAGACATAACCCTTTATTAAGTCTAACTAATCAGTTAAACCTTACCAAAACTAGGTTTAATTAACCTTAACCTAATACTTAACTACTAATTAAGTGAGTAATCAATTAAACCTTACCTAAATAAGTTTTAATAGGCCTTAACCTAATTAGACTTAACAACTAATTAAGTTTAAGTAATAAATTAAACCTTACATCAATAAGGTTTAATTAACTATAACCTAATTAGGCTTAACCACTAATTAACTATAATTAATCAACTAAACTTTACCTAAGTTAGGTTAAATTAACCTTAACCTAATTAGAATTAACCACTAATTAAGTCTAAGTAATCAATTAAACCTTACCCAAATTAGGTTTAATTAACCTTAACTTAATTAGACATTACCATTAATTAAGTCTAAGTAACCTATTAAACCTTACCTAAATAAGGTTTAATTAACCATAACCTAATTAGACTTAATCACTAATAAAGTCTAATTAATCAATTAAACCTTACACATATTAGGTTTATTTAACTATAACCTAATTCGACTTATCCACTAATTAAGTCTATAAGTATATTAATCAATTAAACCTTATCGAAATTAGTTTTAATTAACCTTCATCTAATTAGAGTTAACAACTAATAAAGTCTAATTAATCAATTAAAATTTACCTAAATAAGGTTTAATTAAGCTTACCATAATTAGAGTTAACCAAAACTTAAGTCTAATTAACCTTAACCTAAATGAACTTAACCACTAATTAAGTCTAATTAATTAATTAAACCTTACCTAAATAAGGTTTAATTAACCTTAACCTAATTAGACTTAACTGTTAATTAAGTCTAATTAATAAATTAAACCTTATCCAAATAAGGTTTAGTTAATCTTAACCAAATTAGACTTAATCATTACTTAAGTCTAATTAATCTATTAAACCTTACCAAAAAAAGGTTTAATCAACCTTAACCTTGTTAGACATAACCACAATTAAGTCTAATTAATATATTAATCCTTACCAAAATTAGGTTTAATTAACTTTAACCTAATTACACTTAAAAACTAATGAGTCTAATTAATCAATTAAACCTTACCTTAATTTTGTTTAACTAACCATAATCCAATAAGACTTAACCACTCTTAAGTATAATTAATCAATAAAACCTTACCTAAATTAGGTTTAATTAACCATAATCCAATTAGACTTAACAACTATTAAGTTTAATAAATTAACAAAACCAGACTTAAATTAGCTTTAATCAAACTTAAACCTTTTAAGTTCATTATAAATTGAACCTAACCTTAACTTATACTTAGGTTCAACCCAACGTGAACCTAAGTCAAACTCAAACCTTTTTGGCTCAACATGCATTGAACTTAACCTTAACCTATACTTAAGTTAAATCCTACTCGAGCCTAAGTTAAACATAAACATTTTTTGTTCGATATACATTGAACCTAACCTTATACTAATTTAGGTTCTACCCAACTTGAACCTAACTCAAAACTATTAGACCTAATTGAAAATTAACTTAGGTTCAACTTATATGGAACCTAGCTTAATCCAAACTTAGGTTTAACCTACATTGAACCTAACACAAACATAGCTTAACTTCAACCTACATTAAACTTGATTGAAACTTAAATTTTGTTCAACCCTAATTCAAATCCTACTTAGGTCCAACATGCGTAAGTCAAAATCTTAGATTCAAATGACAATGAATTTAAGATTTAAATTAAATATATTTATATTCAAATGACACTGAATCTAAGGTTTTAAGTCTAGAAAGACTCAATCAAATTATTTTAGATAAAGAAAAACATCGAATCTAGAAGGCTTAAAAAATAACTTATGTTATATTTTATCTCCATGTCTAATTTATATTAGATTTAATTCAAAATAAACTAAATTAACAGTTTAAGAAATAAAATTGACATTATTTCCTTTAAATCACACTGACATTGTTTTCTTGTGGGTTGAAGACAAGTTCCACTTTAGATTTACTTTTCCTGTTATTAGGGTGTGCTAACTCTATTTTGTAGGACGACATTCTAAAGATGGGTCAAAAGAAAACAGAACAAAACAACATTAGCAAAACAACATTGACAAAAAAATCAAAAGGACAAACTACAAAATAAAACCATAAACTTTTAGAATAGTCACAAATTCTAAAATTTTTAGGATAGCCACCAAACAAATAACAAACTACAAAATGAAATGACACTAAAATGACAAACAACAAAACAAAAATAAAATTTGACATAGCAAATGACATTGACAAAACCAAACCTTTAGGGTTTTACATAACACTTAGAAACATTTTACCCTTAGGATTAAACATTGACGTTTCTTTCCTTGTTCTTGAAATCTTAACATCAATAAAAAGTTTTCTTAGGTAAACTTAGTTATGTAAGATGTAATTAACTATATGAGCATGCTCCTATAGGATATTTAAAAACAAAGAATAGGTCTCAAACTAGAAATCTCTGGTTTTCAAAATTTCTCAAGTGATCCTCCTTGTATAAAGATTATCACTGACCTTTCTTATTCTACAGTTTTCTATTTTATCAACTCTTATTTTCTCAAATTTCTTAATATCTGAGGATCCTTTACATGATCCAAAGAAATAAGATCTCTTAAAGATTAGAGTGATAAAATAGATAAACAGAGTGGAGACTCCGAACAATGACATTGATACCGACATGAGAGAATCTCGGCGGCAACAGGCCAGCGATTAGCTGGCATCCCACAACTCCGGATGCCACCAGATATTTTGGTAATTTTGGAGGTATTTTGTGAATTTTGGGTATTTTGGGGTGTTTTGGCCAATTTGAGTGGTTTGAATAGCTTTGAAATGATTTTTGAAGACAATTTAAGAATTTGGGCAATTTAAGCAATTTTAGAAAAATTAGGTTTAAATATCATTTAGGTAATTTAATGAAGTTTGGGGATAAAAAATCAAAAATGGGAATTTGGTAAAATCGGGATCAATTGAAAATGTTGATCATAAAATTACCACTATTGAGCAATAGACTAAGGGAAAACTCATTTTGGATCCTTCATGAGTTGGTCCTAGCAAAACCCTAGCCTAAGGCTATGGGTTTAGGGAGCACCCACATGAGTTTCCAAATGAGTAGGGAAGAATTTTAAGGATGATTGGTTTACGGTTTTAGGCTGTGAGTGAAAGTTTGGGTTTGTATGTATGTGCAATACTAAACAAGGAGATGCCACCCAGTGCTAACCCTAAGGTTAGGCAATCCTACAGACGACCTCTTTCTGTTCCCCCATGTTTGGCCCCCATCCTACTAAGTGTAAGAGGATAGAACCAAACATCTGAAACTCAAGAAAAGTAAAGATGTTTTTAGATATTCTAATGGGATAGGGCTCCATCACTATAGGATAGTTAACAGGATGGTCCTATAGCTAGATCCTAGGCTCTTAAAGAAGAATGACTAAATCGTAACAAAACTAAGGTAAATAGTTCTCTTTTGATTAACCACATTTTCAAGATGCACAGTGTCCTTATATGCTTATTTACTGAGTTTCATAATATTGATGATGAATTGGATGAGATTATAAGCTTTTAGCTGATAGAGAGGGAGTTTGGAAGATAAAACAAGGACTTTGGGTAAACTTTTCATTTTCTAAGCTTAATGTTCATTCTCATGCCTGACATTATTTTATTTCTGATAGATTCCTTCCAACAAACCATTTCAGTGAGGTCACCCATGAGAGAGCCACTTTAAGTTATTGTATTCAAATGAAGAAACCCATTGAATTTGGGTCATTGTTTTATAAGAACATGTTTATTTCCTAAAGAGGAGGAACTACTGGAGGTATGGGCTACCATTCTCTCATTACCATCCCGTGGGAGGAAAATTTTCCATCACATAAGCCCATTGGGAAGACAAACTTGCGTTAAGTATAGAAGACATTTTGGGACAAGAACTAGGACTGGAGGATCTAACATTCCCTCTACTCCAGCTTCTGCCTCTATTTCTGCTTCTAGACCATCTACTTCTGACACTAATCCTTTGGATACTATGTTGAAGAAATTATTTATTCATCAAAGAGATATTGTATCCTTATAGAAATAAGTAAAAGGCATTGAAGCTCACATGTGGCATAATGATGATATTACACTGAGGATAGATGAGTATGATTTTGCTTTTAATGAGGCTAAGATGAGATACATGAGGGGTGATCATTCTACAGAATTTCCTACTCCCCCAAATTTTACACCATATTTTTCTCATGAGTCGGATGAGGATATAGTTTTGTGTGATGATGATGATGATGATAATTTTGATGAAGATGATGACGTGGAAGATGACATGTAGTCCATTGTTTTTTTTTTCTTTTGATCTGCTTGTAATTTTTAACTTTCTATTGTTAGGGATTTGTTACATTTATATTAGAGTGTGTGTTTGTAATTTGTCTTCTATATTAAGCTTCTTTCTTGAACTTTTTAGTTCTATTGTTCTGTTATTTATCATTTGCTCCAGATTATATGCTAGAGAAGTATTTTACTTTATGTTTTTTTGTTACACATGCTAATCTTGTATTTACTACTACTAGGATATTCCTTTACTACTTATACCTGCATTGATTCTCTTGTTTAAATGTTAAATTTTCTCTCTTTCTTCATGAACTTTTCGATTTTAAATTAATTAAAAATTTATGTTTGGGGGAAGGGAGAAAAACCTTTGTAAGAAATATACTTTATTTGTCCTCTAGGAACTGTATTTTAAAATTAATTTAGCATAACCTATGTTATGTAGGGTTTGTTTTAGATAACTATAATTTCTATTTTATAAATGCCATAGAAGACCTAAGTAAAAGTTAATAAAAATAAAGGTTTGTTCTAGAATTAAGATATTTAGTATGAAGTATAAGGTTATTCATTTGCTATTTAAAGTAAAGAATACTGTATATTTGGAAATATTAAAGATCTTAGATTTACACTTGAAAAGAAAGAATAGAGACATTATGGAAATCTTTTTCAATGTAATACATATATTGGCAAGGAAATGTGTGATATTTTTAACTTTAAGTAGAGGATAGTGGAGTTTAAAATCAATAAAGTCTATCAAGATAAAGTAATTCTCACATGACATAAAAAAAGGAAAAGATTAAAAAATGATCCTAAGAGAAAAAGAAGAGTAAAAAAGAAACATATGTGAGAAGAAGCTTAAGTAGATGCCTAATAAAAAATTGGCTCCTTTTGAGTCATGTTGGCACATAAGCATCTCTTGTAGTTTTAAGTTTAAAAAGGAGTTGTCCAATAGAAGCTGTTAGTCGCCGAAATCGAGATCTCGTTGCCCGCTTTGGAAGGAAAACATTTAATTTAATTTATGTATAGATTTAGAATAGAAAAAAAATATGAGGTTAAACTGATCCCACATCTTTCACAGTTTAAATGAAAGAGCACTACACCTTAAGCTATGCACTTATCTCATAATATAAGCACATAAATTAATAATGAAGCTTGATCAAATAAACTAGGGAAGTATGTGACATCCGTTTGGTCTACAAAACCTGTGTCGCCAATAAGTTCCCCTTTCTAAAATAATTGAATTAGATAGTGTTTATATTAATACCGAAGTCACCTAAGAAAACTCTCAATTTAGATAAGGAAATATATTTTTATGAATTGACTTCCAAATGCTAGGATTTTCAATGAAAGTGAGGTAATCAAAATCCAATAGGTGAGTGGTTTCAAGTTTTGGAATAGTTATTGTTGGAACCCAAAGGAGGAAGAACTAGGATAGGTCATTGATCCAAGAGTAAATCTTGGTGACTTTCCAATCTATCCTATTGTTTAGCTTCAATTTGAGACAATTTGTTGTATGTTTAATCCTGCTAATTTTAATTAATTAGGTCTTATATTCACTTGATATTGATCATGTTAATAGCCTAGAATTTAGGAGGGTTTATGTCATATCAGATGACAACCTCAGAAAACTAAGGCGAGTTAGGGTTTATATTGCACTAAGTGCAAAGGGCCAAAAGATGAGATGAGGGTTTATGCTGCACTAGGCAGGCTACCTCGAAGTCCTATGGCTTGTAGTTTATTTCTAAGGAAAGGATTATTTTTGTAGATCTGTTATTTGCTCTCTCGAATATGTTCTTCCACATCCTCGCTCGTGCTGCCCACGGTGTATGCCCCGAGCTCCTTGTTGATGCAAAATGTTTAGTTTAAGAAGTGACAACAAAGGGGATGAGAGAAGTGTCATGTTCTGGAAGGTTTAAAATTAAGGAGTCTTAGTATTTTAATTGAAGCATGGGATCCGGTCCGTGACACTCTTCACAACGTACCTCGCTCTAGTGGAACTTGTCCACCGACACACCTATTGGGGGTCGACCACACAGGATCAAAGAAAAATCCTAAAAGCCTTCTGGATCCTTTCATTTAGAAGAGATTTAAATGAACGGTCCTGAAGTCAAGGAGAGTCGATCATACTTTCCTAAGAAAGAAATGGGTGAAGCATATCGGCGGAAGAACGGTAATCTGGCCTATGAGGGACATAGAAGCATTACCGATGTATAAAAACAAATTTTGTGATCTTAATAGAGAGAGAAACGATCCCCAGCGGAGTCGCCAGAAGTTGTCAGTGCGTAAGGATCTTTTACAGTTTTAAGTTTAAAAAGGATTCATCCAGTTGAAGTTGTCGGTAGTTGGAACTGAGATCCCATCATTTGGTTCGGAAGGACAACATTTAATTTAATTTATGTATAGATTTAGGTTAGAAAAAATATGAGGTCAAACTGATCCTATATCTTTCACAGTTTAAATGAAAGAGCACTACACTTTAAGCTATGCACTTATCTCGTAAGATAAGCACATAACTTGAAAATGAGGCTCGATCAAATAAACAAGGGATGTATATGATATTCATTTGGTCTGCGAAATCTATGTGGTCGACAAGTTACCTTATCTAACACAAATGAATTAGATAAGGTCTATATTAATACTGGGTTCGTTTACATTTCTTATAAGGGAAAGCCTTTATAGTTAATTACATCTTAGATGACCGAAGTCACCTAAGAAAACTTGATTTAGATCAGGAAATATATTTTTATGAATTAACTTCCAAAGGCTAGGATTTTCAATGAAAGTGAGGTAATCAAAATCCAATACGTGAGTGGTTTTAAGTTTTGGAATAGTTATTGTAGGAACCCAAAGGAGGAAGAACTAGGAGAGGCCATTAATCCAAGAGTAAATCTTAGTGACTTCCCAATCTGTCGTATTTTTTTTGCTTCAATTTGATACAATTTATTGTATGTTTCATACTGCCAATTTTAACTAATTAGGGCTTAGATTAACTTGATATCGATCATGTGAATAGCCTAGAAGTTAAGAGGGTTTATTTCATAAAGAATGACAACCTTAGAAACTTAAGGTAAGTTGGGGCTTATATTGCACTAAGTACAATTGCCCAAAAGGTGAGGTAAAGGTTTATGCCACACTAGGTAAGCTTCCTAAAAGTCCTATGGCTTTTTATTTATTTCTAAGGAAAGCATTGTTGTTGTAGATCCATTGTTTGCTCTCTCGAACATGTTCTTCCACGTCATCCATCGTTCTGCCCACAATGTATGCCACAAGCTCGTTGTTGTTACAGAATGTTTAGTTTAAGAAGTGACAATCAAGAGCATGAGAGAAGTGTCATGTTCTGGAAGGTTTAAAATTAAGGTGGCTTAGTGTTTTCATTAAATCAAATACTTAAGTTAATTATGGTGACACTGGTTAGGATCCCATGGTTCCCTCGATACGGAATCACCATTTTCATCGGATTCACTTAGTCCAAATGAATTTGCTAAACTCAACTGAATGAGATCCACACTTTTATTTAAACAGTGGGTAATCTCATTAGCAACTCGTAGGTTACTTCCTCCGAGGGACTCCGAGTCATCCGAGAGGCGTTTTAATTTAGTTGAAGTTGTAAGTTTATTTTGGTTGGTGATTAAATTTTATGTTGTTTAAACATACAAAGGTTCAATCAATTTTTACAATTTAAAATATGCGGGAAAGTAAAGCGAGAAAGCTATGCTAAACAGAAGTATATGCTGTTGAAAGCAAAGCAGACGAGCTAAACTAAACAAGTGTATATGCTCTGAAAAGTAAAGAAAGCAAACTGAACTAAACTGGTGTATATGCTCTGAAAAGTAAAGTAAGAAAACTAAACTAAACATGTATATATGCTCTGAAAAGTAAAGCAAGCAAGCTGAACTAAGCAGGTATATGTGTGTGCTGAAGTGTACACAGAAAAGGCAAAGTGTGAGACTTATGTAATTAACCAAGAACATCCTGTAAGAAATCTGAAAAACAAATCTGTTTGGGAAAACACATAGGAAAAAGAAGAGAAACTGAAAGGTAAACCTATAGGAATCCTATGGAAAAAAATTGTAGGAAATCCGTAGAAAATGTGTAAAAAAGACTGTATAAAATATGTAAGAAATTTGTTGGAAATTCCAAGAAAAAGAACGTAGGAAAACTACGAAAACGGACTACAAGTCCAAGAGAACCGTAAGCATGATGGCGCAGAGGACTCAGAGCTGTGTTATATGTATACCAACCATAAGTGGTAACTACCAGACTGACACCTTATGGAAGGTAGTTCTAACTCGACCTGAATAGCCAACCGTGGACCTTTATGATTTTCATACATTTCAATTTGGATTGCATGCAACTGAAAACTTATAGGAGGGGAGGCTATTTTTTTTTATGGAGGTAGTTTTGTATTTTTTTAAAATGTATATGTATATTTTATAAAAGTTAGTATGATCCACAGGTTGACTATCCTAATCGAACTAGGACTACTAACAACCTAAGGGTGATAGTGTCAGAAATTCTCAAGGATGGGCGAGTAGTATCGTAAATTCCTTCGTCTACCCTCTCTAGGGTCTTTGAGTTAAAAGATACTATTCTGAAAATTTCTCATATCCCTCGTCTATGCACTGTCATCATCGTCCCCCCAACCATCCTACTTACATCCATACTTGATGGCCCTACATATAGTAGAAGGCTATATGTGCGCGTTTATGTGTCCTACATAAGCACGAGACGCAGGCCAAGAAGTAAGAAGAAACAAAGGGCAGGGGGCAAGGAAGAGAAAGAGGAGGAAACAAACCTAAAACCCAACATGACGGGGGTGGGTCGTTCCTCAAAACTGGATAAAGTAACAGACATGAACTGGTATAAGGACAAAAGCAAGTTCCATATATGGTGCAAAAATGGCAGCTATAGAGCAACTAAAACATGTAAATCGAGCCCCTCCAACATGGTGCAAGGGGTAGCTATAAAGCATGTAAGGTAAGGAAGATAGATTCATATATATTTTTAATTAAATGCTTGGGGTGGCCGTAAAGGCAGCAAAAAAAAAGGGAACCAAGCCCTCCAAAAAGGCAACAAAAAGAGAGAAAAACTGAGCCCTCCAAATGGGCAAAACAGAGCAGGTACAAAGGAGCCAAAACACTCTTTCACATGTGTAATTAACATAACCAAAGAAGTGAAACAAGTATACAAATAACAATGCCCAATTTTTTCAACAATTTCAAGTTCTCACACATTTACAGAGATATAATAATGAAACAACATGAGCATAAATAGATGCCTCACCACCAAGCATTCTAATGTAAAGTCTTACCAACCAATGTATTCCCTCTTTTGAATACTTTACTTCCAATTAATATAATTTTCCCACATGTGAAAGGCAAAGTAATGCACTCAAAATGAATAGTTCAGACCATACAACAAAGCTTACCACATAGGAAAGCATGAAGGTAAAATCATAAGTAGCAAAGGAAGACGTAATGTAGAATGCAAGTATAAAGGTAAGAACTTCCAAATAAGAATGTTTTAAGGTGTCCCTACACATGCTCACATATTCCAAGTTTTGGTGATGAAAAGTAAATTGTAAGTAGCTTTAAGATCTTAACAAGTTTAAGTTGAGGCTAGCATGAAACTTCTGTCTCCACCTTCTCCTCTTTTTTCTTTCTCACTTCTTTCTCTTTTTACACTCCAACATTTTCCTACCTTTCTTTCATCCTCTATTTCCATTTTTCTTTTACTCTCTCTCATTTTCTTACTTGAAAGCAACACAAATGATGCTCACCAAAGCATATTTTAAGTGGGAGCAGCAAGGTAAACGTTTAAATCAGCATGTAAGGTGGCCACAATGCAGATTTTAACATAGAGGAAGCAAATATAACATTTAAAAAAACTCAAGAAGTGTCAAACAATGTAGTTTTTTACATAGGGGCAGCAAAGATAACATTTAAACCAACTCAAGATACTTAACATTGCAATTTTTTATGTAAAGTGTCGGCGTTGCATGTATATAAAAGTGAGAGTGTAGGTGTATGTGTGTAAGTAAATGTGGAGGTGTCTGTGGAAAGTGAAATTTATGTGGGATGTATGTGAATACTTTAAAATTTGGGTGATGTGTATGTGTTTGAGGTTAGCTAAAAGAAGGCCAACCATAACCCATAAGAATGAAACCTATATAGCCTTCCAAATGAAACATCTCAACATAAAGGCATAATCCAACATAACCTTAAGAAAATCCAACATAACCTTCAAGGCATGTTAACCCATAAGAATTAAAAATGTGTAGCCTTCCAAGCTTTGGATTTTGTGGTATAAGGCACCATACCGTTCAGATTTTGTAAAAGAGCATCCACAATTTTAAACTCTTACAAGTAAGCAAGAAAAGCTTCAATTTCTTGCAAGTAAAACACCCTTTTATGCATAGAATAAGGTGGAATATGTGCAAAATCAAAGCTTGGGTGTTATAAATGTAAATACTTGATGAAATAAGTGAAAAAAATGCACACATCTTCTCAATTTTTTGGTGTTATATGTCTAGCCATTTCAAGATCCGAAAATTGCAAATAATAAATGAATCCTCACATGCTTCAAAATGCAAAGCCCTAAGGCTAAATCATGTTTGATAACATAAATAAAGCATGCTAAACTTTCCAACTAAAATAAATGAAACTTTTAAGTAACATGGGTAAAGCAAGTTGAATCTTTCAAACAAAGTGTATCGAGCATAGGAAAGACATAGTTAAAATAAAGCCATCACATTTCATGCAACCTAGCTATCACACCTTATTCTGCCCCTTTTTTTATCTTTCATGAAAAAACTTTTCTTTAAGAACATAAGTTTAAAACATGTCATTTGAAACCTTAAACTAACATTTAATCCCAAAGCCATATGCATGTGCCTACACCCTTTCAAAGGAGCAAAGTTCCAAAGTTAAACATGCTTAGTAACATGAAGTAGAGCATGCCAACTTTTCCAACTAACACATGCCAAGCCTAAAGTATTTTACGAACATGAGATTAAGCATGACAAATCCTTCAAATAATGTGTATCAAGGTTAGAAAATCATAAGTGGTGAAAGCATATCACGTCAAATCTTCCTAGTAAAAATGGACTAGTAGTATGTAAAAGAGGGAGCAAACCCATGCACTAATTGGAGCAAGAACATGTGAGGCTTCGTACATAAGAAATGTAGCATTTCCAACGCTTCAAAACTTACAAAAACTTGCATTTTTAGATTTTTTTTTTAAATGTAAAAGAAAGCAACCATATCTTAAGCAAGCATAGTTTTCAAATGTAGCAAACCAACATGTAAGACATTAAAGAAAGTGTAGAGCATAGTATATAAGTTTTTACATCTCAAGCTCCTACACTAAAGCCGCATATGTTTGATGCCATCACTTTCATCCAATAAACAAAAGTAAAAAAGTATGCAAGTATGAAGAAAAGAGAAGAGGGGTTAGCCATGTAGTAATTAAAAGAGAGCTAGCAAGGATTATCCGAAGCATGCCAATGGTAACCATAAAGTTTTAAACCATCCAAAAGCTAGGTTAGCATGCAATTTCCTTTCCCAAAGTTTCCCATTTTTTACTCTCTCAAACTTCTCGTTTTAAAAGCGAAACACCACATTCCATCTTACATGAGCCATTGATGCGGACTTTTAATATTGTAAGAACTTATGAACTCAAATATATATATATATTTATAATGATTTTGTAAAGTCCAAAATTCAGTGCAAGTATACGTATCATATCATGTAATACTCGGCTCTAATAGAATCCTAGTTACCGATCCCACAGGGAGGGCACGATTCTTACAATAGATAACGTAATACTGAAATCTGATACTCAAATTGCAATTAAAGTTTGATTTTTACTTCTACTAACAAGATGTAGAAAACAGTAACAATTAAGCAAACTACAAATACTTCTAATATCTTTAAAACATAATTAACTAACAAACAAACACTAAGCTATGTATTTGAAAGGTTTTGATATATATGAAAAGTATCTTTTCTCTTGCAACGAGTATATGATGTGTGAATGATATGGAATGATTATTGTTTGTATTGTGCCAAATAGGAGCGTAAATGTTTCTTTACTCTCAAAAGAGTACCCCCTCTGTCAAGCATGATAAGAACGTTGGCATATCCTAAGTTCAGTTACTAAATCTAAGGCTAGGTTGGGAGGATACTGGCTGTTACTACGGAGTTCCCACTCACCCTTCACCTAAAGACTAACCTTCTAGTATAGTTACTAATCTTAGGACCAAATTGGGGATCTCATCCTGTCACCCTGATACCTCCAATTTGAAGTCCATCAAAACACATTTCTGTATTTATTTGCACTCAATTCCCATGAACTACGCGATTCATCTATGGACATTGAATGGATTCTTCATTATTGTTGTAGTACACTAAATCCTTTCAGAGTTAATGTTCAACAACAGATTTTAACAATTCAATTAACCAGATCGAAAAGTAAATTAAGTTCTAAATGAAAAACCATCACAATTTCTTCAATACTTTAAAAGCACTTCAAATCCACATCATCACATCGTCACGTCTCTATGTAAGAAGAAAGACAAAGGAGACTACTCAGAATTCATAGAGAAGAGACAATAAAACTTGGATTTTATATATAAAAGAAAAGTCATACAAACCACAAAAGCAAATACAACTTATCACTTTCTTTTCCCCAATGCAAATTCCTTGAAGTTCCTTTGAATCCTTTTCTCTCTTCTTTGCAACACTCAATTCCCTCTTTAGAATGGAAAGGAAGAAGAAATCTCTCACTTTACTCCTTCTCCTTCACTCCTTAGAGAAGAATCTCTCTCAAATTCTCACTTCTACACTCTTCTCTTCTAAGTCCTAACACTCGACACACTCACACACTCACTAGAACTCTTTACCACCACCCTAGAACTACACTAGAACCACACTATTTTTGTCCAAAAACAGTTACTTATAAGTTAGGAATGAATTCCAAAGAGTTTTCTTAAGCATCCCCTCAGAAAGTCGCCAAAACTCTTTAAATTTGAATTGCACCAACATTGGGTGTCGCTGGTGCCCGAAAGGTGCACATTCTAGAGCTCTCCGGAGAATGGCACCGGAAGTGCACATTCTGGCGCCGACGATGCCAAATGTTGTTTTACTCCATTTTGGTCATTTTCGCTCCAAATTCGTTCCTTTTCGCTTCTTTTCGCTTCAATCACCTAAAATCATCATACCTGCAATAAATTATGAAAAATATCTTTCTTTAAAGTGCAATATCACCAAAAATGGGTAAAATTATATAGTAAAAATAGTATATAGTTTTGGTGCATCAAAATCCTCCAAACTTAACTATTACTTGTCCTCAAGTAATCCTTTTACAACATAAAAATATAACTCAAGGCAATGTATTTTTCATCTATAGAATACTAAAATTTTTCATTCAATAGAATACATTGGTAAGACTTTTAGAAAAAAATTCAGTAACTCAGGTCAACACTACAGGTAAGAGAATATTCAGCAATCAAGTCTAAGGGTAGATAAACTATAATTTGTCACATTAAGAGTGCCTTGAAAAACTATGAAAAACGAGTGCAAACTTCATCAGAATGTAGGTCAATACTTTAAATATAAATTCAGAAATGAAATCAAGTTCTCCCTTTAAGGTGACTCAAATGAAGCCAATTTTTTATTAGGCATCTCCTCAAGCTTCTCCGCATAAATATTTTTCTTTCTTTTTCTTTTTATTTTCATTTTGGGATAGTTTTTCAATCCTTCTTTTCTTTTCTTTCCTTTTTTTCTTTTTTCTTATGAGGATTACTATATCTGGATAGCCTGTAATGATTTTGAACTTCACTCTTCTCTTTATAAAGTTTAAACTTGAAACACATCCTTACTTTATAATTAGGTATAAGCTTTATTATTCATCATAAAGTCACAATCTCTTCGTAACACACAATACATTAAGTCTCTTAACATTATAAAAATACAGTTTTCTTTACTTTAAATAGTTAAATATAATTAAATCCTTTCATACCAAATGTCTTACCTCTATAAAATTAACTTTTATTACTAAAAAATTTCATTCAATCCTTCCATAATATGCAACTGAAATAAAAAGTTTTAGTTATCTAAAATGAAGTTCAACTGCTAGAAGTTATGCTAATAAATTTTAAAAATATAATAATTAAGAGCAAATAAGAGTTAATATTTTTCTACCCTCCCGCAAACTTAAATTTTTCAATAAATTTGAAGCTGTAGAGAGTAAAAGAAACTAACCTTTTTGTACTGGGATCTTCAAATCTTCAACAGCTATCTGGTATTTGTCAAAATGTACAGCTCGTAGGCATAAAATAGTTAGTAACAGCAATATAAAATTTTTTAAACTTTTGTAGGGTAAAGAGATATTAACTTTAAACATCTAAACATCCAACAAAACACCACAATTACTAAACAAAATATCACAGCACTACACAGTTCATTTAACAATTTTAACTTTTCATTACAACATAAAAGTACATCAATAGGTTTACACATCACATGGAAAGTAAAAAACTCCTACATCACAAAAACAACATAACACAACAAGAAAAAAAGAAACAAAAACAAACAAACTACCAATCTTCTCACCAGGTTCATCAGCAGGGTTTGTACAATCAGGTCTATACGGTGTGTAGCTCGTGCAGGTAGGGAATATCACATCAGTCTCCCCCTTTATGAATCTGACCTGAGCATCATGATATGCAATATCGAACTCAGCTCTTCTTCTCATGTAATCTTCATTCACATCACTTCTAGCCTCAAACACATCCATCCTACCATGGATTCTATCCATACTAGCACTCTGTAGTCTCAGCTGCTCCATAATATCAGATAATTTAGGGGGCTCAGACGTAGATAGAATGTCATAACTTGTAGTAAGAATATCAGTAGTCCTACTCTCATCTCGTGCTCCCACATGAGTCTCATAAGTATAAATAATAGTCTTTTAATGGGTCTCAGTGGTATAGTTATCTCATTCACAACTGTTGAACTCTACTCCATACTGTACACACAGGGCATGAACTAGAGCAAGATGTCCTAATCCTCTAGTGGTCTCTCTTCTAGGAATAGACTAAATGTTCTTCAAGACAATAACTCCAATATCAATCTTCTTCATTTTTTGAATACAATAGTTCATAATTGCTATCTCTTGTAACTTCACTGTGGTGATAAGAAGGTAACAGTCTTGTAGAGATGAAATAGCGACAGACTTTAGATGCAACATTTAACTTGGAAGCAAGGAAGTTAATCATATATTTTTGACTTTCTTTCCATTCCCCTTTTCCATCTGCCAGAAAAGCAATCACATCCCTCATATTCACCTCTCGAGTATCAAAATTTTTATATTCACAAACAAATAGTTCCCAAGTCTGATAAAATGCATTAATACGCCGAGGAGTAAATTCAGCAATTTTTCCTCTAACTAGCACATATTCAGTCTCAGTCTAGGGCACATTTGCATAGAACTCTATCAAAACACCCAAAACAGCATTTGCAGTAAAATAACAAAATTTCTCCCAGTTTCGGTCGAAAATAAACTATTCAACAGATCCTCCAGAATTGTTAAAAGCTCGATCCTGAATACACTTCTTATTATAAAGGTAAGAAATAAAACGAAATTGTGCTTTAACATTGACAAATTCTTCTTCATCAAAATCTAATTTTATCCTCCCTTTACTCATTCTTAGAGCCATGTGAATTTCTAATAATTTGCAAGAAAAATTCCAATAAATTCCAAATCCACAGTGTAACAAACTCCAAATACTATTCTAAATAACTAAGAGAAAATTTCATCATTGGAAATCCCAAAATTTCTTTAAAAATCCCAAAATTCTAATCTAAGCAATGTGTGAAATTCCTATGGTGAAAATAAAAAAAATTTAACTCAAAGTGAAGCTCTTACTAAGAGATGTGTAGATCCGGTCTTGAAAAGCCTTGAAATTGCTTGAAATCCAATATCTAACAAGCCCTAGATCTTCAAAATCACCAAAATGGAGGAGGAAGACAAAGCAATGGAAATAACTGTGGGTCCTAGGGTTAAAATCATGAAATAAAGGGTTTTTAGCCTTTTTCTATATTCGGGCGCCGGCGGCGCTATATTTTTTTAATAGGCCAAACTCTCTGAATTTTGACGCCGGCGGCGCCAGCGTAAAAATTTTTCGGGGTCCGAAAATTTTTTCGTAATTTCAATCATTTCATCCTCCACAATGACATTTAATAACTTCATTAAGCATCTATTTCATCACACGAGAAATAAATAACATAATTCTTACACAAACAAAACAAAACATACTTCTATATATAAAATCCACATTACAACATAAACACTATTATGTTCATCAAATTAAACAAACAACTCTTAGATTTTTAGTGTTGCAAGTACACTACAATAAGCGAACACTAAAATCTAAGCAAATACAATGAAATTAAGAATAGTAAATCCAAATGCAAAATACAAAGCAAAGCAAAGCAAATACTAAACACTCCAAACAAAATAAAGCAAAGTAAAGCAAACACACATCAAACATAAGCAGAATCCAGTAATCACTCCTCATCGGTCTCAAAACTATCTTTCTCTCTGATATCTCCAATAGATTGCTGATGCCCGAAAAAATTGTAGAAGGGACGAAATGGGAATTCATTAGATGAATCCTCAGCAATCACAACGTTCTTCTTCATCAGATTAATCAGGCCCATCTCAATCCGACCAGTGTGATCAAATCGTTCCTTCATCTTCCAGTCTATATGATCAAATAAATCAGAAATATTATTAAAGGCATTCATAACATTATTTACCTCTTTTTCCAACTACTTGATTCTCTTCAGTATCATTCTGGAATTTTCAGGAAAGTTGGCTGAATGGGTTGTGAAGTCTGAGTTAGTTGATCAACAAGCAGTTCCATATCACCTTCATCTCCTACTGTTTGGTATTCATAAAGATTTGTTGGATCAATAGGCCTCTGTTGACCTCATTTTTATAATAGATCAACCCTTAACTAAAAAACAATGAACTTTAGTAAAAATGGTCAACCCCGACCTAGTAACCAACCCTACTAACTCAATAGATCAATCATTCATAAAAAAAAACAATTTTGATTACATTGATCAATTATTGACCCAATAACCAATTATTGATTCAATAACCAAATTATTGATTCACTAATTAATTATTGACCCAATAACCAATTATTGACCTAATAGACCAACTTTTGACCTAGAAAACAACTTTGGACAAATTGATTAATTTTTTACTCAAAAATCAACCATTAATCAACCAAGATGCTAAAATAATCAATTAGGATTTATTTAACTAATTCAAGACATCACATAATCAATAAATATAACTTCAATCAACCATGACCTAAACAGGTAAGATTTGGTCAAAATACCAAGTTAATCAAATAATTAATTAAATCATTTTTAGTTAATTAATTAATGATAAAATTAAACCTTTAAAGATTATCAAATAATTAATTAAGTCATTCTAATTAATTAAATTGATTAATAAAATGAACATTTAATATTTTAATTAATTTCTAACAAATTAAAATATAAAGGTTTAAAGACATGACAAAAATAAAACTTCAATTCAAGAAAAGACATAAAAATAATCGAATAATTAATTAAATCATTTTAATTAATTAATTAAATGAAATGAATATTTAATATTTTAATTAAAATTTAAAGACATGACAAAATTAAAAAGATATTAAAAGATTAATCAAAACATTTTAATTAATAAAATGAATATTTTAATTAATTCTTAAAAAGAAATGATAAACCTTTAACTTAAAAGAAGATGTTAAATTTATTAATTAATTAAAATTTATTATAATTGATTAATAAGATAATTTCCAATAATTTTAATTACTGATATAATTACAACAACAACAACAACAACAAAGCCTTAATCCCACTAAGTGGGATCGGCTACATGAATCCTTTTTCTCCATTGCGTCCTATTTAGTGTCAAATTTTCATTTAATTCTAATAGATTAAGATCATTTTTTATGCAATAAGCCCAAGTTTTCCTAGGTCCGCCTCTCGCCTTTCTTAACATAAGTTGTATTTAAAACATCAACTCTCCTAATCGGATCATCAGGTGGTCGACATTTAATGTGACCAAACCATCTAAGGCGACTCTCTCTAATTTTATCCGACACTGGTGCAACTCCAACCCTATTACGGATATATTCATTTCGCATTTTGTCTCTAAGTGTAAAGCCACTCATCCATCTAATCATTCTCATCTCGGCAACACTTAACTTAACATTATGCTTTTCTTTTAAAGGCCAACATTCAGCACCATAGAGCATTGAAGGTCTCACCACCATCTTATAAAATTTTCCTTTCAGTCTAAGTGGGACTTTTCTATCACACAATAGGTCGGACGCATTCCTCCACTTCAACCAACCAACCTGAATTCTACTATTAACATCCCCATCTATATCACCATCGCTTTGAACAATGGACCCGAGATATCTAAATCGTTCACACCTTTTAATAATTTGATCACCCAAAGTTACACTTCTGTCACTAGACCTACTATTACTAAAATTACATTCCATGTATTCAGCTTTAGTTCTACTCAAACGAAGACCTTTAGACTCCAATGTAGACCTCCATAAATCAAGTTTTTCCTGGACTTTTTCTCTTGTCTTATCCACCAGGAGGATATCATCAGCAAAAAGCATACACCAAGGTACATCCTCTTGTAAATGGCCAAGTAAGACCATCCATAAATAAAGCAAAAAGATATGGGCTTAAAGCCGATCCTCGATGTAAACCAACGAAATAGTAAAATACTTGGTCAATCCTCCTTCGGCTCGAACACATGTAACAGCTTCTAGCATACATCTCTTTAATGACTTGAATATAAGTCAAATCAACACCTTTCTTCTCGAGGACTCTCCAAAGAACATCTCTAGGAACCTTATCGTAAGCTTTTTCTAAATCAATAAAAATCAAATGTAGATCAAAATCAAATGACATTCCTAAAAATTAAATCAAAACGACATAAAACGACATTCCTAAAAATCATTTTAATTAATTTAAGGATTAATAATATAATTCCAAACATTTCTAATTAATTTTTTATTAGGAATGGAATTATATAAAAACAATCTTAAATTAAATTTAAATTTATGACATCACACGTGATGTCATAAGCCCCCCCTTATTGATTTTTAAACTTAAATCTATGGAGATCACTAAAACCCTTTAAGACCATCATGATAAGATTAATACATTACATAATCCATAACTCATCACCTTTAACCAAGGTTAAGAGTTATCATGGTGGTTAGGTTAAGGGTTAAGCTTATGTGTCAATCCCTCCATACATTAGGTATGACATGGCTCCCTAGGTGGCAAGTACCTCTCCCTTAATCAATTAGGAAGAAAACAAAACATAAGGTTAAATCTAACCAAGCTTAAGAAGCCATCATGAACGAAAAGCATAAATAATGAAAAGAAGAGGGAATGTGTCACATTTCCTTCAATACACCTATTTGCACCAAAAGAGGTGGCCGACCACCTTAGGTATGATTTTGGTCATCATCTTAAACACCCAATGAAAAGAGAAATTAGCTTGAATAAAACCTTAACCATGGCAAAATTAAATGGTAAGAAGTTTGTGCATAAAATGAGTCACCTTCCCTATGTGTCATGCCATGGTAAATAAAAAGCATATGTGTCTTCATCTCCTTGTTTCATTTGAATAATCTAAAGGAGAGTAATCTAGCTAAACATAGCCATCCATATCCACCTCATAAGGGAACCAATGGAGGCAAGATAAAATTAAGGGTCAATCCTTACCATGGTAAGCTTCAATGATTAAAATTACCATGGCTGAAATCTATCCTCAAAGCATTAATGGGGAGGATGGAAACTTCCCTAGATGAACCCACTTCAGCCTAAGCCCATCCAATACCCTCATAAACAAAGCCTAACATAAGCCTAAGAAAGGAAAGAAAGAGAGAAGAAAAGTGGCCTAAGCTCTACCCAATTCCCCTAGCTCCCAACAGTAAACTTGCTCCCTAGGACCTTAGGAGTGAATCCCATTCAAAATTCAATCATTAGCTAGCTTCAAAACTCCATAAAACCAGCTAAAATAGGCTAACCCGAGAGCCAAAACCAAGTGAGGAAGTGGAGATCCTAAATCCCTATACACTGCTCAAATCTAGAAACCTTCAACACCAAAATTGTTCCCTAGGACCTAAGCAATTGAATCTTACCAAAACCAGGCTCTCAAAGCCACTATAACTCACCAATTTAACCAACCCGATAGAACCCAAATTGACCTAAACCAGGACAAATTTGGATTTCAAAACCAAACAATATAAAGTTAAAAATTAATCATCCTAAACTCTTTTAGGGACCAAACAAAGATGATTACAATCAAAATTGAGCTTCCTCAAGGTCTTTAAGCCACTATTCGATCAACTCACTGAAGCCGAGCCACTTGTTGATCGAACTTATATCAGAACACAATATGGCTCCAAATTGAAGTTAGATCAAGCTTAATGAGGTTCAGATGAAGCTTCCAGACCAATAAAATCGAAGTCAAATTTACTGAGACTAAGGTATGAATTTTTCATTTTAATGGCAATTCGGGTTTCACACTTTGTGAAATAAACAGTTTCAAAACCCATACATAACTTTATGGATATGATCGTCTGCTCGAGGCGAAGGTGTAGGAAGAAATCTCACTCAATTCCATCAAGAATCGAGCGAGATATCATCCTTAGATCATAGACGATCTGTGGGATAAGGCGGGATGGGGACGATGAAGCGCAGCCGTCCGATCTTCTGTTTAAAGAACGGACGGTGACGATTGTTCGGAGCCCCACAGCGGATCAAGTGCGTTTTCAACGCTGCCGAGGACACGCGGCATTCCCTACAAATTTTTGTTTAAGTTTAGGTTTAAATAATTCAGCTAAACCTTAAAATAACCAAAAATATATATCTTTTTAAATAAAAATGACAAAAATATGAGAAAAATATCCCTGAACTCAGGACAGTGAGCACTACAATGTGGAATTGAAAATTTTAATCTTTGATTTATATTTAATTTTTAATTAATTAAATACTCTCTGGAGTATTTTAATTATTAAAATGTAATTATAAATCAGAAAAATATAAAATTTTCTGGGATCAATCCTCATGTCCTTAGGGACATTTTGTGATTTTGCCTAGGCTGGGAAAATGATTTAACATAAGATTTCCTAATTTTGTGAAATTTTGTAATTATTTTTAATAATAATTGTAAAATTAAAATTTAAGGAAATAAAAATTTGAAATTGGTTAAATAACTTAGTAAAACAGACATAAAACCTTAAAATGATAAAAATTTAACTTTTAAAATTTAAAATGACATCTTAAAATCCTTAAGGGTGAATAAATATAAACTTATGTTTTACTAACCCTATAAAGACACTTTCAAAACTTAATTAGGTCTAATCATTTTAGACTTAGTTATACATTTAGACCTTAATAATATTGGACTTAAAACAAAACAAATTAAGTCTAAAAGACATTAGGTTTAATAAACACATATTAATTAGGTTTAAAACATCTTTAAACTTAATTAATCATAATTAAACATTAAAAGACATTAGGTTTAATAAACACATATAAATTAGGTTTAAAACATCTTTAAACTTAATTAATTATAATTAAACCTTAAAAGACATTAGGTTTAATAAACACATATTAATTAGGTTTAAAACATCTTTAAACTTAATTAATCATAATTAAACCTTAAAAGGCATTAGGTTTAATAAACACATATTAATTAGGTTTAAAACATCTTTAAACTTAATTAATCATAATAAAACCATAAAAGGCATTAGGTTTAATAAACACATATTAATTAGGTTTAAAACATCTTTAAACTTAATTAATCATAATTAAAACTTAAAAGACATTAGGTTTAATAAACACATATTAATTAGGTTTAAAACATCTTTAAACTTAAGTAATCATAATTAAACCTTAAAATACATTAGGTCTAATAAACACACATTAATTAGGTTTAAAACATCTTTAAACTTAATTAATCATAACTAAATCTTAAAAGACATTAAGTTTAATAATAAACAAATTAGGTTTGACCCTCATTAAACCTAATTACTTAATCCTTAAGCTTTACTTACATTAGGCTTAAGTAACCTGAAAACCCTAATTAGGTCTAACCTAATTAGAATTAATTAATCCTTAAGCTTTACTAACATTAGGCTTAAGTAACCATAAAACCCTAGTTAGGTCTTACCTAATTAGAATTAATTAATCCTTAAGTGTTACTTACATTAGGCTAAATTAACCTTTAAACCCTAATTAGGTCTAACCTAATTAGAATTAATTAATCCTTAAGCTTTACTAACATTAGGCTTAAGTAACCTTAAACCCTAATTAGGTCGAACCTAATTAGAATTAATTAATCCTTAAGCTTTACTTACATTAGGCTTAAATAACCTTCAAACCCTAATTAGGTTTAACCTAATTAGAATTAATTAATCCTTAAGCTTTACTTACATTAGGCTTAAGTAACCTTTAAACCCTAATTAAGTCTAACATGATTAGACTTAATTAATCCTTAAGCTTTACTTACATTAGGCTTAAGTAACTCTTAAACCATAATTAAGTTTAACCTAAACCTTAGGTTCAACCCACATTCCCTAATTTAACCAAAAACTAACTTGAGTTCAACCTTACCCAAGTTAACTTAAACCTTAGGTTCAACCCATATTGAACCTAACTTAACCAAACCTAACTTGAGTTCAACCTAACTTGAATCCAGGTTAACCTAAACCTTAGGTTCAACCATATTGAACCTAACTTAACCAAAACCTAACTTGAGTTCAACCTAACTTGAATCCAAGTTAACCTAAACCTTATGTTCAACCCATATTGAACCAAATTTAACCAAAACCTAACTTGAGTTCAACCTAATTTGAATCCAAGTTAACCCAAACCTTAGGTTCAACACAAAAATTTGAATCTAAGTCAAACAATAATTTTTTTAAGATCATCGCCAACTTAAATCAAACCTCAAACTTAAGCTCAATCCATATTGAACTTGAATTCAATCCATCCTAAATCAAATAATAAATTTAAATTAAACTAATTTTAATTTAAATTTAAATTAAACTTACCATAACATTAAATTCGACTTAAATTGAACTTGTTTCGATATAATTATTAAAATTTGATATAAAGTTCAAATAAACTCATAAAATTAAGTTCAACTTAAATCAAATCTAAGTTAATAAATTTGATTTATTAATTTAAATTTAAGTAGCACTAAATCTAAACTTAATATTCAAATCATAAGTAAATTTAATGGTAAATTTTCTGTGCATATTATAAAATGTGCTAACTCTATTTTGCAGGATAACTAAAACAACGATATTAACTTCGTTTAGATTTCCTTTACATGTTACAGGATGTGCTAACTTTGTTTAGCAGGACGACATGGAACCATTGAAAACAAAACTAAAACCATTAGTATAGCCACAAAACCTAAAACAAAAACATAGTGACATTGAAATTTTTAGAATAACAATATTGAAAGAAAAAACTGACAAACAACGAAACAAAATAAAAATATGAAATGACAATACAGAATTTGAAACCTTTAGGATAGTCGACAAAAATAGCAAAAACGACATGATTACATAATATTTAGGATGGATAGTGGGTACATCTTTCCTTAAAAACAAAATTTTTTAGAAAGCAAGTGATCAACATTAATCAGAAGTTTTCTTAAACAATTAAAGACTGTTTAAGATGTAATTAACATAGAAGCTTGCTTTTATAGGAGATTTAAAAGAACCTATGATAGAAATCTCTGGTTATCAAAATTTCATGATTTCCTTATATAAAAAACCTAGGATATGGTATTCTAGAATCTTGTCCTATAAGAATAATCATAAACATCATTTTCTACTGTTCCCTATTAGTCCTAAATTTCTCAAATCCTCTATAGGATCTATAGAAATAAAATTAGGACAATATTGAACAGAATGGCGACTCCTTGACATCGACATCACCCTGATGACGACGAAATCAAATCGACATTTTTTCCTTTCGTTGTCTCCAGCCTCCAGGGAAGAAGAACCTTTTCCCAACTCTCATATGGAACTTCTGATTGACTACACAATAGAAATACATTGGACAGGTGTCCAAGCCCATATTTAGATCCATGAACTATCAATCCCAAGACTGATTTCACAATTATATTTCCAATATCAATCGGCCTTCCAGTTTTAATACAAAAATTCAAAACAGCACTTTCCTTAGTTAATTTAATAATCTTCAAAGTTCGAAATAACTTCGCCGAAATAAAATAATGCCACAGCTTTGACACCTGATTTAAAGATGTAGAAGGGAAACTAATATATCCATTTTCTTTTACTTCTCAATCTTCATTTTCATCCCTCAAATAACAATACACATCATTCATATTATCGCTTGTTGCATTAAAATTGGAATAGTGGCAATTAGGTACATTCTCAATCATAAAGAGATCATTAATTCTCCACCTCGCATAAAGACAAATCCTTTGTATAGACCTCCTTCACAACCGGAATGACTATGGCAGCAGTAGTGTAACATAGCACCTCCTAATGTCTTTCCTTTATTATCTCTTCAACTCTTGTTGTAGGATTATCCATACCTCGATTAATAAAGACTCTTTCCTTAAGAATCCTCCTCTTCATCATCACATTGTTGAAAAATCCATGTGCCTCGAAACTTATAAACTTTCGTCAGTTGAAAATGTGAGATTGAGGGGTTTCTATGGACTAGGAATCCATGGGATAAGAATTGGGAACGGAAAATTTCATTTTTCTGGAGTTTTGAAGTTTAAAATAGAGTTTAGGGAGTTGTAAGGAAGAAGATCCCGCTCAAAACTGCCAAAAATCGCATTTTAAAACTCCAAAACCCTTCAGTAAGTTTTGTGCGCTGGCTGCAGTCGATAGGGCGCTGGCAACACTCAAACCCAAAATTCTGCAAACATCTCTATAATTGGGCGGCGGCGGCACCAGTGGTCAAAAATCTCACTGAACTTCGTTTTGCCTAAAATATTCCAATATCTCAATTCGATCCAATATTTATCAATTTTTAAAAGTATTTAGGAGCGATAGAATTCCAAAATAACTATCTAAAAGCACAACTACAACAAGCAAGCAAACACACCACAAAGATACATACGGGTTGCCTCCCATAAAGCGCTTGGTTTAACGTCGTCAGCCCGACAAAACATTTAGTGAATAGAGATGACTTAGCATTAAAACCTCTTTGAAGTCAGGGTGAAACCCGTCAAAGTAAGGCTTTAATCGATGCCCATTAATCTTTAAAATCTTTCCACTATCAGGATCCTCATTATCAACATCTCTAAGAGAATGAACTTTTACAACTGTAAAAGGTCCCAACCATCTAGACTTGAGCTTTCAAGGAAATTATTTTAACGTTGTGTTGTATAACAAAAATTTTTGTCCATATTCCAATTTCTTTTTCACTATCTTCCGATCATGCCACAATTTCATTCTCTCTTTATAGATGTTGTCATTGTGATACGTTGCATTTCTAATTTCTTCCAATTCAATCAACTGCATAAATCTCTTCTCTCTAGCATTTTTCAAATTAAAATTCAACTCTTTTATCGCCCAATATGCTTTGTGCTCCAATTCATTCGGTAAATGACAAGTCTTACTAAGCACTAATCTATAAGGAGAAATTCCAATAGGGGTCTTAAAAGAAGTCCTATAAGCTCATAATGCGGTATTGAATGGAGCAGACCAATCTAATTTTAGATTACACACTGTTTTCTCTAAAATTCATTTAATTTCACGATTAAACACTTCTGCTAAACCACTAGTCTAGGGATGATAAGCAGTAGTGATTCTATGAATAATATTATATTTCTCATTCAATCTCTTAATTCTTGAAATGGGATCCACCATCAGTTATAATCACTCTCGGCTTTCCATATCTCGTAAATATATTTTTCTTCAAAACTTTTAAAACACTCCGAGCATCACATCTAGGTAAAGCAATAAATTCAATCCATTTCGAGACATAATCTACCGCAACCAGTATATATAAATTCCCAAATGAAGGAGTAAATGGTCCCATAAAGTCTAGTCCTCATACATAAAAAATTTCAACTTCCAAACTATAGTTTAGAGGCATTTCATTTCTTCTGGATATATTACCTACTCTCTAACATCTATCACATGATTTAATATATTTGTATACATCTTTAAAAATAGTAGGCCAATAAAATCCAATTATAAAATCTTAAAAGCAATTTTATCAACACCAAAATGATCTCCAAATTCAGAATCATGACATCATTTAATAATTAAATTAGTTTCCTCTTGTGGCACACATTTCCTAATAATCAGATCGTTACACTATTTATATAGATGGGGCTCATCCTAAAAATAAAATCTTGCATCATATTTAAACTTCTTTTGTTGTTTCCTTGTTAAATCAGGTGGTATATTATCACTCACAATATAATTCACATTATCAGCATACCAAGGCAAATTTCTTCCCATAATAATATAAAGTTGTTCATCAGCGAAAGTTCCTGTAACTTCCTTCTCAAATTGAGATAATTTATCATACTCTAATCTTGACAAATGATGAGCTCTTTGGTTATCAGATCCCTTCCTGTCAACTATCATAAAATCAAATTCTTGTAGAAGAAGTATCCATCTAATCATTCTATGTTTGGTATCATTTTTTTGCATTAAATATTTGATAGCTGAATGGTTTATTTACACAATACTTTTAGCTCTAATTAAATAAGTTCTAAACTTTTCAAAAGCAAATACTATAGCTAATAACTCTCTTTCAGTAGTGGTATAATTTATTTGAGCTTCATTAAGAGTTTTACTAGCATAGTAAATGACTTTGAAAACTTTATCATGCCTTTAACCCAACGCTACTCCGATCGCATAATCACTAGCATCACACATAAGTGCAAATTGTGTCTCTTAATATGGTGAAATAATTATAGGTACAGTGATTAATTTCTCTTTCAATAATTCAAAAACACACAAACATTCATCATTAAAATCAATTTTTCTATCATTTTATAGAAGTTTACACAAAGGTTTAGTAACTTTAGAGAAATCCTCAATATATTGCCTATATAATTCAGCGTGTCCTAAGAAACTCCTCACATCTCTTACGGTAGTGGGTGGTGGTAATCTCTCAATCACTCTAATTTTAGCATGGTCGACCTCCATGCCCAAGCACAATTCCTCCTACAACCATAAATTGATATTTCTCCCAATTCAGAACTAATTTTTTTCTCACAAAGCTCCAAAACTTTTGCTAAGTTTTCCAAACAGATTTAAAATGAAGTTCCGGATATAGAGAATTTATCCACGAAAACTTATATTCCTTTATCTATCATACTGCTAAAGATAGACATCATACATCTCTAAAAAGTTACAGGTGCATTACATTGTCAAAAAGTCATTATTCAAAAAGCAAAGGTTACGTAAGGGCTAGTAAATGTTGTCTTTTAGTGATCCTTAAGAGCAATAGGTATTTGATGGTAACCAGTATATCCATCTAGAAAGCAAATGTACTTCTGTCCAGAAAGTCTATCCAACGTTTGATCAAGAAAAGGAAGAGAAAAGTTATATTTTCGGGTGGCGGCATTTAATTTCCTATAGTCAATACAAATTTTCCATCCATTAATTTATCTTGTGGGTAAAATTTCATTACATTCATTCACTTCAACAGTCACGCCTCCCTTTTTTGGTACACAATTTATTGTACTCACCCAAGCATTATCCGAAATAGGATAAATAAATTCAACATCGAGCCATTTTAAAATCTTCTTCTTAAATACTTCTTTCATTATTGGATTCAATCTCCTCTGCGGATCAACTCTTGGTTTATGTTCTTCATCTAATAAAATCCTGTGCATAAAAATCAAAAGACTGATTCCTTTAATATCTAATAAAGTCCATCCAAAAGCCTTTTTAAGTCTTTTTAAAATTTCCAATAATTTTTGCACTTGATATTCATTTAACTATGAAGATACAATAACTGGTAGGGTAGATGATTCTCCTAAAAACATATACTTCAAATGATTAGGGAGAATTTTCATCTCAAGTTCAAGAGGTTTTATTATAGATGGAATTAAGCTATTATCTCCACCTTCCATAGTGTCTAGTACTTTAAATCTCTCCTGAACATACTCTAAATCTTCATTATTCTAACTATCTGGATTTTCTTCATTTTCAATTCCTTCTTCAAAACATATTTTTGTGGGGCTTATTTTTAGGTTGGTGTTGTATTTTGAAAATGGGTCTCCTACAGAAATTGTCGGCGAATTTTAGATTTTAGATTTAATTTAAATATATATTATTTGACAAGTAGCATTTGATTTTTTGAAAATAATTTTAAGTTTGAAAATTTTCAAGAAATGAAATCAAACCTTTCTCACATCCCAGATAGTTTATATAGACGAGCTCCGCACTACAAACCGGGTATCTATCCCGAAGAATAGACACACTGCTTGATGATAGGGCTCGATTAAATAAACTAGAAGATCTGTGACATCTGTTTGGTCTGCGAACCAATTTTATAAGCCGACAAGTTCCCCTGCTTAATATAAATTAATTAAGCAGGGTTTATATTACCTAGGTTCTTAAAGTTCCCTATAAGGGCAAGCCCCCATAGTTAATTACATCTGAAATGACAGGAATCATTTAAGAAAAATCTTGATAATGATCAGTGGTTTTGCTCTCAAGAATTTCAAAGTTTAAGGTTTTTAAAAGATTGAATTTTGGAATTTCAAAAGGAATTAGCTCAACTTTGGAACAGTTAATTTTAGGAGTTCAAAAGAAGAGAAGTAGGGGATGTCACAGACTTGAAGTGAACTTCGGTGACTTCCCATATTATCCTATTATTTGGCTTCAATTTGAGAGTTTATTTAATGTTGTAATCCTGCCAATTTTAATTAATTAGGACTTATATTTGTATGACATAATCATACAAACAGCCTCGAAGATGTGAGGGTTTATGTCATACCGAACGACTACCTCGGAGTCCTAAGACCGGTTAGGGCTTAATTTTCATAACGTGATTATACAAATGTCTAACAAAAAGTTGAGTATTTATGTTGCACTAGGAAAACTACCTCGAAATCCTATGGCTTTGTTATTTAATTCTAAGAAAGGTTTTGCTGATGTAGACCCAAGTTTTTCTGACGACGATGGTCGTGCTGCCCACTATGCTCCAAGCTCCTTGTTGTTGCAGATGTTTAGTTTTAGAAAGTGAAAATTAGGAGATGAGAGAAGTGTTTTAGTTTAGAAAAAATCTTAATGGTTCAGGTGTTTTAACATTTTGTTAGGGAAATCTTAAAGTTGATTATAACAACACCGGTTAAGATCCCACGGTTCCATCATTGTGGCACTGTTATTTTTATCGGATTCACTTAGTCCAGATGAATTTACTAAACTAACCTGAATGAGTTCCACACTTTCATTTAGATTGTGGGAAATCCCGTTAGCAACATCTAGGTTACGTCATCTGAGGTATTCCCGATCATCCAACGAGATGTTTTAATTTAGTTATACTTGTAGTTTTGTTGTTCTATTTGTGATTAAATTTTGAGTTCTTTTATATTTTGAATGTTGTGGCGGTGAATTTTATCTTGTGGTGACTTTTAATTTTGTTTTGGTTTCAGTTTTGTGGTTATCCTAAAAGTTTCAGTTTTCATGCAGGGTGACATTCTTGTTTAACATGCAAGAAAGGTAAAGTACAGTTGAGGAAAATAAATTGCAATAAAATAAAAGCGTACCTGGAGGGTCTTCTCATCATTCCAAGCTGCACTTAAAACACATGTTAAAACATTTAAATATTTACAACAAGTACCTAGGTAAACCTATTAGGAAGGTTCTGGTTGTCTACCAAATTCCTAATCCTATTGCTAGTCATTTCCTATGACGTCCAGGTTATTGTATTTCGTTAAGGATGATTTTCTTCATCAAAGAACAATTAAATTCAATTTTTCTTCTAAAATGTCCCATCATATTGAGGAAGTTTTTAGGACGAGTCCTAAACATCTTTTCAATATTTTTGGGATTATTTTTTTTAGTCCAAATGAGTTTTATTGCACAGCTGAATTAATCATCCAAAAATTTAGTTTAGTTTGTTTCTTGCTCAGTGAATTAGGATGTTTGATTATCCTATAAGTAAAGTGACATTTCACTTGATGCTTTACTTAAGAGTTATAATAATGAAAACTTTTAGGGGGCAAATCGGTTTGTTAAAGAATTTATTGATTTAAAATGGGAATTGGTGATTTAAAGTGATTTAATTTAGTTATGAAATTTAGGATGATCTTCTTTTAAGTGTTTAAATAGTTTGGATTGAAGGAGGTGTTTAGATTATTCAATTTGATTAAACTTTTAATGATTTAAATTTGATTTGACTTAATTGTAGTACTTTAGGTCAATTTTAATTGGTTTGATTTTTTAATTATGAATTATTTTGAGATTGATTTTTAATGTTTCAAATTTGTTTTAAGTTTGTTTTCAAGTGATTTCAAGTTGATTTTAATGTTTTAGAATTGATTTAATTTGACTATTAAATTGCTTAATGTTTTAAACTTTAATTGAAATGAGGGTTATTTTCCTTTTAATTATTTAATTATTAATTCCAATTATCATCTTACATTTAATTCAAAGTTAAATATTATTAAAATGATTCATTTAGGGATTTTAAATTAAAGAATTGATATCTTCTTAGGTCATATCCATATCCTTAATAATCCAAATTATTAATGTATTCTTCCAAAATTTGAATTATTTAATTAATTAAAGTTCACTTCAAATATTTTCAAGATAATTAGTGGGTTTCTACCCCTTAATTCCCAAGGTTTCAATCATCTATGAGAAAAGTTAAGATTAGATATTTTACCCTCCCTTTGATTAGATCTAAATATTAATTAGAGTTAAAATCCTTTAATTACCTTTATGCCCCTTTAGGCTTATTTATTTCATAACTCATCAAATTAAGCTCAAATGAACTTAAAATTTTTATGTCACTTCACTCATATGTCAATTAAGACATTAAAGGGGAAAATGTGATTTTTTTGAATTTAATTTAATTTATATAATTATTTTTATGAAAAATAAGGGTTTTCAATGAAAATTCAACAACATGACCAAGGTAAGGTTTCTATCCTTAGGAAAATCATGAGATGTTCCTACTGACTAGAAGACCACTTGACCAATTTTGGTGATTTTTTGAATTATATTTTATTTATTATAATTATTTTTATTCTTATAGTGTTAATTAATTATAAAATAAAATGAAGGTTGAAAATTATGTTTTATATTTTTCATAAATCTCTCTAACCTCAAGGAGTTTAGGGAAACAAATTTTATAATTTTTTGATTTTTCTTTGATTTACTAGAATTAATTTAGTGAAAAGGTTGGAAAATCCATTTTTTAGTATTAAAAATTTTCTTAAACATTTAAAATTCAATATCTTAACCAGAGACTTGGGAAAAATATTTGGTTTGTTCCTTGTCGCCATATTTTTAGGTTATGTGTTTTATTTTGAAAAGGGGTCGCCTAACAGAAATTGTCGGCGAATTTTAGATTTTAAATTTAATTTAAATATGTTTATATGGTTTAGAAAGTAGTATTTGATTTTGAAAATAATTTTAAGATATGAAATCAAATCGATCTCAAATCCCACATAGATTATATAAACGATCACCGCATCATAAACCGTGTATTTATCCCGAAGAATAGACACACTGCTTGATGATGAGGCTTGGTTAAATAAACTAGGAGATTTGTGACATCTGTTTGGTCTGCGAACCAATTTTATAAGCTGACAAATTCCCCTGCTTAATATAAATGAATTAAGCAGGGTTTATATTACCTTTGTACTTAAAGTTCCCTATAATGGCAAGCCCCTATAGTTAATTACATCTTAAATGACGGGAATCATTTAAGAAAACTCTCGATAATGATCAGTGGTTTTGCTCTCAAGAATTTCAAAGTTTAAGGTTTTCAAAGGATTGGATTTTTGAAATTTCAAAAGGGAGTGGCTCAAATTTGGAACATTTATTTTCAGGAGTCCAAAGAAAGATAAGTAGGAGAAGCTGAGGATCCAAGAAGAATCTTGGAAACTTTCCAAACTATCCTATTGTTTGGCTTAGATTTAAGAAAATCCTAATATTATTTGATATTTCAATCTTGCCAATTTTAATTAATTTGGACTTATATTTGTATGATAAAATCATACAAATAGCCTCGAAGATGTGAGGGTTTGTGTCGTACAAACGACTACCTCGAGTCCTAAGACTGGTTAGTGGCTTAATTTACATGACATGATCATGCAAATGCCTAACGAAGAGTTGAGGATTTATGTTGCACTAGGCAAACTACCTCGAAATCCTATGTCTTTGTTGTTTAAAACTAGGAAAAGTTTTGCTGGAGTAGACCCGAGTTTTGCTGATGACGATGGCCGTGCTGCCCACCATGCTCCGAGCTCTTTGTTGTTTCAGAGGTTTAGTTTTAGAAGTCATAAATCAGGAGATGAGAGAAGTGTTTCGGTTTAGATAAAATCTTAAAATCCAAGAGTTTTTAATGTTTTAATTAAAACAAATGTTAAGGTTGTTTAAACAGAACCGATTAAGATCCCACGGTTCCGTCATCCGGCACCGTTATTTTCATCGAATTCACTTAGTCCAAATGAATTTGCTAAACTCAACTAAATGAGTTCCACACCTTCATTCAGACCGTGGGAAATCCCGTTAGCAATACGTGGGTTACATCATCCGAGGTATTCCCGATCATTCAACGAGACGTTTTAATTTAGTTGTAATTGTAGTTTTGTGTTCTGTTTGTGATTAAATTTCGAGTTGTTTTATATTTTGAAATGTTGTGGCGGTGATTTTTATCTTGTAATGACTTTTAATTTAGTTTTGGTTTCAGTTCAGGGACTATCATAAAGGTTTTGGTTTTCATGCAACAGTTGTTCATCATGCAAGAAAAATAAAGTGCATTTGCAATAAAGTAAATTGCAATAAAATAAAAGCGTATCTGGAGGGTCTTCCCGTCATCCCAAGCTGCACTTAAAACACATGTTAAGGTATTTAAATATTTCAGCAAGTACCTAGATAAAGTTAAGGGAAAGGTTTTGGTTGTCTATCAAAGTCCTAATCCTATAGCTAGTCATCTCTTATGACGTCTAGGTTCTTGTATTTTGGTTTAAGGACGATTTTCTTCATCAAAGAACAATTAAGTTCAATTGTTCTTATAAACATCCTATCATATTGAGGAAGTGCTTAAGACGAGTCTTAAACATCTTATCAATATTGCTGAAATTGTTCTAAGTCCAAATGGATTTAATTAATCAGGTGAAGTAATCATCCGAGGTTTAAGTTTTGTTCTTTTGCTCAGTGAACTAGGATGTTTGAATGTCCTATGAAGTAGGTGACACTTCACTAAATACTCCACTTAGGAATTATGATAACAAGAGCTTTTAAGGGCAAATTGATGTTTAAGTGATTTGTGATTTAATTTAATTTTAATTAATGGGTTTAAGTTTGGAATAATGTTCAATTTGTTTTAGATTTATTTTGAATTCTTTATGTCTTAAGTGATGTTATATTTAATTCAATTTAATTTAATTTAATTTAATTTAATTTAATTTGGTTTAGTTTAATTTTAATTAAATTTAATTTTAATTTCAATTTAATTTTATTTTTATTTTAATTTGATTTTATTTTTAATTTAATTTAATTTAATATGTTTTAATTTAATTTAATTTAACTTGAATTTACTTTGATTTAATTTTAATTTGATTTAATTTTTTTTATTTTTAATATTTTTAAAGATGATTTAATTTAATTATTAAAGTATTAATTTAATTGAAATTTTGATTTAGTTTAGTTTAAATGTTTTAATTTTAATTTAATTTAATGATTAAGTCTTTTAGTATTTTAAATCTTGAGTTGGGATTATAATTTTAATTGGGAATTAAATATTATTGAAGTGATTAATTTAGGGACTCTTAAATTAAAGAATAAATGTCTTCTTAATAATATCACTATTTTAATAATTTCAATTTTTTTATTAATCTTCCAAATTTAATTAATTAATTGATTAAGGTTTACTTTAATTAATCTTAAAAATGATTGATGGGTCTCTACCATTTAATTATTTAAATTTCAATCATCCAAATCAGATTAGGATCAAATATTTTATTCTCTCATTTTAATAAGCCTAAAGTTTTAATTAAGGGTTAAAATTTTAATTACCATTTTGCCCTTCAAGCTTAATAATTTCATAACTCACTAAATTGAGCTTAAATGAATTTGAAATTTTTATGTGACTTCACCCACATGTCAATTAAGACATTAGAGGAGAAAATGTGATTTTTTTTGTATTTAATTTATTTATATAATTATTTTTTGTGGAAAATAGGGATTTTCTAGGAAAATTCAATAAGATGACCAAAGTAATATTTCTGTTCTTAAGAAAATTATGGAATATTCCTAATGACAAGAGGACCATTTGAACCAATTTTTGTGAGTTTTTGAATTATATTTTATTTATTAGAATTATTTTGATTTTTGGAGCATTAATTAATTTTAAAATAAAATTAAAGTTGAAAAATGGATTTTAAATTTTTCTTAAATCTCTCTAACCTCAAGGAGTTCAGAGAAAGAAATTTTATATTTTTCTGATTTTGCTTTGATTTATTAGAATTAAATTAGTGAAAAGGTTGGAAAATACATTTTTTTAATATTAAAAATTACATTAAGCCTTTAAAATTCAATATCTCACCCTAGAGACTTAAGAAAGATATTTGATTTTTTCCTAAGTGATTAGAATTCAAAATGTGACATTTTGGTGATTTTTAATATTTTTATGATTTTTATTATTTTTTAATTATTAAAAATATTAAAATAATGATAAAAATCAAATTTTTTAGAAAATTACAATTTTAATTTTCTTAAGTTCCACTGATATCAGAGAAGCTCCAAAACCATTTTTGTGAATTTTTTAAAAGTATTTTGTGAGTTATGAATTTTTAAAGTTTGATTTTACCCATTTTTGCTTAAGAGGCTTAATCAACCCATTTTATGGGGATAATCAAGTCCAATTGGTTTCAAATTTTTATGTGGTGTTTTCCTATCCTTAGAGGACAGTGGGGAATTGTTTTTAAGTTAATTTGATGGATGGTTAACCCTAATTAATTAAAGTTCAATTTTGAGTATTTAGGCTAATTAGGGTTGTTCAAAGTGAATTAACTCAAAACTTATTTTTCCTAGGGTCCTCTGGTCATAAGAAACATCACCAAATTTTCCTAGAATTTATTTATCAACATGCTAATTATTGGAATTAAAATACTCAAAACAGTAACATGAACTTGAAAATTAATAACTTCTCATAGGGATGGCCTCTGACCTTGGAAAATTCAGGGAATGTTCCCAAGTTCAGAGGCTTCAAAAGCCCTATGGTCTCATGCTATGGTGAATGTTTACATGCATGGAGAATTAAAATAGTCTAGAGAGTAAATAAATCATTAAAAATAAAATACTTGATGAAATAACTTGATTTCTTTTCCACATGATTCTCCTCTGTTCACTGAGCAAGAGGGTATTTTTATTTTATTTTTAGGATTTTTTTACACAAAGTTATGGATTTTTCAAGTTCTGGTAATTAAATAAATAGAAAAATAGCCTATTTATCTACTTATCCACGCGGCGCCACGCCATCCTCGGCGGCTCCGAAAGGCCACTCGGCGCGCTCTGATTCGGCGCTGCCATCTGACTCATCCGTCCCGGGACCTCCTTTCACGTAACCTCTTCTGGTCCGACGCGATCTGAGCAGTCCATCCGATACAAGGGCGATCCAACGGCTCTCAGTGATCGTCTATGACTGGTGTTAACCCGTGACCGTAGACCTTCTAACCCAAATTTCTCACTCGATTCTCAACGGATTTTTGTGTTCTTATGCTCTATGGATTCGTCATGAAGAGACGAACACATCCATACGGTAAACATGCACTAAAATTAACTCAAACTAAATGGAGAATCTCTGTAAGCTCGGGAAGAAGAGTGAATCCATACCTTTGCTCAGAGAAGTGAAGCTTCAATCTGAGGGTTGTGTCACGTTTGATTGGGTCTAAGCAAGCTCCAGATGAAGTCCCTTGGCCTGGTGAATTTCTTAGGTACAAAAGTGACCACAGCCGACCACAAAGCTTGGAGGCTGAAAGCAATGGCTGGCCTGGTGAGGGGGCTTTTGCTGGGAAACTTCTCCTCTTGGTCTGGTGAAGGTGTAGAGTCAATCAGTTTGAGGATTGACTTACTGTGGTGGAGTGTCCTGGTTTTGAGCTTGGATTTCAACTCTAAAATTGAGCTCACATAGAGGAAATGGCAGGGGGATTTCAGTGGGGATCAAGTTCTCTATGTGTAGGGAGTGGTCTGGGATGATTTTGGCAGGGTTTTGGTAAGGTTTGGTTTAGCACCTCTCTTGGCCGAGAGGAGGGGGTGTTTAAATAGGAGAGGCTGGAGGGCCTCTCAGGGGGGTTCAAGGGTTGGGATCAGCTGCTTTGGTGAGGAGAAGAACGATTGCGGTGGCCTTTGGAGTGAGGCGGCTCGGCAAGGTGGAATTCCAAAATTTGGCTCCTCCCAAGGTCTCGGTCATGGTGTTTTCCGGCGATCCAGGCGGCTGGCCGGCAGGCATGGGTCACCCTCAGGTTCAGGTGAGTCAGGGCTTGAGTTTAGTGTAGGCAATTGGGCTTTGCCATGTGTAAAGAACTTCGATTAAAATGGCATGGGGGAGAGGCCATTTTGGCTTGATTTGGTCCAAGTCATGGTTTGGGTTGGTTTCACCTTCCCATGACCTGGTTTTAGGCTGAGAGGATCATGTGAGTCAACCTACCAAAGGTAGTGAAGTCCACATCAAGGATTAGGTGGCAAAGTATGGTTTAGAGTGTATCATGTTAAAGGTAAAAAAAGGTTTAAAAAGGTTTAAGAAAGAGATCCCCTCTCTTGCTACTTTTGGTATGGTCACATGTCAAACATCCTATGGCTTCATATGGCTTGTACATGGCTTGTCTTTTGGCTCACCTATGGCTTGGCAAGAGCTTGGTCAATTTCATAAAAAAGGAATTTGTGAATTTTGGCATTTTGATGGGGATTGTTATGAGGCTTGATTTGGAATTGTTTAATTGATAAATTTGGACTTTAGGAATGATATTAAATTGAATGTGTGACGAGGGAAAGTGTCACATGGGCTTTAGATTGATTTGGGCTTTTGAATTTGGTGAAAATGGGCTTTTAGGAAGGTTTAAGGGAGTGGGCCTTAATGTTTAGCAATGGGCTTTTAGATAAAAAAAATTTTGCGAAGGGCCATGCCAAATAAATGTTGAATCTAGTTTAAGGATGTGTCTTGAATGATTTGAAGAAAATTTGAGGTGGTTTGGAATTGAATTGGGTTTAATTTGGGTTCATTTGGTAAATGGGCCAATGTAGGTCAAATTGGGCTAATTTGGGCCAATGTTGGGCTAAGGTTAAAATTGATGTAAAATTAATGTTGGGAAATTTTTATGGGAGTGTTTCAAAGAGGTTTCAACTTTGGTTTGGTTTTGGTTTTGGGACTTAGGCTTATTTGGGTTAGGTTTAGGTTTAGGTCAAAATTGGGCCTTTTGGTTTTGGGTTGAATTTGAGTGGGGTTTGGGTCCAAATTTTGGGCAAATCATGTTAGTGTTTTGTTTGTGGGGATGTTAGGAAAGGTTTAGAAAAGGTTTAGGGTCAATTGGAGTTGAATTGGTTTGGTTTGGGCTAAGTTTGGGTCATGGGTCCAACTTGGGCTTTAAGGTCAAAAGTGAAATTGGATTCAAATGTTAATCAAATTGGACTTGTATTTGGTCTAGATTGATATTTTGGATACTAAATTGAAGTTTAGAATTGAATTGGACCAAAATTGGGGTCAATTGGGTAGATTTGGTTTGACATTGGGTTCACTTGGGTTAAGAATGGGCTAAATTGGGGGTTTTGGTAAAAGTGGGGTAAATTGACAAAATTGGCCCATGGTGTAGTTGGACAAAATAAAATTGGGAATATTTGGGATTTTTTAGAATTTTCTGGGAATTTTCTGAATTTTTGGATTTTTTTGGCTAAGAGAGGCATTTTGGGTATTTGGAAAGTATTGGGGGGTAGTTTTAGAATTTTGGTATTTTGGGCTATGGATGGTCAATTTAAGTGGGGGGAAAATGTTTAGGACTGATTCTAAGGGCTTTTGGGGATTTGGAGATTTTGGAGGACTTGGGCAATTTCAAGGGCTTTTGGTAGGTTTGATGGGTGTAGGGTCCCCGGGGTCAAAAATTGAAATTTTTGAAGTATGAAGATTGATCAAATATGAGTGAAATGGAATCACTTTGGTTGAACCAAGAAATCATATTAAGCCAATATGAGCCATGAGAGGACTCATTTGAGGCATTCACTATGTTGTTCCTAACCCTCTTAACCAAGGGCTTAGGGGTTAAGGTCCATCCATATGAATTACCAACATGAGTCAAGGAGTCAAGTTGGGTATGGGTGTGGTTTTAGGATTTAGATTGTGTGTGTGAGAGTGTAGAGTATGAGTGTAGTGAGTGTGTAAGTCAACCCTCACCAGACCAAACCACCCAGGGTGGTCCTAAAGCCAAAGAGTCCTATAGGGAACTCATCCTTTAAACCTCCACTTTTGATCTCAACCCTCTAGGTGATTAGGGGTCTACAATCAAGCTTGTGGGGTTTATAGGGAGACAAGAAGTGGTTTAAATTTCTAAAGGACGGGTCCCAATTCTAGTCCTCTAAGATAGTCAAAGGAAAAGCCTAAGGCTTGATCCTAAGCACTAAGGAGGGAAGAGAAGACCTCGTCAAAAATGAGGTCAACAAATGGACCCCCAATAGGTGTGGTGTGCTAACCAAGCACACCTCGCGTATTGGCTTTGACTGAAGAGTTCAACAGAACCAAAACAAATGTCCAAGTGACAAACTTAGGACGAAGTGTAAGAAATTTCCACTGTGGAGTATCAGGTAAATCTCCAAGACTGAAGATTCCAGAACTCTCGCTGGGGAAAAAGGAGGTGAAGTTCAGATCACAAGGTTTCAAGAGATGGGATCTTAGATTAGTTTCATTTTTTATTTCAAGATTTAATTTTGAGTTTGAATTTCGATTTGAGTTTCAATTTTGATTTTATGCGGAGAAAAGAGTAGGGCGAAGGCTACCCGAATGCATTTAGTATGCTTCGAGAAGGAAGCGGGATCGAACCTATTCCAGTGTGTATGCCGAGAAGGATTAGGATCGAGCCTATACCAAATACCGAGGAAGAATAGGACAAAGCCTATCTGAAATGCAGAGTGCTTTAATTTCAATTTCTTGCTGAGATGGTCAAATTTTGAGATTGCTGAGAAAGCAGTAGGACTGTGCTTATCCCGAGTGCTGAGAATTGCTGGGAAGGGAGTAGGGTGGAAGCCTATCCCGAGTGCTGAGATTGTTGAGATGGGAGTAGGATGGAAGCCTATCCCGAATGTTGAGATTGCTGAGATGGGAGTAGGGCGGAAGCCTATCCCGAATGCTGAGATTTCGTCGAGATGGGAGTAGGGCGGAAGCCTATCCCGAAAGCCGAGATTTGCTTAAGATGGGAGTAGGGCGGAAGCCTATCCCGAATGCCGAGATTCGTCGAGATGGGAGTAGGGCGGAAGCCTATCCCGAATGCTGAGATTTGCTGAGATGGGAGTAGGGCGGAAGCCTATCCCGAATGCTGAGATTTGCTGAGATGGGAGTAGGGCGGAAGCCTATCCCGAATGCTGAGATTGCAATGAGATATGAAAGTGTTCCATATCCCATGGGAATCAATCAAAGTCTGATTATTTGGAGAAGGGTACGAACCCTTGCCATCTGAATAAAATTGAAAATTCTTCGTGATTCTGAAATCATCCCGAGAGAGGGTTTCAAAGGAGGTCCAGAATAGATCTTGATTTGAAGAAGGATTGGAGGATTTGAAAAGATGGACTTAAACTGGAATTCAATTTGAGCTTTAGATTTGTTTTGTTTGTCCTTTAATAATCCCTTTTTTTTGTTTATTTGGTGTTCATGTTGATTTGAAATTCTTTTTAATGTTTGATTTTTTATGGAAGAGAGTTCTTATTTGTTTTCCTTTTCTTTTTTGTTCCTTGTTTGAAGTTCATTTAACTTTAATGGCGTTTCCCAGTCAATTTGCACAAAAAGAGGTGAAGGCAAAATGTGACATGGTCACTTTCACTCCAATCTTGTTGACGATACATCATACAACTCGATCTAAAATATTTCTCATACAATCCATGACTCAAAACGGACTATGTATGATTCTTGTTGATCCATCCAAAAAAAAAGTCTGTTAAATCCATGTCTGAATAATGAGATACACGGTCAATAACATCACCTTCCAAGCCATCCTTGGTAGGAATGCCGCATGGATGTGCATTGGAGGTGTGCTATTTCCCATGTAACTCACAGCTCGTAGGGCCGGAGATTCTCCAATTCTGGATCTGGATGGAAGTGGTATGGTGCCTTTCTGTTGTCCATCCTTCTAAAAGTGACGGAGATCCGCTCCACTGGTACTCCCAGTATACAATGCTTTGCGACGTCTGCTCTATTTCCTTGTAATATCATGACGGAACCTACCGGAAGTGGTATCTCCACCGGCCCTTAGAACTTACCTGGGCTTGCTATCCAGAGGTCAGCTCCGAACATGATATTGCATTGGTTGACGAACGAAACTGTGCAGAAAGGTCTGACAAAGTCTTGGTGGTCTATGTGTGGAGGTATGTGTTGACCTCATTTTTGATGAGGTCTTCTCTTCTTTTTTTAGTACTTAGGATCTAGCCTTAGGCTTTTCCTTTGACTATCTTAGAGGACTAGAATTGGGATCCACCATCTAGAATTTCAAACCACTTCTTAACTCCTCGCAAACTTCACAAACTTTACTTGTAGACCCCTAATCACCTGAGGGTTGAAATCAAATGTGGAAGTTTAAAGGATGAGTTCCTATAGGACTCTTTGGCACTGAGGCCGCCCTCGGGTGGCATCAGTCCGGTGAAGGGGCCGACTTACACAAGAATGCAATCTACAATCTGCTGTTGCTCGTACTCTGAGAATACACTGTGTGTAACTCGAGGCCTTCCAAAATGTTGATTCTTCTGCCTCTAATCCTTTCAAAGTATTCCAAAGTCTTCTTCTCAACATTTTGCATTCTTTCTAGTTCATATTCTGGGATGATCTGCAAGTGACGAGGCCTAGTAACGTATTGCGGGATGTATGGCTCAATCCCGTCACGTTCTCCTGCATACCTTGGCTCTCGGTTGTCTCTGTCGGGACATCCTCCGGGGTTGCTTCCGCAACAAGGTTCTTCAGATATGGTATCTCTATCCGGCGTCGAGGCCATCTCTCTGCCTCTGATCTTCTCAGAGTTTCCCTTATCCTTTCTGTTGTTCTTGGAGCTTGTTCTCTCTTTTCAGGTTCCCGATGAACCGGTATCTTTGAAATGCGTGTGTCTGCGAAAGTGGTTGTTTCCTCGTGTTGATCTGCTGCAAGTTTAGTCAACATCTTGCGGATACGGTGATTCTTATTCCTTCTTTGAGTAGCAGTTAGCGTAGCTCTCCTCACTTCTTGAATTTATGTGGGCGCGGCGATGACGAGCTTGCCTTTGCCGTGGCAACTACAGCTTGATTTTCTTGCTTTCTTCGGTGTTTGCCTTTCTTTTCTTGTTCTTTGGATTGGCGGCTTGGGCCACCATCTTCATTCTTGTCTGGCTATAGGCTCTTCTCGGTCCAGGACCCAATCATTTTCTTCATACTGTAGGCTAATTTTGGTGTGAAGTCAGAATCAATTTCTATCACTGCTCCATCCTTCACCCTCTTTTCATCGAGTGCAGAGACTCACGCCATTTTTAAAGTTTAGGACCAACCGCCCGTTCGACATTTCCATAACGAAGAAGACAAGGAAAGGATCGGGGGCATGCTAAGAACAAGAACATTAAGAAGTATTTATCCTTTGAATTCTTATTCACTTATTCCAATTTTAATTTTTAAGGAAAGTAGGAAAAGATAAAGAAAGATCAGGAAAAAGATTTGATTTGAAAAGGAAGGGTAAAACTTTATTATTATGATTTTCACATATTTATTTTTAATACATTTTTTTATTTTATCCATTTTTATGTTTTTGGGTTCGGACCCGGTCACAAAGTGATTGCTTCGCCCGTGTTTCTAGGGATAAGACTCTATTTTAGAGGCCACCCTTGAGCAGCAGGTTGCGTAATACTTTTTCAAATATCGTCCATTGATTGGAAGCATTTGTCGTTCTCCTTGGTAATTCACGAGTTAGTAGGAGCCTCACGAGTGGCCCCCGCACCTCGACCACGGAAATGGCCCTTCCCAGTCGAGTTCAAATTTGCCTCCTATCTTGCAATGTGCAAGAATAGGTCTTCGAGAACAAGAACTAAGTCACCAACTTTGAAAGTTCTTGGGCGGACCAGTTTATCATGGGCCTGGATCATCTTGGCTTGGTAGAGTTCCAAAATTTTGTTGCGGTACCGTCTTTTCTTCCAAGTTTTCCAGTTCTTCCAGTCGTAATTTGGCATTTTCTTCTGTAGTAATTTTATTTGCAACTGCAATCCTGAGTGATGGAAGCTGGACTTCCAATGGCAACACTGCCTCGGACCCGTATACTAAAGCATAAGGCGTAGACTGAGTAAGAGTCCTGAAAGTCGTCCTGTAGGCCCATAAGGCTTCTAACAACTTCTCGTGCCAATTTCACTTGTTGTCATCAAAGTTTTCTTTAAAAATTTGAACGAGTTTTTATTAAAAGCCTCGGCCAAGCCGTTTGCTCTTGGGTAGTAGATTGTTGAGTATCGCCAATCGATTCAGCAATATTTCTGACAAAATTGTTGATTTTGTGCTTCTGAATGCGGACCTATTATCTGAAATGATTCTGCGTGGTACTCCGAAACGGTAGACGACTTGATTTTGAAAAACTGTAGCACGTGGGTGTGCCTTTACTTCTCTGAGTGGAACTCGCCCTTGCCCATTTAGAAAAGTGGTACGTAGCTGCGGGGATGAGCGATGTCCTCTTGAAGAAGGTGGTTCTATCGAACCCACTATATCTGTGCCCCAACACTCAAATGGCCACTATGCAATTGTCGGATGTAGCACATTTGGAGGTTGGTGTAGAACCACTCCGTGCACTTGGTGACAACTTTTGGCAATCTTCATGCAATCGGTCATCTGCATGGGGCCAGTAATACCCTAGTCTTTTAATTTTCATTTTCATTTTCAAACCCAACTGATGAGCACCACAAAGTCCTGAATTCACTTCTTTGACAATTTCACGAGCCTCAGACCCGTTTAGGCATCTTAACCACATTTGATCAAACGACCTTCTGTATAATGTATTGTTTATTAATGCGTAAGACAGAACTCTTTTCTTGATTTGATGTGCTAATGACTTATCGTCTGGTAATTTTCCTATTTGCAGGTAGTCTATTAGCGGTTGACGCCAATCTTCTGTGTTTTCCGTCACTGGTGCAACTGATTCCTCTGCTTCTTCTGATTTCTGTATCATATCCATGTCGAGCTGTGATAAGACCTGTCGTCCTTGAACTAACACTTCAACTGACTCATCTTGTGAGCAGGCAAGGATTCTTTTTGCAAGGCGAGCTAGCGCATCTGCGAGAGCATTTCTCTTTTGGGGATCTTGTAAATTGTTACATTGGAATTTGTTCCAACAGTTTCATGGCATACTGAAAGTATTGCTCGAGTCTTGGCTTTAAAATTCTGTATTGTCCGACGATCTGTTGAATGATCAACTGAGAATCTCTGTAGATGTTGATATCCGTTATTCCCATTTGAATGGTCAGTTCTTGTCCTCTTATGAGGGCTTCGTATTCTGCCTCGTTGTTTGTGCATGGCTTTGTTAAGTGGTAGGAGTATCTTAACATCCCCCGCTCCGGTGTTATAAAGATTAGTCTGATTCATGCCTTACCGGGCACTATCGTTTGCAATTCTTTGTCTTTCTGTGCTGAGGACGCTCCGTCGAAGTATAGTTCCCAACGTTGATCATCAGTGTCTTCTAGGCTCATTATCTGCTCATCTGGTAAATCGTCGTTGAGAGGCGAATCTGCCGGTAAGGGGTGTCTTTGCAAGGAAGTCAGCTAGCACTTGTCCCTTTACGGCTTGCGAAGGGAACAGTTATGTCGAATTGCAATAGTATCATCGACCACCTGGCAAGTCTGCCAGAAAGTGTTGGACGGGTCATTCAATGTTACGGATTAACTTTCGAGATAAGAACGACCTTATGAGAGAGCATGTAATGCACGAGTTTCTGTGCGGCGAAGATCAGGGCCAAACAATGCTTCTCAATTGGAGGATACTTTACTTCCATCGGAATCAAACGACGGCTTAAGTAGTAGAGAGCATTTTCTTTTCCCTCATCATTGACCTGGGCTAGCAGGGCTCAGAGTCGTCTAGAGCAGTGGTATAAAGTATCAACGGTCAGCACGAGACTGGGGCTGCTAAGACAGGAGGTGTCATTAAGTATTGCTTAATGTCCTCGAGAGCCCGTTGGCATTTCTCTTCCCAAACTAATTTGACGTCCTTTTTAACTAATGCCGAGAAGGGCTGACACCTACCTGACAAGTTCAAAATAAAGCGTCGAAGATATGCCAGCTTCCCTTGAAAGGATCGTAGCTGTTTTAAGGTTTTGGGAGGCGGCATTTCTAAGATAGCTTTAATCTTTTCCGGATCAATTTCTGTCCAACTGTCCTTGTGTCTCTTCCACGACCTCGTCCCCGGCCTCGACCTCGGATGTGAGTTCTGGAGAAACCTTCACCATCTCGCCGTAAGGGAGTGGTGAGTGACTGTTGGACTAGAACGTCAGGTTCTTCATTGTCTCGAATTTCTTTTGCTTCATTTGGCACGGTGTTTTTGAAGAAGATTGTTTTCTTTGGAGGTGCGTAATAAGCTGCATCTTCATGGATTCCAATCTCATGTACGGAGAAAGGTTGCAAATCACCTTTAATTCACTGTTCTCCTCCTTCGTAGTATTTTATGCACTGATGCAGAGACGATGGTACCATCCGGTTTTCATGGATCCACGGTCAGCCCAGTAGAGCGTTGAACGATGTCTCAGAGTCAATTATGTGGAATTTTGCGGTTGTCTTTGCTAAGTCACTGGTCTTCATCAACAGTGTTATTGATCCGAGGGCTCTATCTCCTTTCTGGTTGAATTCTCTTAGTAACATCTTGTCCGCTTCAATCTCACGAGCATCAATTTCCAAGTAGGCTAGCGTTCAAAGATTCATTTTATTGATTGACGCTCCTGGATCAACCAATACTCTGGAGAGCGTAAACTTCCTGATTGTGACTGAAATGTACAACGGTCGGTTATGATCGGCTGTCCCAAGTAGTAGATCATTGTCTGTGAAGGTAACACCTCGATGTTCCTTTAACGAGCAAAACCTCGTCTAAGGATTCTCCGGCCATCTGAGCTAAACAAATCTCTGGATCAAGTAAGGCCTTGATTAGTGCTTCTCTCATCTCTTTTGATAAGATGAGAGCGTCGTAGATGCTCGGTTGGTCGGTAGTTTCCTAAGATGGGCTAGCACGTTATAGTCCACTTTGTTACCATGTGTCTCAGTTTCTTCCCGAATGGGCAATTCTTATGCTGGGGTTGATTCTTCTTGAACAACCACCTGCTTTCCTTTATCTTTTGGACCCGTTCTCGGAGGTAGAACCCTTTCGCTCCTTAAATTGACTTCTGTGATTTCTTCGAATGCGAGTGCGAGTTCTATCGGTATCTCCTTTTGAACCGGCATGACAGGTTCTTCTGGAGTCGCTTTAGAATCTGAAAGCTCTAACTCTATTGTGATTGGAGTTCCTTGGAATACACAAATAGATTCATTGCTTGTTGAAATTTCGTAGCCTTCTTGGTGAATGTCTTCTTTGTCATCGTGATTATCGAGGTTGTGTATGATTTGAGAATTGTTATTTGTATCGGAATCGAGATCCGGATTAGATTGGTTGTCTTTAGTTGTGTAATCGTTAGCAAAAGTCAAAACATAGCCAACGCTATAACTCTTATCATTATAAGATCCCGCCGGAGCGGGCAAATAATCATACAGAGTCAGAGGTTCAAGGAATTTTTCCCCCGAATCGGAAACAACCATCCTAGGATAAGCAGCCCCTAGCTTAGTCTTGGGAGCCTCAGTCTTTTCTTCTTCTTCGATCTCCTTCTTTTCTATGATCTTTTCTTCCTAGGGCGGTTCTTCAATTGCAAGCGATAGCGGCGGCTTGACAGGTTTCAAACTTTGAATTGAAGCACGCGCCGAAGCGGTTCAGATGCGATCCAAAATTTTCTTCGATGACTTCGTTCAAGCTGTACTCCATCCATCATCGGTCGTGTAAGGGTCTATCAGAACAATGGGATCCGTTGAAATAACATTGACAAAACCTCCTTTCTAGGTTTCTTTCATGTATTCCTTTGGGATCGTTATGTTCCCTTTTCGGAGATTGTTGTCAAGCCAACTTTTGAAGGTGATGCAATCCTCTATCTTATGTCCAAGCATCTGGTGGTAAGGGCAGTAGTTGGGATGGTCTTTCTTATTAACTTCTTCTGGCTTCTTGGGTTGTTGCAGTAAAAAATTCGAAGTCTTCATCAAACTGCGGAACATCTTTGGCACTGCCTCATTCTTGAATGGATATTATCTATTTATAAGCTCCTTTAACGTGCGCTGTGGGCGAGGCGGTTGCTCATATTATTGAGTTGGTTGATAACAGGGTTGAGGTTATTGGTGGTTCTGCTGAGGTTGTTGATAGCTGGGCTGCGGCTGCTCCGGCTGTATTTGCATTGGCTGTTTGCCCTTATCGACTACCGCGACGATCCCAGATTTCTTTTCAAATGTCTTCACAGGCTTCTGTTTGTCTGTTTTGTCGACGAAACTTAGTTGCTTCGCTTCCTCTTGCAAGCTCCCGGCCTTGCTTAACAACTTCTCGAAAGTCTTAATTGTAAATCCCTTAAGGAGAAGTGTTATCGGGCCGTGAATGTTTTTAAGCAAGATACCAGCTGCATGCTTGCTCTTGTAGGCGTGGCTCACACTTCATGCTTAGATTTCTCCATCGAAGTATGTAGTCCACTAAAGTTTCGTTCGGTTTATGTTTCTCCACCAATAAGTCATCGATGGTGATATGGTGCTGAGCTCCGGCAAACCGTTTCACGAAGAGGTTTTCTAATTCTGAAAATGTCTTTACCGAACCGTTCGGTAACTCTGCATACCAATCAAAGGCGATCCCTGACAGGCTGCTGACGAATTGTCGAAAGAGTAAGGCGTCACTTCCACAGGCGTTGCAACAACTAGCACGAAAATGTGCAACATGCTGTCGAGGATTTTCGGTACCATCAAAAGTCTTGAATAGAGGTGGTACAAAGCCTTTTGGGTATTGTACTGCATCAAATTCTTCGGGGTAAGATCTACCCGTCTGAATAGATGCTCCGCTCTTAGAGTGTGCTAAGGCTTCTCGCACCTGCTGTTCTACCATTTTCTTGATGTCCTTCTCTGGAATCATATTCTGAGTAGAGTCTTTCTTCGGCTGATTGTCTCCATTAACGGATGTAATCTCTTTTCCTCCGTCTGTAATATGAATAACTTCTGGAGGCATTTTTCTTGGGGGTTGAGCCAGACTCTGAAGAGTGGCTAGGGCTGCAACCATCTCTTCCATCCTTTTTGCCATTTGAGTGATTGTATCATCTTTTTCTCTAATTTGTGCTCTTAATGCTTCTGGTTCATCTCTCTCCGCAGCTGCCGGGGCACCTTGCGAAGTTGACGATGCTCGTGTCTCAATCATGTTGATCTGCACATATTCTTCATCCATGAACTCCGACAAGTCAACTTCATCTCCAAACTTTTCTTCTCTTTCTCTTGCTAATCATTGAATGTCGGTTCTTAGCTTTTCCATAGCGTCCTCCAATGGTCTTTTTTATGTGGTTTCGCAGTTATCATGCGATGGCTGTTGGATTTCCTTCTTGGGAGTCCCCTTCATTGCGGTGGTGCTCTCTTCGGACTCGAGTCTCCGACGAGACTTTCCTTTTCGGGTCGTTGTTTCGGTCTTAATTGGCCGATAGTAGGACACCATACCATCCTTCTAAGCGACGAAGGCCTAGGACCGGATGGCTCGTCGGCTGAATGCTTGGAAGGTGGTATCCTCCACGATCCGTAAACCTGAAACAACAACGGGTGGACTAGCCTTCATCTTCTTAATCGGCTTTTCTGTGGCGATAACGGGTTCTACTCGCGGCCCAAGACGGGACTTGGCTGGCACCCGCCCTATTCTTCTTAAAATCTCTGATACAAGACATTTCTCTTTCTTTTCTAACTTCTTTATCACAGTCTGTAGTCGGGCAAATGGTGTAATCCTAGCCCTTTTCTTTCGGCTATCGCTATAGTATGCGGGTCGAGGTAATGCAGAAGCAATCTTGTGGACATTTTCCTCGTCAGCTGCGGCGGAGAGGGGATGGAATCTACTTCCTTCCAAAAGCGGTGTATACTCAGGCAATGGTATGTACTCAGGTAGTGGTGTGTACTCATCGATTTCTTCAAAGAAAGCGATTTCAGCAGCCTTGGCCTTTCTGGCAATCTTCCTACCTCTATTTCTTCTCTGAGTCCTTGTTAGGGATGGAACCCTTGAGCTGGACCCAATTTCAAAAACAGAAGGTCTTGCAAGGAAATCTGTACCCTCCACGGTAACATGCTCGTTACAAATTTGAACTTCCTTCCCCTTCAGTTTGGCGGAAGCCGGGGTAGGTGCAGAGACGACTAGACCAGTGGGGGTAGAGACAACAGTCTTCCAATGGACAGTAGTATTCTTCTCGAGTCGGAACCCTTCGCGGGGAGGGAACTCTTGAGTTGACTTAAGGTTGAACTCGATCAAAGGTCTTTTAGTTTCAGACACTTTGTCTGTAAGTGTGAAAAGGGTAACGTCAGTGATCTTGACATTTGTTTTATCGAATATTTGCCTGAAACGGATGATCCCATTGTCTGGCAGCTCATCCTTGTAAACAGCGAAGTCCAGTCCATTGGTGAAGGAGAAAATCAGCTTTGGGACAAACATTTTCTGCAAGGTAGATTCTGATTGTCAGTCCCAAGTTATGCTTCTTCTCATTAGGACGTAAAGAAAAGAATCGAAAAGAGTCCGAACACATTTTTGTTCATGTATTTATAAAAAGGAGTTATTTTTTAAAAGAGTCATTCATTAGAGGGTTTGTTTATTAGGAACGGAATGTTCAAAGGTGTAGAGAAGGTAAGGAATCCGATTCAGAATTGGAAAGGAAGAGAAAGTCTTATGCAAGACTTCTCGACTCGAGGACCGCTCCTAAACTAACACCTATTGGGGGTCCACCCCACCTCAGAAAAAGAGGTAAAAGGATCTCGGAACCTCTCCATTTAGGGGTGTCTAAACAGTGGCTCCTAAATCCGAGAGGAGTTGGTTATACTCGTTCAAGATAGAAATGAACGGGGTATTGCAACAGAAGAATGGTAGTTTGGTCCACTAGGGGCATGGGCTCACTACCGATTTATGAAAGCAAAGCCGTCTGATCAAAATGGAGAGAGGAACTATTCCCCAGCGGAGTCGCCAGAAGTTGTTGGCATATTTTTGGGTTATGTGTTTTATTTTGAAAATGGGCCGCCTAACAGAAATTGTCGGCGAATTTTAGATTTTAAATTTAATTTAAATATGTATATATGGTTTAGAAAGTAGTATTTGATTTTGAAAATAATTTTAAGATATGAAATCAAACTGATGTCACATCCCAGATAGTTTATATAAACGAGCACCGCATCACAAACCGTGTATATATCCCGAAGAATAGACACAATGCTTGATGATGGGGCTTGGTTAAATAAACTAGGAGATTTGTGACATCCGTTTGGTCTGCGAACCAATTTTATAAGCCGACAAATTCCCCTGCTTAATATAAATGAATTAAGCAGGGTTTATATTACCTGTGTTCTTAAAGTTCCCTATAAGGGCAAGCCCCTATAGTTAATTACATCTTAAATGACGGGAATCATCTAAGACAACTCTCGATAATGATCGATGGTTTTGCTCTCGAGAATTTCAAAGTTTAAGGTTTTCAAAGGATTGGATTTTTGAAATTTCAAAAGGGATTAGCTCAAATTTGGAACATTTATTTCCAGGAGTCCAAGGAAAGATAAGTAGGAGAAGCTGAGGATCCAAGAAGAATCTTGGCAACTTCCAAAACTATCCTATTGTTTGGCTCAGATTTAAGAAAATCCTAATATTATTTGATATTTCAATCTTGCCAATTTTAATTAATTTGGACTTATATTTGTATGATAAAATCATACAAATAGCCTCGAAGATGTGAGGGTTTGTGTCGTACCAAACGACTACCTCGGAGTCCTAAGACCGGTTAGGGCTTAATTTACATGACATGATCATGCAAATGCCTAACGAAGATTTGAGGATTTATGTTGCATTAGGCAAACTACCTCGAAATCCTATGGCTTTGTTGTTTAAAACTAGGAAAAGTTTTGTTGGAGTAGACTCGAGTTTTGCTGGAGTAGACCTGAGTTTTGCTGATAACGATGTCCGTGCTGCCCACCATGCTCCGAGCTCTTTGTTGTTGCAGAGGTTTAGTTTTAGAAGTCATAAATCAGGAGATGAGAGAAGTGTTTCGGTTTAGATAAAATCTTAAAATCTAAGTGTTTTTAATGTTTTAATTAAAACAAATCTTAAGGTTGTTTAAACGGAACTAATTAAGATCCAACGGTTCCGTCATCCCGACACCGTTATTTTCATCGAATTCACTTAGTCCAAATGAATTTGCTAAACTCAACTAAATGAGTTCCACACCTTCATTCAGACCGTGGGAAATCCCGTTAGCAAGACGTGGGTTACATCATCTGAGGTATTCCCGATCATTCAACGAGAAATTTTAATTTAGTTGTAATTGTAGTTTTGTGTTCTGTTTGTGATTAAATTTCGAGTTGTTTTATATTTTGAAATGTTGTGGCGGTGATTTTTATCTTGTAATGACTTTTAATTTAGTTTTGGTTTCTGTTCAGGGACTATCCTAAAGGTTTTGGTTTTCATGCAACAGTTGTTTATCATGCAAGAAAAGTAAAGTGCATTTGAAATAAAGTAAATTGTAATAAAATAAAAGCGTACCTGGAGGGTCTTCCCGTCCTCCCAAGCTGCACTTAAAACACATGTTAAGGCATTTAAATATTTCACCAAGTACCTAGATAAAGCTAAGGGAAAGGTTTTGGTTGTCTATCAAAGTCCTAATCCTATAGCTAATCATCTCCTATGACGTCTAGCTTCTTGTATTTTGGTTTAAGGACGATTTTCTTCATCAAAGAACAATTAAGTTCAATTGTTCTTATGAACATCTTATCATATTGAGGAAGTGCTTAAGACGAGTCTTAAACATCTTTTCAATATTCTTTGGAATTGTTATAAGTCCAAATGGATTTAATTAATCGAGTGAAGTAATCATCCGAGGTTTAAGTTTCGTTCTTTTGCTCGAGTGAACTAGGATGTTTGAATATCCTATGAATGAGGTGACACTTCACTAAATACTCCACTTAGGAATTATGATAACAAGAGCTTTTAAGGGCAAATTGATGTTTAAGTGATTTATGATTTAATTTAATTTTAATTAATGGGTTTAAGTTTGGAATAGTGTTCAAGTTGTTTTAGATTTATTTTGAATTCTTTATGTCTTAAGTGATGTTATATTTAATTCAATTTAATTTAATTTAATTTAATTTAATTTAATTTGGTTTAGTTTAATTTTAATTTTATTATATTTTAATTTTAATTTAATTTTATTTTTATTTTAATTTGATTTTATTTTTAATTTAATTTAATTTAATATGTTTTAATTTAATTTAATTTAACTTGAATTTACTTTGATTTAATTTTAATTTGATTTAATTTTTTTTTATTTTTATTGTTTTTAAAGATGATTTAATTTAATTGTTAAAGTATTAATTTAATTGAAATTTTGATTTAGTTTAGTTTAAATGTTTTAATTTTAATTTAATTTAATGATTAAGTCTTTTAGTATTTTAAATCTTGAGTTTGGATTATCATTTTAAATGAGAATTAAATATTATTGAAGTGATTAATTTAGGGACTCTTAAATTAAAGAATAAATGTCTTCTTAATAATATCCTCTATTTTAATAATTTCAATTTTTTTTATTAATCTTCCAAATTTAATTAATTGATTGATTAAGGTTTAATTTAATTAATTTTAAAAATGATTGATGGGTCTCTACCCTTTAATTATTTAAATTTCAATCATCCAAATCAGATTAGGATCAAATATTTTATTCTCTCATTTTATTAAGCCTAAAGTTTTAATTAAGGGTTAAAATTTTAATTATCATTTTGCCCTTCAAGCTTAATAATTCCATAACTCACTAAATTGAGCTTAAATGAATTTGAAATTTTTATGTGACTTCACTCTCATGTCAATTAAGAGATTAGAGGAGAAAATGTGATTTTTCTGTATTTAATTTATTTATATAATTATTTTTTGTGGAAAATAGGGATTTTCAAAGAAAATTCAATAAGATGAACAAGGGAATTTTTATGTTCTTAAAAAAATTATGGGATATTTCTAATGACTAGAGGACCATTTGGACAAATTTTGGTGATTTTTTGAATTATATTTTATTTATTAGAATTATTTTGATTTTTGGAGCATTAATTAATTTAAAAAAAAAATTAAAGTTGAAAAATAGATTTTATATTTTTCATAAATCTCTCAGACCTCAAGGAGTTTAGAGAAATATATTTTATATTTTTATGATTTTGCTTTGATTTATTAGAATTATTTTAGTGAAAAGGTTGGAAAATACATTTTTTTAATATTAAAAATTACATTAAGCCTTTAAAATTCAATATCTCACCCTAGAGACTTAAGAAAAATATTTGATTCGTTCCTATGTAATTAGTATTCAAAATGTGACATGTTGGTGATTTTTAATATTTTTATGATTTTTATTATTTTTAATTATTAAAAATATTAAAATAATGATAAAAATCAACTTTTTTAGAAAATTATAATTTTAATTTTCCTAAGTTCCTCCGATATCGAGAAGCTCTAAAACCATTTTTGTGAATTTTTGAAAAGTATTTTGTGAGTTATGAATTTTTAAAGTTTGATTTTACCTATTTTTACTTAAGAGGCTTAATCAACCCATTTGGTGGGGTTAATCATGTCCAATTGGTTTCAAATTTTTATCTGGTGTTCTCTTATCCCTAGAGGACAGTGGAGAATTTTTTTTAAGTTAATTTGATGGATGGTTAACCCTAATTAATTAAAGTTCAATTTTGGGTATTTAGGCTAATTAGGGTTGTTCAAAGTGAATTAACTCAAAACTTATTTTTCCTAGGGTCCTCTGGTCATAAGAAACATCACCAAATTTTCCTAGATTTTATTTATCAACATGCTAATTACTGGAATTAAAATACTCAAAACAGTAACATGAAATTGAAAAATCAATAACTTCCCATAGGGATGGCCTCTGACCTTGGAAAATTCAGAGAATGTTCCCAAGTTTAGAGGCTTCAAAAGCCCTATGGTCTCATGCTATGGTAAATTGTTTACATGCATGGAGAATTAAAATAGTCCATAGATTAAATAAATCATTAAAAATAAAATACTTGATGAAATTACTTTATTTCTTTTCCACATGATTCTCCTCTGTTCACTGAGCAAGAGGGTATTTTTATTTTATTTTTAGGATTTTTCTACACAAAATTATGGATTTTTGATGTTCTCGTAATTAAATAAATAGAAAAATAGCCTATTTATCTACTTATCCACGCGGCGCCACGCCATCCTCGGCGGCTCTGAAAGGTCACACGGCTTGCTCTGATTCAGCCCCGCCATCTGACTCAGCCGTCCCGGGACCCATCCGATACACGCACGATCCAACGGCTCCCAGTCATCGTCTACGATGGGTGTGAACCCGTGACCGTAGACCTTCTATCCCTAATTTCTCACTCGATTCTCAACGGAATTTTGTTTTCTTATGCTCTATGGATTCTTCTTGAAGAGACGAACACATCCATATGATAAACATGCACTGAAATTAACTCAAACTAAATGGAGAATCTCTGTAAGCTCGGGAAGAAGAGTGAATCCATACCTTTGCTCAGAGAAGTGAAGCTTCAATCTGAGGGTTGTGTCACGTTCGATTGGGTCCAAGCAAGCTCCAGATGAAGTCCCTTGGCCTGGTGAATCGCCTAGGTACAAAAGTGACCACAGCCGATCACAAAGTTTGGAGGCTGGAAGCAATGGCTAGCCTGGTGAGGGGGCTTTTGCTGGGAAACTTCTCCTCTTGGTCTGGTGAAGGTGTAGAGTCAATCAATTTGAGGATTGACTCACTGTGGTGGAGTGTCCTGGTTTTGGGCTTGGATTTTAACTCTGAAATTGAGCTCATAGAGAGGAAATGGCAGGGGTATTTCAGTGGAGATCAAGTTCTCTATGTGTAGAGAGTGGTCTGGGATGATTTTGGCAGGGTTTCAGTAAGGTTTGGTTCAGCACCTCTCTTGGCCGAGAGGAGGGGGTGTTTAAATAGGAGAGGTCGGAGGGCCTCCCGGGGGTTTCGAGGGTTGGGATCGAGCCTGCTCCGGTGTGGAGAAGAGCAGTTGCAGGTGGCCTTTTGGAGTGAGGCGGCTCGGCAAGGTGGAATTCCAAAATTTGGCTCCTCCCAAGGTCTAGGCCACGGTGTTTTTCGGCGATCCAGGCTGCTGGCCGGCAGGCATGGGTCACCCTCAGGTTTAGGTGAGTCAGGGCTTGGGTTTAGTGTAGGCAATTAGGCTTTGCCATGTGTAAAGAACTTGGATTAAAATGGCATGGGGGAGAGGCCATTTTGGCTTGATTTGGTCCAAGCCATGGTTTGGGTTGGGTTCACCTTCCCATGATCTGGTTTTAGGCTTAGAGGATCATGTGAGTCAACCTACCAAAGGTTGTGAAGTCCACATCAAGGATTAGGTGGCAAAGTATGGTTTAGAGTGTATCATGTTTAAGGTAAAAAAGGTTTAAAAAGGTCTAAGAAAGAGATCCCCTCTCTTGCTACTTTGGGTATGGTCACATGTCAAACATCCCATGGCTTCATATGGCTTGTACATGGCTTGTCTTTGGCTCACCTATGGCTTGGCAAGAACTTGGTCAATTTCATAAAAAAGGATTTTGTGAATTTTGGCATTTTGATGGGGATTGTTATGAGGCTTGATTTGGAATTATGTAATTGATAAATTAGGACTTTAGGAATGATTTTAAATTGAATGTGTGGTGAGGGAAAGTGTCATGTGGGCTTTAGATTGATTTGGGCTTTTGAATTTGGTGAAAATGGGCTTTTAGGAAGGTTTAAGGGAGTGGGCCTTCATGTTTAGCAATGGGATTTTAGATAAAAAAAATTTTACAAAGGACCATGCCAAATATATGTTTAATCTAGTTTAAGGATGTGTCTTGAATGATTTGAAGCAAATTTGAGGTGGTTTGGAATTGAATTGGGTTGAATTTGGGTTCATTTGGTAAATGGGCCAATGTAGGTCAAATTGGGCTAATTTGGGCCAATGTTGGGCTAAGGTTGAAATTGATGTAAAATTAATGTTGGGAAATGTTTATGGGAGTGTTTAAAAGAGGTTTCAACTTTGGTTGGGTTTTGGTTTTGGGACTTAGGCTTATTTGGGTTAGGTTTGAGTTTAGGTCAAAATTAGGCTTTTTGGTTTTGGGTTGAATTTGAGTGGGGTTTGGGTCCAAATTTTGGGCAAATCATGTTAGTGTTTTGTTTGTGGGGATATTAGGGAAGGTTTAGAAAAGGTTTAGGGTCAATTGGAGTTGAATTGGTTTGGTTTGGGCTAAGTTTGGGTCATGGGTCCAAATTGAGTTTTAAGGTCAAAAGTGAAATTGGATTCAAATGTCAATCAAATTGGACTTGGATTTAGTCTATATTTATATTTTGGATACTAAATTGAAGTTTAGAATTGAATTGGACCAAAATTGGGGTCAATTGGGTAGATTTGGTTTGACATTGGGTTCACTTGGGTTAAGAATGGGCTAAATTGGGGGTTTTTGCAAAAGTGGGGTAAATTGACAAAATTGGCCCATGGTGTAGTTGGACAAAATGGAATTGGGAATATTTTGGATTTTTTGGAATTTTTTGGGAATTTTCTGAATTTTTAGATTTTTTGGCTAAGAGGGGCATTTTGGGTATTTGGAGGGTATTGGGGGGTTTTTTTGGAATTTTTGGTATTTTGGGATATGGATGGTCAATTTAAGTGGGGGAAAATGTTTAGGACTGACTTTGAGGACTTTTGGTGATTTGGAGATTTTGGTGGACTTGGGTAATTTCAAGGGCTTTTGGTAGGTTTGATGGGTGTAGGGTCCCCGGGGTCAAAAATTGAAATTTTGGAAGATTGAAGATTGATCAAATATGAGTGAAATGGAATCACTTTGGTTGAGCCATGAAGTCTTATTAAGCCTATATGAGCCATGAGAGGACTCATTTGAGGCATTCACTATGTTGTTCCTAACCCTCTTAACCATGGGCGTAGGGGTTAAGGTCCATCCATATGAATTACCTACATGAGTCAAGGAGTCAAGTTGAGTATGGGTGTGGTTTTAGGATTTGGATTGTGTGTGTGAGAGTGTAGAGTATGAGTGTAGTGAGTGTGTAAGCCAACCCTCACCAGACCAAGCCACCCAGGGTGGTCCTAAGGCCAAAGAGTCCTCTAGGGAACTCATCCATTAAACCTCCCCTTTTGATCTCAACCCTCTAAGTGATTAGGGGTCTACAATCAAGCTTGTGGGGTTTGCAGGGAGACAAGAAGTGGTTTAAATTTCTAAAGGATGGGTCCCAATTCTAGTCCTCTAAAATAGTCAAAGGAAAAGCCTAAGGCTAGATCTTAAGCACTAAAGAGGGAAGAGAAGACCTCATCAAAAATGAGGTCAACATTCCTAAGTGATTAAGAAGTGAAATATGATATTTTTATGATTTTTATTATTTTTTTGATTTTTATTATTTTTTAGATATTTAAAATATTAAAATATGGTGGAAAATGAAGATTTTTAGAACATTTTAATTTTAATTTTTGTAGACTCCCCTAACATCAGAGAAGCCCCAAAACCATTTTTGTGAATTTTTATAAAGTATTTTTTGAGTTATGAATTTTTAAAGTTTAATTTTACTCATGTGACCTAATTAATCCATTTAATGGGGTTAAACATTTCGAATTGATTCCAAATTTTTATGTAAGGTCCCTCTGATCCTAAAGATCACTGGAGAATTATTTTCAAGTTCTTTTGATGTATGGTTAAACCTAATTAATTGAAGTTCAGTTTTGAGTAATTAGGCCAATTAGGGTTATTCTTAATGAATTAACTCAAAATATAATAATCCTAGGGTCCTCTGATCCTAATAAACTTCCCCAAATTTTCCTAGAATTTTCTAAGGAATATGCTAATCAATGGAATTAAAATACCAAAAAAAGTGACATAAACTTGAAAAATACATAACTTGCCATAGAGATAGCCTCTGACCTTGAAAATTCTGGGAATGTTCCCAAGATCAGAGGCTTCAAAAGCCCTAAGATCTCTTGCCATGGTGAATTGTCTATGCAAATGGAGAATTAAAATACTGAAACGAGTAAATAACTAACTAAAAATAAAATACACATCAAATTAACTCAATTGTTTTTCCACATTATTCTCCTCTGTTCACTAAGCAAGAGGGTATTTTTATTTTATTTTTGTGATTTTTCTACACAAAGATATGGATTTTTCAATTTCTGGGTATTTAAATAAATAGAAAATAACCTATTTTCCTACTTAACCCAGTCAGCGCCGCGTTAACCTCGGCAGCTCCGAAGGCCCACGCGGCGGGCTTCCATTCAACGCCTCCATTTGACTCGGATGCCACGTGGCCCGGGGTCTCGCTCCATCCTTCGATCCGGCGCAATCTGGACCATTCAGTCGATACACGCGTGATCGGACGGCGCCTTGTCATCTTCTATGACTGGTGTGCACCCGTGACCGTCCACACTAAAACCCTAAGATCTCTCTCATTTCTCGATAGATTTTCGTGTTCTTATACTCTATGGATTCATCTTGAAAAGGCGAACACAACCTTATGGTTTAAATGCATTGAAATCGACTCAAACAAGATGGAGAATTGCTGGAAGCTCTCAGGGAGGAGGAGTGTCCATACCTTCGTTCAGGAGGTGAGGCCTCAACTGAATGTGCTCGGCACGTTCGTTGGAGTTGGAGGACCCTAGGGATGAAGCCTCTAGCCTTGTAGAATTGTCTAAGTACAACTTCCACCAATCCTGATTTCAATGCTTGGCCGATGAAGAGAATGGCTGGCCTGGTGAGGGGGCTTCCACTGGGGAACTCCTTCTCTTGGTCTTGTGCAGGTGTGGGTGAGTTTAATTTGATTTTGGTGGAGGTTCCAGGGATGTCCTGTTCTGGGCTGAGAATTAAGCTCCAAAATTGAGCTCAGTCAATGGGGTTTAGAGTAGGAGAATGGTGGGGATGAATTGCTCTTGGCTAGGGGAAGCTCTGTGAGGAGTTTGGAGGGATTCTGTGAAGGTAAATTTTAGCCAACCTCTTGGCCAAGAGGGGGTGACTTGTTTAAATAGCTATGGTGAAAGCCTCCCAGGGGGGTTTGATGGCTTGGATAAACTACTCTGGTGAAGAGCAGAATAGCTGCAATGGCCATTGGGCATGGGACAACTCAGCTAGCTCAAATTGAAATTTTGAATCCATTTAGACCTCTCGGCCATGGTGTTTTCTGGCGACCTGGTGGCCGGCTGGCCAGGGTCAGGTCACCATCCTAATCAGGAGGGTCAGGGCTCGGGTTTGGTGCAGTCAATTGGCTTTGGACATGTGTAATGAGGTTTGATTTAAGTGGTAAGGGGGGAAGGGTCATTTTAGGCTTGATTTGGTCCAAAGCTTGGTTTAGGCTAGGTGCACCTCCCCAAGACTTGACTTTGGGCTGAAAGGAATCATTTGGGTCAGCCAAGAGAAGGTGGTGTGGTCTCCATCCATGGTGAGGTGGCTAGGCTTGGTTTAGAGTGTAGCATAAAAGGGGATAAAAAGCTTAATGAAGGATTAAGAAAGAGCCCCCCCCCCCATTTGTCATAAATTACATGGTGAGGTGTAAAATGACTCTCATGGCTTGCATATGGCTTATGCATGGCTTCATGGCTTCATTTGGCTTGTGAAAAGATTTGGTTAATTTCATGAAAAAGGGTTTTATGAATTGTGGTATTTTGATGGAAATTTGGATAAAGCTTGATTTGGGATGGTTTAATGATGATTTTGAAACTTAGGGGTGATATCAATTAAAGGTATGATGCAAAGAAATTGTCATGTGGGCTTTAGAGCCAAAAAATGGGCTTTTAGAATGGTTTAAGAAAGTGGGCCTTTAGGTTTGAACACAAATTGGTGGATGGAAATTTTGTAAATGACCTTGCCAAATAAATGTTGGGTTTAGTTTAGGGATGTGTCATGAGTGATTTGAAACAAATTTGAGGGGATTTGGAGTTGAATTGGGTTTGAATTGGGACTTTTTGGTAAAGGGGCCAAAGTGGGTCAAATTGCGCTAACTTGGGCTAAGGTTAGGCTAATGTTATATTTGATGTAAAATTAATGTTGTGAAATGTTTATGGGAGTGTTACAAAGAGTTTTCAACTTTATTTGGGCTTTGATTTTGAGATTTGGGCCCATTTAGGTTTATGGTGGGTTTAGGCTAAAAATGAGGATTTTAGTTTTGGGTTAGGTTTGGGTGGAGTTTAGGTTCAAATTTGGGGCAAATCTAGTTAGTGTTTTGTTTGTGGGGATATTAGGAAGGTTTAGGAAAAGATTTGGGTTAATTGGAGTTGAGTTGGGTTAGTTTGGGCTAAATTTAGGTCATGGGCCAAAATTGGGCTTTAAGCTTCAAATTGAAATTGGATCCAAGGGTTAATCAAATTAAGCATGGATTTTGTCTAAATTGATATTGGGGAAATTTAATTGAAGTTTAGAATTGGATTGGATCAACATTGAGGTCAATTGGGTTGATTTGGTTTGACATTGGGCTTACTTTAGTTAAAAAATGGGCCAAATTGAGGGGTTTTGGTAAAAGTGGGTTAAATTGACAAAATTGGCTTATGGAGTAGTTAAAAAAATGAAATTGGGAATATTTCGGATTTTGTGGAATTTTCTAGGAATTTTTGGAATTTATGGATTTTTTTGTTAAAAATGGCATTTTAGGTATTTGGAGGGTATTGGGGGGGTATTTTTGGAAATTTTGGTATAATTGGCTAAGGAGAATAGAATCACTTTGGTTGAGCCATGAAGCAATATCAAGCCCATAAGAGCCATGATAGGACTCATTTGAGGCATTCACTATGTTGTTCCTAACCCTCTTAGCCAGGGGCTTAGGAGTTGAGGACCATCCATATGGATTACCTACATGAGTCAAGAAGTCAAATTGGGTGAAAGTGTTTTAGGATTTGGAATGTGTGCAGGTCAACCCTCACCAGACCAGGCCACCCAGGGTAGTCCTAAGGCCAAAGAGTCTTATAGGGAACTCATCCTTTAAACCTCCACATTTGATCTTAACCCTCCAAGTGACTTAGGGGTTCACAATCAAACTTATGGGATTTGCAGGGAATTAAGAGGTGTTTGAATTTCTAAGTGGTGGGTTCCATTTCTAGTCCTCTAAGATAGTCAAAGGGAAAGCCTAAGGCTAGATCCTAAGTACTAAGGAGAGAGAAGAGAAAAGACCTCATAAAAAATGAGGTCAACAAATGGACCCCCAATAGGTGTGGTGTGTTAACCAAGCACACTACGCGTATTGGCATTGAACGAAGATATCAACAAAACCAACACAGACGTCTAAGTGACACACTTAGAATAGAGTAGAAATAAATTTCCACTGGGGAGTATCGAGTATATCTCCAAGACTGGAGATCCTTGAACTCTCGCTGGGGAAAAGAAAAGGAGGTGAATTCCAGATCGTAAGATGCGGGAAGTTTTGATTTAGATTTCATTTCATTTTCTATTCCGAGTTTTTTTTTTTAATGTGTGAGTTTAGATTTCGATTTGTTCTAAGTTTTAATTTCGGTTGAAGTTTAATTTAAAATCGATTCAAGAAAATCTGGATTTGAAATGAGAATTGGAACCTAGGTTCCAACCTCGGGATTGTGAAGAGAACTGGAATTTAGGTACCAGCCTCGGAGTGAGAATCGAAGTTTATGTATCAATTGAAAAGGATGAGAATAAGAATTTAGGTACTTATCTCAAAATAAGATCTGGAATTTGGTACCAACCTTGGAAGGTTAGGGTTGAAATTTGGTATTAATCTCGAGAAGAGAGTCAGAATTTGGTACCGACCTCGAAAGGAGAGAACTGGAATTTGGTACCAGTCTCGCAGGTTTAAAGAGAACTGAAATCTGGTTCCAGTCTCGAAGGTTTAAAGAGAACTGGAATCTTGTTCCAGTCTCGAAAGTTTAAAGAGAACTGGAATCTGGTTCTAGTCTCGAAGGTTTAAAGAGAAATGGAAACTAGTTCCAATCTCGAATGTTTAAAGAGAACTGAAATCTGGTTCCAGTCTCGAAGGTTTAAACAGAAGCGAAATGCGGTTCCAGTCTCGAAGGTTTAAAGAGAACTGGAATCTGGTTCCAGTCTCGAAGGTTTAAAGAGAAATGGAAACTGGTTCCAGTCTCAAAGGTTTAAAGAGAACATGGAATCTAGTTCCAGTCTCGAAGGTTTAAAGAGAACTAGAATCTGGTTCTTATCTCGAAGGTTTAAAGAGAAATGGAAACTAGTTCCAATCTCGAAGGTTTAAAGAGAACTGAAATCTGCTTCCAGTCTCGAAAGTTTAAAGAGAACTGGAATCTAGTTCCAGTCTCGAAGGTTTAAAGAGAACTAGAATCTGGTTCAAGTCTCGAAGGTTTAAAGAGAAATGAAAACCAGTTCCAATCTCGAAGGTTTAAAGAGAACTGAAATCTGGTTCCAGTCTCGAAGGTTTAAAAAGAACTGGAATCTAGTTCCAGTCTTGAAGGTTTAAAGAGAACTGGTATCTGGTTCCAGTCTTGAAGGTTTAAGGAGAGCCGGAATGCGGTTCCGGTCTCGAAGATTTAAAGAGAACCGGAATGCGGGTTCCGGTCTCGAAGGTTTAAAGGGTTGAAATTTGCTGTGGAGATTTGCATTTAGCGGAAGATTTAGAATGAGACGTGAAAGTGTTTCACATCCCACGAGGATTGATCAAAGTCTGATTATTTTGCGAAGGATATGAATTCATGCCATCAGAACCAAATCGAAAATTTTTGTGGTTCTGTGTCAGTAGATTCAGTCGACCTTCTCAAAAGAGGGAAAGAAATATGGAGAGTCAAAAAAAGATTTAAGAATTGCCAAAGGCCGGGGATTTCAGATTCAGGAATTTGTTTTCGTCGTTTGTTGTAATTTAATTTTTAGATTGATTTTCAATTTAGAGTTCACGTTTATTTATAGTTCGTGTTTATTTTTAGTTTGTTTTGACATTCAGAGATTTTTTTGTAAAAGAGTTCTCATTTATTTTTATTTTTTCTTTGTTCTTTGTTCGAAGTTATTTTAATTTAATGGTGTTTCCTAGTCAATTTGCACAAAAAGAGGTGAAGGCAAAACATGACATGGTCACTTTCATTCCAGTCTTGTTGAAGATACATAATACAACTTGATCCAAAACATGATATTTTCTTTGAAAATTCAATATCTCATACAATTCATATAAATCCAAAACGGATTGTGTAAGATTCTTGCACGTTGTTCCTAAAAGCATCTATGAAAATCCATGTCTGAATAGTGAGATACATGGACAATAACATCACCTTCCACGCCACCCTTGGCAGGAATACCGTACGGATGTGCATTGGAGGTGTGTTATCTCCCATGTAACTCACATCTCGTAAGGTTGGAGGCTCTCTAACTCTGGGTCTGGTTGAAAGTGAAAAGGAATCTTTCTGTCATCCATTCTCCTGAAAGTAACAGAGATCCGCTCAACAGGCACTCCTGGAATGCAATTCTTTGCAATGTCTGCTCCATTCCTTTTAATCTCCATGATGGAACCTACCGGTAGTGGTATCTCCACTGGCCCTCGGAATTCTCCGAGGCCTGCTACCCGGAGGTCAAATCTGAACATGATATTGCACTGGTTGACAAAAGACACTGTGCAGAAAGGTCTAACGAAATCATGATGGTCTATGTTTGGCGGTATGCAGTCGCCCTCCTTGTAGATGTTAATGATGCAGCTGTTGGGTATGCAGTCTGCGGGCAATACCTTCCATGTCACCATCCTCTTTACCATTCTTCCAATAATATTCGGCATCGGATCCACCTCACTGCGACGGAGTATCCCTGGTGGATTTCCTTTTCTGTCTACCGCGAAGTTGTAGCAACACCTGCATTGGATCGTAACTCTTCCTTTTCTTGGCATCCATCTTCGGGGTTCTGAATAAGTTTTCTCTCTCAGATGACCATCTCGGCCAATTTTCTGAAGTTCAATGATGCAGTCTACAATTTGATATTGTTCGTAGTCCAAAAACACATCTGTATGCAGCTCATGGCCTTCCAAGATGTTAATCCTCTTACCATAGATTCTTTTGAAGTATTCAAAAGTTTTCTTTTCAACATTCTGCATCTTTTCCAGCTCATATTCCAGAATTATCTGCAACTGGCAAGGTCTAGTAACGTACTGTGGGATGTATGGTTCAACCCCAGCACGTTCTCCTGCATGTCTCGGCTCCTCGGAGATAATCTCTATCGGGACATCCTCCGGGGTTGTTTTCACAACAAGACACTTTAAAACTGGTGCATTTATCTGGCATCGTGGTACAGATTCTATTTCTGCTTTCTTTGGGATTTCTTTTATCTTTTCTGTTGTTCTTGGAGTTGGTCTCCACTTTTCTGGTTCCTGACTACAGGCTTCTTAGAAGTGCTTGCACTGACGGTAGCAGCTGTCTCTTTACGTTGATCCGCTGCTAGCTGGGTTAGCATCTTGCGGATGCGTCGGTTCTTATTTCTTCGTTGAGTAGGGGTGAGAATAGCTCTCCATACCTCTTAAATTTCTGTGGGCATTGCGCTGACGAGCACACGCCTTCTGCTGTAGCAACCATGGACATAACTTTCTTATCCTCTCCCGTTGCATGAGCGGTTTTACTTTTCTCTTCTTGCTGGAAGATGTTTGACTTGAGCCACCCAATTTCATTACTGTATGGCTGTGTAGCTCTTCTTGATCAATCGGGGTCCAATCATTTTCTTCGTACTGTAGCCCAGCTGGCGTGAAGTCAGAGTCGATCTCAATCATGACTCCATCATTCTTCCTCTTTTCATCGAGTGCTAGACTCACGCCATTCTTAAAGTTCAGAACCAACCGCCCGTTCGACATTTCCCTGCGAAAAATAAGGAAAGGATCAGAGGTTGTACTAAGAACAAGAACAATAGCAAAATTTATTTTTAATTAAAAGCTTTTATTCATTTATTTCAAATTTAAATAGGAGTAGGAAAAGCTGAAGAAAGATCAAGAGTGAGACTCGATTTAAAAGGAAGGATAAAAACTTTATTATCATGATTTCACATGTTTTCATTTAACACCTTTTTTTTAACAATTTTCATTATCATTCACTTTTTTTTCTTTTATATTTTTGGGTTCGGACCCAGTCATAAGTAATTATTGTGCCCGTGCTTCTAGGAATGAGGATTCATCCTTCAAAACATCAGGTTGCGTAATACTTCTTTAGATATCATCCATTAATTGGAAGCATAAGTCGTTCTCCGCGACAATTTATTAGTTAATATGAACCTCCAAAGTAGACTGTCTCGACCACGAATGGCCCTTCCCAAGTCAGTTCAAATTTACCACCTATCTTGCGATGTGCAAGAATAGGCCTTCTGTGAACCAAAACCAAGACAACGACTTTAAATGTCCTTGGACGGACTAATTTATCATGGGCCTGGATCACCTTGGCTTGATACAGTTCCAAATTTTGCTGCACTGAAAGTCGTTTCCCTTCCAAGCTTTCTAATTCTTCTAGTCATAGTTTAGCATTTTCTTCTGTAGTGAACTTTTTTGCAACTGCAATTCTGAGAGACGGAAGCTGAACCTCTAAGGGTAGAACGGCCTCGAACCAGTACACTAAAGCATAAGGTGTAGACTGGGTGGGAGTTCTGAAAGTCGTCCTGTAGGCCCATAAGGCTTCTAACAAATTCTCGTGTCAATTTCTCTTGTTGTCGTCCAAAGTTTTCTTTAGGATTTGGACAAGAGTTTTATTAAATGCCTCGGCCAAGCCGTTTGCCCTTGGGTAGTAGATTGTTGAATAGCACCAGTCGATCCCGTGTCTTCTGATAAAATTGTTGATCACTGTGCTTCTGAATGCGGACCCGTTGTCTGAGATAATTTTGCGCGGTACCCCAAAACGGTAGAAGACTTGATTCTTGAAGAACTGTAGCACGTGATGTGCCTTCACTTCTCTGAGCGGTACGCTACGCCCACTTAGAAAAGTAATCCGTAGCACGCAAGAATGAAGCGATGTCCTCTTCAAGAAGGCGGTTCTATCGGACCCACAACATCTGTGCCCCAACACTCAAATGGCCACGACGCGATTGTCAGATGTAGCACATTTTGAGGTTGATGTAGAACCACTCTATGCACTTAGCATTGGTGACAATTTTTGGCATCTTCATGCAGTCAGTCATCATTGAGGGCCAGTAGTACCCTAGTCTTTTAATCTTCATTTTCATTTTCAGACCCGACTGATGAGCACCACAAAGTCCTGAGTGTACTTCTTTAACAATTTCACGAGCCTCAGACTCGCTTAGGCATCATAGCCACGTCTGATCAAAAGACCTTCTGTATAACGTATTATTTATTAATGCGTAAGACAAAGTTCTTTTCTTGATCTGATGAGCTAATGACTTATCGTCCGGTAGGTTTCCTGTTTGCAAGTAGTCTATTAATGGCTGCCGACAATCTCCTGTAACTTCTGTTACTGCTGTAATGCGATCTTTTTTCTTTTCTTTCTGATTTGTGTATTATATCCATGTCGAGCTGTGATAGGACCTGTCGTCCTTGAACTGACATTTCAACTGACTCATCTTGTAGGCATGCAAATTCTTTTGCAAGGCAGGCTAACGTATCTGTAAGAGCATTTTCTCTCCTAGGAATCTTGTAGATCATTATATTTGGAATTTGTTCCAAGAACTTCATGGCATATTGGAAGTACTGCTCAAGTCTTGGTTTTAAAATCCAGTACTTTCCGGCGACATGTTAAATGATCAACTGGGAATCTTTATAAATATTGATGCCTGTTATCCCCATCTGAATGGTTAATTCCAGTCCGGTTATAAGGGCTTCGTATTCTGCTTCATTATTTGTACACGGTTCTGTTAAGTGGTAGGAATACCTTAACATCCCCCACTCCAGCGTTATAAAGATTAGTCCGATTCTTGCCTTACCGAGCACTATCATTTGCGATTCTTTATCTTTCTGTGCTGAGGATGCTCCGTCGAAGTACAATTCCCAACGTTGATCATCGGGGTCTTCTAGGCTCATTATCTGCTCGTCTGGCAAATGATCGTTAAGAGGCGATTCTGCTGGTAAAGGGTGTGCTGCATGAAAGTCTGCTAAGACTTGTCCCTTTATAGCACGAAGAGGAACGAAAGTTATATCGAATTTCAATAGTATCATTGACCACCTGGCAAGTCTGCCGGAAAGCGTCGGTCGGGTCATCAAATATTGCAACGGATTGAACCTTGAATTAAGGTTGACTTTATGAGAAAGCATGTAATGCCTGAGCTTTTGAGTGGTGAAGATCAGGGCCAAATAATGCTTCTCAATCGAAGGATACTTTACTTCCGTCAGAATTAGACGACGACTTATGTAGTAGAGAGCATTTTCTTTTCCCTCGTCAATGACCTGGGCTAGCAGGGCTCCAAGAGAGTCGTCTAAAGCCGCGGTATAAAGTACAAACAGTCTACCTGAGACTGGGGCTGCTAAAACAGGTGTCATTAAATACTGTTTAATGTCCTCGAAGGCGTGTTGACATTTGGAGTCTCAAGTAAACTTGGCTTCCTTCTTAACCAAAGCAGAAAAAGGCTGACACCTTCTTGACAAATTCGAGAAAAAGCGTCGAAGATATGCCAATTTCCCTTGAAAGAATCGTAGTTGTTTCAAGGTTTTGGGAGGCGGCATTTCTAAGATAGCTTTAGTATTTTCCAGATCGATTTCAATTCCACGATGTCGAACAACAAATCCTAATAATTTCCCAGAGGTGACACTGAAGGAGCATTTCAAGGGATTTATCTTAAGGTTATATTGTATTAATCGCTTGAAAACAATTCTGAAATCATAAAAGTGATCTTCTTTTAGTTTGCTTTTAATGACTACATCATCCACGTAGCACTCGACTTGGTTCTGAATGAGATCATAAAAAATCCTTGTCATTGCTCTTAGATAAGTTGCTGCTGCGTTATTTAATCCAAACAGCATCACTGTGTAGCAGTATACCCCAATCGGCATTCTGAAGGCTGTAAGCTTTTCATCTTCTAGTGTCATCTTTATCTGGTTGTATCCTGATGATCCATCCATGAATCAGAAGACTTCATGCGTTTAAGCAATGTCGATCATCAATTCTGGAATGGGTAGCGGGAATTCGTCCTTTGGACATGCTTTGTTCAAATCTTTGAAATCCACGCAGATTCTGATCTGACCATTCTTCTTTCTGACTGGTACCACATTGGCTAACCAAGATGGATATTGTTCCTCATAGAGAAAATTAGCATCTATTAGCTTCTTAACTTCAGCTATAACTTGTTGTTCAATCTCCATACGCATTCTTCTCGGGGCTTGTATGACTGGAATGACAGTGGGATCTACTCCTAACTTGTGAACTGTGACCTCTGGAGCTAATCTTGGCATTTCATCATAACCTCTCGAGCTAATCCTGGCATTTCATCATAACTCCAAGCAAAACAGTCCTTGAATTCCATTAATAACTTGAGTATCTCTTCGGAGTATTCTTTATTGACTAAGGAGCTAACAAAGGTCACCCTAGGCTCTTCGCTAGTACCTAAGCTAACTTCCATTAACTCGTCTATTGTAGATTTAATTTCTTCTTCGAATTCTGGTGGAGCATTTCCAATTGGTAGATCCTCGAGATCATCTGAAGCTTCCAGGCAACTTTCATCATGCTCGTGAGTGATAACTAAGCAAAATCCCGAATCATCAACAAATCCTACTATGCCGAATCCGAGACCATGTTTTGAATTGGGAGGTCGACTGACATTGTTCCGTAATTTTTTGACGTGTTGTGATTGACCTTTCGTCCATTGTTTAGGTAAGACACCACGTTGAATTAAATTTTGAACACAGGGACAGTACCACTCAAAAGGCAATTCCATTAATTCAGAAGAAGTAACATCTTCAAAATGTACATCTTTTTCATTATTGGAAGAAGAAGCACCACAGTAGAATTTGATCGGTTTAGTACCACCACGTACTTCCATGACCACCATACCCTCGATCTTATTAGAATGGATCAGGGTCAGGGTCATAGTATGTACATAATGTTTAATCTTCTCGTACATTGATCTGTATTCTTCATTCCTTTCATCTTCGAGAGAGATCTTGAACTGGGGTTTCTTCTGACTTATCGCCGCTGCTTCTTTCTTGATTTCTTCTTCTTCGGAACAATTCTCCCAATCATTGTCGATGACTGGTTTTTTCTGTCTAACTGTTCCAACATTTCTTCCTCGACCTCATCCCCGGCCTCGACCTTGGGTGCGAACCCGACCGCAAATAACACAGTAATGTTTGCTTCCAGAAGATAGCCAAAAACTTTGACTCAATTTATAAATAGCGGCTAGTGTATAAAATTAATATTATATAATTTAGAAAATATTTTTACACACTAGGGGTACTACGCAAGTATACGTATCATTTCAAGTAATATAGGGTTTTTAAACAAAGACCCCAGTATCGATCCCACAGGGAAGATTTATAGAGAGAAAAATAAAATAGTAAAAATATTTTTATTTTATCTTTTAATTTGATTATAAATTACTATTAATTTACTAGATGAAAATAGAGAAAACAATAAAAATGATTTTATGAATTCTATATAAAATAAAGAACTTTCTTTCCTTCAATGAATCTAAGATTTCTAAGATAATTTAATATTCGTTGGAGAATTTGATTTATGGTATTGTGCCAAATAGAAGCATTCATATTCTTTACCCTTTGATTCAGGCGCAAAGAACATTGACTAATTTATAGAATAGGTCCGGATGTATTGTTAGTAGAATGGGTTAATCTAGGCTCACACTTCTAGATGTCCAAGGGTGGCTATGGTCGGCCCTACTAGTGACCCTTTCCTAGTCTATAAATCAAATTATAAGAATTTAGTCTGTCACTCTAAAAACTTATCAATTCTAGGCCCTTTAAATCTTATCTTCCTGTTTATTTGCACTTCACCATGAATAGCCCGCACATGGCCTTCGACTACCCAAGGATTCATGTGACATTTACAAGTTAAGAGTTCTTCTCCTTCAAGGTCTCAAAACTCTTCAACAGGTTTTAACAATTCAAATGGCCAATTTAAAAAGTAAAGTAAGATCAGGAATTAATGTTATCACAATGTTTTAAAAATATTTTGAATTTTAATTCTCCATCGAATCTTTATATTATCTTATCTATCTCTTCATAATTGAAGGAAGAAAGTAAACTAACTACTCAGAACACATTGAAAATAAATAGCAAAACATGATAATTAAACTTTGAATCAAATGTAAAAATACTTATCTCAAATATTTCTTCTACATATCTTCTGATTCCTACTGACTCACAGTGTAATGAACTCCTGATGCAATAACTTGAAAATAAACTCACTAAACTAAACAAAAGTGGCCCTAAATTTCTCTCTCTAATTCTCTCTCTAAGGATGAGAGATCCTAAAGTAGATAAAATAAAGGGGTACAATGGGAGGGGCACGTTCTTTGAGGAAATGGACCTCTATTTGAAGGCTTCAAGGGTTGCCTTGAAGCACCTCTTCAAAACATGTCCACATTCAATGAATCTTTTAGAAGGTCGGTATGGTGCCTAGGCGCCGGAATCTGGCGCCTAGGCTCAGAACACCGCGTCCAGTTCATCGCACCTCTTCACTTTGGCTCGCACCTCTTCTCGATTAAAACCGTTTTGGAGCGTCCAAATGCAATGTATCACATGTCCTATTATCAAGGAACAACTGCCAGCCTTCTAGAATGTCCAATAACCGCTCGCTCCATCAAAATAAATGATCAAACGTTGTAAAAAACTTGACAGTTTTTGTATTGAGTATGGCGCTTAGGCGCCAGTTTCTGACGCCTAGGCGCCAGGCCATAATTTTTTATACTTTTGGTATTTTTCTCCATTTTTTCTCCTTTTTGCTCCTTTTTCCTTCTTAGACCTTTTTACATTACCTACATCCAAAAATACAAAAAATACCTTTCATTAAAGCATAATATCCTTAGAAATTAATAAGAATTAAGACATAAAGAAATAGATATATTTATATAGATCAAAATCCCCCAAACTTAAATGTTACTTGTCCTCAAGTAACTCTTTCTACTATATAAAAAAATATAACCTTTGGAAATAAAAGATAAATATTTATGATTCCATATAATTTTTTATTTTTAAAACTCTTTAGTAAATTATTAACCCAATTGCACTAACTAGGTTTAATTTCAAGAATTTAAAGAATATTTAACTACCAAATCATAAGATTTCAAACTTTCATTCATTTTGAAAATATTAGAAGTCTATTATATTAAGCTTTCATAGATTATTTAAAAGAAAAAAGATCTTCTTGAAAGTTCTTTTCTAAATAAATATTTATGTATAAAAATTAAGTAAACTATGTAACTAGTTTTCATCCTATAAGATAATTCAAGTGAAGCCAATTTTTGATTAGGCATTTCTTCAAGCTTCTCCTCTCCATCTCTTTTTTTCTTTTTTTTTATAGAGAGGATTACTATATCTGGATAGCCTGTTAATGGTTTTGAACTTCACAATCCTTAACTTATATTTTCAAAACTTATACCTTTATACTTAATTATTATAACATAAATAAAAATTCAAAAATAATTCAAATCTTTTCTTTTTCAAGTGATAATTTTTTATTACTTAATAATTCTAAAATTCTATTATTTCTACCATGAATAGAAAAATTCTTTATCTCATTCTTCTTTAAGTTAAATAATTCTATTCTTAAAATCAATCAAAGTTAGTAAAATTTTGGTTAATTTCACTAAATTGTTTATAATTTCAAAAATAAAAGTGATCTCAAATAAATTCTTCATTTCTTAACTTATGTTAAAAAGTTTTTTTTAAGAAAATATTAGCTCTTTAAAGACAAATAAAATTTAATTTTGAATGGATTTTCCCTTCCCCTAAACTTAAGTTTTGGTATACTATGATAATTTGAAAGTATGAGAGAAAGAAAATCATAAGAATTTTTAATAAGTATGTAAAAACAATCTTAAAAAGAAAAATTAACTTCTAATCAAGCTTTTATGAATAATTAAGATAAAATTGAAGCATGTATATAAAAGTAAGCAAGCTAATTTATGATGATATTAAATTTGACACAGAATAAAAACAGAGCAAAACAATTAATTACTAAACATTAAACTAAAACAACATATAAATTAATTCTAAAATTAGTCTCAACACAACAGAATCCTAATACTAAACAGTCAACATACATCAAATACAAAACTAACAAACAATCCAAAAAAAACAAACTAATAGAGTAACACATCATAGAAATCTATAGCTACTAATCATTAGTTATATCCTCATCATCATCTTCATCACCATAGGAAAATTCTATGTCCTTAGGATCTACAAATGGTGTGAAACTAGGAAAAGTAGGAAAACTAACATCATGTTCACCCTTTAGAAATCTGACTAGGGCTTCATCATACTCAGCATCATAATTACTATTCCTCTGGGTATAATCAGATAAATGATCTAGTTTTCTATCAATAGTATCAATCCTGCGATGAGTTTGAAATAACTCCTGCTGCTCGCTCTAAAAGCTGATCATGCATTGATTCCCGAAATCGATGGTGGCTCGGCGAAGTAGAGGGTCTAGAAGTAGAAGGTCTACCCGAAGTATGTGCGAAGTAGAAGGTGCGGTTGATCTCTTCCCTTGAAGACGATCATAGATACTAACACTCTCCTGCCCAATTGGCTTAGTAGACTTTAACTTCTCCTCAGAAATATCAGTAGTGACTCCATTACTAACACATAGTGAGTAGATCATAGATGGAAATCCCAATCGAACAGAAGTGCTGGACCTCGCAGTAGACTCCACATAATCATAAATAATGCTCCCGACATCAATAGGCTTCCTCTCCCGAATGCAGTAATTTAAGATCGCTCGATCTCTAGTCACTTCACTCAAGTGGTTGGAAGGTAACAATCTTGCAGATATAAAATAATTCCATGCTTTAGATACACCATTTAATTTAGAGGATTTTAAGTTTACCCTTTTTCCATTCTTGATCTTCCAAGATCCAGTACCGTTAGTTAGATAAGCAATAATCATATCCAAATCTCCCTCAGATGGTTATAATCCAGAATAATAGCACTCAATAGTCGGTGGCAGGCCATAAAATATGTTGATTCTTTCTGGACTAAATCCTACTCCGATACCTCTGACAAATACTTCATGATCCTCGGCATCCAGAAAATTTGCATAAAATTCTCGAACAATCGGGATAACAGCAACAACAGTAAAATAACAGAATCGTTGCCAGTTGTGTGCAACAATAGTGTTTTCGATCATTTCTCCAGGATGGTAGAAACTTCGTTCAAAAATGAACTTTCTGGACGTCACAAATTCATGGAAGCAAAAATGCGCAGCCGTAGTAGACAATTTGCTGCTATCAAAGTTATCTCGTGCCTTCACGCGTTTAGATTTTGAAGCCATCTAAACGTGAAAGAAAACAAGAACAAATTTAGGAATAAAAGATTTAAACTCTTTTTAAGTTTATAAAACGTAAAATAAGTTTAGAAATTCAAAGAAATCAATAAAAAGCAAATATTTCTCAAAATTTCAGTTCTTAGCAAAACTTAGAGAAATCTATGGTAAAAATCGAAAATAAATGGTTTAAAGTGTAGATTTGACCTTGAGACGAAGAAATCGAGTGGTTTAGCGCTCAAATCCTTGATGTTTTGACCTCAAAATTGATCTAGAGGATGTATTTTCGTGAAAATGGGGAAGAAGATGAAGCTTAGGTGTCAAAATTGATCTACAGGCCGAACTGGCGCTTAGACGCCGAATTCTGGCGCCTAGGCGCCAGACTCGCCTTTCACAAAAATTTATTTTTAAAAATTTATTTTTCCACCAAAATTCATAAATTCAACTTACAATTACTCATATCAGAGTAGAGCTTCAGTTTCTAACTTCCACAACATTTTTCAAAAATTTATAAAAATTAAATATTAAATCCACCAATCAAACATAAGGTTTCAATCAAACTCACTAATTTCCATTTAAAATCTTAAATATTGACTCAATACCTTCCAGATAAGTACTACATTTGATTCAAGTTCCTAATACACAGTCAGACATAACAATTTCAAAGTAAAAACAACACACATTGAACATGAAAGCAAATACACAAACAAACACAATCGATTCTCTAAATCGATACAATGACTAAACAAACTATAATAACTATCTCATTACCAAAATATTCTAATATTCACAAGGGAAATTGTGTATTCCACTTGGAAAGAATACTAACGCTCTCAGGAAATCCGTAGCCATTTTTTCGTCAATCCATTTGTTCTTCGCATACATTTCAACTTAAGCATCTTGATAAGCCGCAAAATGATCAAATTGAACTTTCATTTACCATTCTAGATGTTCAACTTGATGAAACATCTCATGAAGGCGATCTCCAATCCTTTTAAAATCTTCTTCAAACTTATCCAAAGGATTAGAAACTTTCTCTAAACTTACAGCGATGAAACCATTGATGTAGGGTTGAGGATCCCTTGATACCTTGTCCTTAGCCTCTTCTCCATGATTTATTCTTTCCATTTCTTCAAAAATTTCTCAAATCTCTCAAGAATGAAGTGTAAGGGATGTAATTTTGATTGCTTGATGGTTAGGGAAGAACATGGGTTGATTTAAAGGGGAAAATCGCGTGAAAAACTGAAAATTTTTGGTTTTTGCACGACCCCGTAACCGTGGCGCTTAGGCGCCAGACCTATTAATACATAGTTGATTCTGGCACTTAGGCACCGAATTCTGGGGCCTAGGCGCCGGAACTATGTTCAACTCCATTTCGCTTAATCGTCAAATTTTCAAAATTTTGTTATCCAACATAGGTAAATTATACTGGTAAGAGTAATTTAGACTCGATAACTCACATTGTAAACTATCATAATGAAGGTTAACTTGATCTCTTTTTTACTCATATTCAAAATAGAGTGATCCTATTTTTAAATCTTACATACTTCAAAATAATTTTCAGCCTAAGTCAAATAAGATTATAAGCATCAAATTTTTCTAAAGTAATATAAAATTAATCAAGATCGAGGCATAACCTTACATTAAAACACAAAAACACAAGACAATTATGGTTTGCCTCCCACAAAGTGCTTGGTTTAACGTCGTCAGCCCGACTTAAGTAAACCTTTAATCAGGTTGACTCAATTCATAAGCCTCTTTATAAATCTTCTTAATATCTTCCAAATAAGGCTTCAATCTTAATCCATTTACTTTAAAAATTTTTCCGGTTTTGGGATCTTTAATATCCACATCTCCATAATGGTATACTTTCTCAACTAAATAAGGTCCAATCGATTTAGATCTTAATTTTCTAGGAAAAGTCTTAAACAAGAATTAAATATTAATACTTTTTGTCCAGGCTCAAAAACTTTTCCTGAAATTATCTTATCATGGAACATCTTAATTTTCTCTTTATAAATTCTCGCATTTTCATACGATTAGTTTCTAATTTCTTCCATCTCATTTAGTTGCAATAATCGTTTTTCTCCTGCTTTATTCAAATTAAAATTAAACTCCTTTATCGCCCAATAAGCTTTCTATTCAAGTTCTACAGGTAAGTGACAATGTTTACCATAAATTAACCGGTAAGGTGACATTCCGATTGGTGTCTTATAAGCTGTTTTATAAGGTCATAATGCAGAATCAAGTCTATCAACCCAATCAGTTCTTTTAGGATTAACAGTCTTTTCTAAAATTCTTTTAATTTCTCTGTTTGATACTTCAGCCATTCTACTAGTTTGAGGGTGATAATTAGTTGCAATTCTATGTTTGATTCCAAATTTTTGTAGTAATGATTGAATTCTTATATTCCTGAAATGACTTCTACCATCAGTGATAATTACCTTAGGCATTCCAAATCTTGAAAATATCATTTTCTTTAAAAATTTTGAAACACTTTTGGAATCACAGTTTGGTAAAGCAACGGCTTCAATCCACTTTGAAACATAATCAACTGCTAATAAAATATAAATTTTTGCAGATGATGGAACAAATGCTCCCATAAAGTCTAATCCCCATATATAAAAAATTTCAACTTCCAATATATAGTTTAAAGGCATTTCATCTTTTCTAGATATATTTCCCATCCTTTGACATCGATCACATGTTTTTACATATTGTCTCACATCTTTAAATAAGGTAGGCCAATAAAATCCAGAATTTAAAATTTTAAATGCAGTTTTATCTATGCCAAAGTGTCCTCCAAAATTAGAATCTTGACATTTTTTAATAACAACAAAAGTTTCCTCATAAGGTACACATCTTCGAATCATAGAATCTTTACCAATTTTAAATAAATGAGGTTCTTCCCAATATAAGATTTAGCATCATATTTAAATTTCTTAATAAATTTGTTATCTAAGTCATAAGGCAAAATATTGCTAACTAAATAATTAACAATATCAGCATACCAAGGTGTTTTGTATCATTGAATAACATATAAAGATTCATCAGGGAATTTCTCATTTATATTTTCTTCCGAAATAATATCATTTTTAATTCTAGACAAATGATCAGCAATTTGGTTTTCAGTTCCTTTTCTATCTACTATTTGAAAATCAAATTCTTGTAGAAGTAAAACCCATCTTATAAGTCTAGGTTTAGAATCCTTCTTAAATATTAGATATTTAATAGCAGAATGATCAGTATGAACTATGCATTTAGTACGAAGAGGATAAGGTCTAAATTTATCAAAGGCATATACTATAGCTTGAAGCTCTTTCTCAGTGGTAGTGTAATTTCATTGTGTTTCAGTGAGAGTTTTACTGGCATAATATACAAATTTGAAAACTTTCTCATATTTTTTTCTTAATACAGCTCCAATTGCAAAATCACTTGCATCACACATTAATTCAAAAGATTTATTCCAGTCAGGTGAAACAATGATAGGTGTTGTTATTAATTTTTTTTTTGAATACTAAAAGCATTAATACATTCTTCATTAAATTCAAATTTTGCATCTTTTTCTAATAAATGACAAAGGGGATTTGCAATTTTAGAAAAATCCTTTATATATCTTCTATAAAATCCAGCATGACCTAGAAAACTTCTCACATCAGTAACTGTAGTAGATGGTTGCAGTTCAACAAAAATTTTCACTTTTGCTTGATCTACCTCCATCCCTTTTCGTGATACTTTGTGACCAAGTACAATGCCTTCTGTGACCATGAATTGACATTTTTCCCAGTTAAGAACTAAATTTATTTCTTCGCATCTTCTCAGAACTTTGGCTATGTTTTCCAAACAAGATTCAAAAGAAGTTCCAAAGACTGAAAAATCGGCCATGAATATTTCAATTCCTTTGTCAATCAAATCAGAAAATATTGACATCATACATCTTTGAAAAGTTGCAGGTGCATTACATAATCCAAAAGGCATTTTTCTAAAAGCAAATGTTCCATAAGAACTTGTAAATGTTGTCTTTCCTTGGTTCTCAGGAGCAATAAGTAATTGATGATAACCAGAATATCCATCCAGAAAATAGAAATATGAATGTCCAGCTAATTTATCGAGCATTTGATCCAAGAAAGGTAAAGGAAAATGATCTTTTTTAGTGGCTTTATTTAGTTTCCTATAGTCAATACAAATTTTCCATCCAATAACTTGTCTTGTAGGAATAAGTTCATTTTTATCATTATCAATGACAGTTACTCCTCCTTTCTTCGAAACACAATGAATAGGACTTACCCATTGACTATCCGAAATAGGATAAATAATACCAACATCTAACCACTTAATAATTTCTTTTTAACAACCTCTTTAATGATAGGATTTAATCTTCTTTGCGATTCTATCGTAGGTTTAAAATTTTCTTCCATTAAAATTATTTGCATGCAAATGGAAGGGCTTATTCCTCTTATATCAGCAATAGTCCAACCAAAAGCTTTCTTATAATTCTTTAACACACCTAGTAATTTTTCTTCTTGATCTTTACTCAGCTCAGAAAAAATAATAACAGGTAAAGTTAACGAATTTCCAAGAAATGTATATTTTAAATGGGAAGGTAACATTTTTAATTCCAGTTCATGTGTTTTTTTAATTGAGGGTAAAAGTATATCATTTTGAGTTATGTCTAAAGTTTCCCAATATCTTTAATAAAATGAGTCTCTTCTTCTTCTACTACTTCATCTTCATCAGTTAAAAATTCAAATTTTTCTTCAGAAATAACTTTACATTTTTTTTAATGTTTTTCAATTAAATAATCAATTATATCTATTCGATAACATTTCTCTTTATCAGGGTACTTCATTGATTTAAGAACATTGAATTTAATTTCTTGATCATTAACTCTCATGGTTAATTCTCCTTTTTCACATCAATCATAGCTCGTCCGGTAGCTAGAAAAGGTCTTCCTAAAATAATAGGTATCTCTTTATCTTCTTCCATATCGAAGTACTATGAAATCTACGGGGAAGATAAATTTATCCACTTTAACAAGGACATTCTCTATAACTCCTTTAGGATAAGTGATAGATCTATCGACTAAGCGAAGAGTTACGGTGGTGGGAGTAATATCTCCTAAATCCAATCTTCGAAAGATAGAAAATGGCTGAGATTAATACTTGCTCCTAAATCACATAAAGCTTTTCCGTAAAATTTTTCTCCAATAGCACAAGGTATAGTGAAACTTCCAAGATCGTTAAGCTTTTTAGGTAATTTCTTTTGAATTATTGCACTGTATTCTTCACTTAATGCAACAGTTTCAAAAGCTTCAAATTTTCATTTTTTGCTTAAAATATCCTTCATAAATTTTGCGTAAATTGGCATTTGTTCCAAAGCTTTAGCAAAAGGTATGTTAATAGTAAGTTTCTTAAAAATTTCAAAGAGCTTAGAAAATTGATGATCAAGTTTCTGCTATTAAAGTCTTTGAGGAAAAGGTGGTGGTGGTTTTTCAACTTCCGCATTAACAGGTATAACGATCGATCTTGACTATGAGAGAGAGTTTCTTTAGATTTTTCAATCTCTTCGACCTCAATCTCTTTTTCAATTTCATTCTGCAATCTTTCTTTTAATTCCTTTCTACTTCTAAGTTGCACAGCTTTAAGTTGTTCATGTTCTTTTCTAGTTTCCTTTATATTGATTTCAACAATACTAGGAAGTGTTCCTACAGGTCTGTTATTAATTAAAGTAGCAATTTGCCCCATTTGATTTTTAATATTATGAATAGCAGTATTTTGATTTTGTAATTGATTATTCATTTGCATAATTAATTATTCTATTGATATCTTTTTCTGTTGATTATTAAATCCAGGAGGTTTATAATTTGAATTAACTAGATTATTCCAATTTCCAAAGGGATGAGATTGATTATTACCCCATTGTTGTTGTGAATTATTCCAGTTAAAATTAGGATGATTTTTCCACCCAAGATTATAATAATTTGAATAAGGATTATTTTTACTTGCAATAGCTTGTAAAGTTTCAATAGTTTGAGAATCTTCAATATTAGCAGAGCTATTATGTGAAATATTAATTACAAAATTATATAATTTCTTAGACATTGCTGCAACTTGTGAAGCTAAGATAGAAAAGGCTTCATTATCTTGAATACTGGCCATCTTTTTAGGGTTAATCCTTTAGGAAGGCCATTGAAACCAATTATTAGCCATTTCTTCTATTAAAGTGTAAGCTTCTTCAAATGATTTAGACATTAAAGAACCTCCAGAAGCAGCATCAATAATTGATTTTAAAGATCTAATTAATCCATTTTAAAATGTTTGAATAATCAACCAATCAGGTAAAGCATGATGAGGACATTTTCTTAATAGTTCTTTAAATCTCTCCCAAGTTTCATATATTGTCTCCTCGTCAAATTGACTAAATGAAGTAATATCATTTCTTAATTTAACAGTTTTAGAAGGAGAAAAATATTTAGCAAGAAATTTTTGTGCCATTTCGACCCATGTTTTAATAGAACCGATCGCTAATGAGTTTAACCACATCTTTGCTTTATCTCTTAAAGAAAAAGGAAAGAGTCTAAGTCTAATAGCATCATCAGAAACATTGTTATATTTAAAGGTAGCACAAAATTCTAAAAAACTAACAAGATGTAAATTTGGATCCTCATTTGGAGATCCACCAAATTGAATGTTTTGCACCATTTGAATAATAGACAGTTTAAGTTCAAAAGAATTAGCATCTACAGTGGGTATTTAAATACTACTATGAAGTTTATCAACTGTAGGGTTAGCATAATCCCTTAATGGTTTATAAACATCTTGATCATTAAGTTCAATTGGATTTTGTAAAGTAGCCATTTGTTGAAATTTTTGAATTTTTTTTCTCTTTTTAATTTTTCTAATTGTTCTTTCCAATTCAGAATCTAAAAGTATTAATCCTTCAGAACCAAATCTTCTCATAAAACAAGCAATAAATATAAAATTTAACCTATTCTATTTCTTTCTTCCTTCCTTCCCTGGCAACAGTGCCAAAATCTTGACCCGACTGTAAATAACGCAGTAATGTTTTCTTCCAAAAGATAGCCAAAAGCTTTGACTCAATTTATAAATAGTGGCGAGTGTATAAAATTAATATTATATAATTTATAAAATATTTTTACACACTAGGGGTACTACGCAAGTATATGTAACGTTTCAAGTAATATAAGGTTTTTAAACAAAGACCTCAGTATCGATCCTACAGGGAAGATTTATAGAGAGAAAAATAAATAGTAAAAATATTTTTATTTTATCTTTTAATTTGATTATAAATTACTATTAATTTACTAGATGCAAATAAAGAAAACAATAAAAATGATTTTATGAATTCTATATAAAATAAACAACTTTCTTTCCGTCAATTAATCTAAGATTTCTAAGATAATTTAATATTCATTGAAGAATTTGATTTATGGTATTGTGCCAAATAGAAGCATTCCTATTCTTTACCCTTTGATCCAGGCACAAAGAACATAGCCTAATTTACAGAATAGGACTGGATGTATTGTTAGTAGAATGAGTTAATCTAGGCTCACACTTCTAGATGTCCAAGGGTGGCTATGGTCGGCCCTACTAGTGACCCTTTCCTAGTCTATAAATAAATTTATAAGAATTTAGTCTGTCACTCTAAAAACATATCAATTCTACTCCCTTTAAATCTTATCTTCCTATTTATTTGCACTTCACCATGAATAGCCCGCACATGGCCTTCGACTACCCAAGGATTCATGTGACATTTACAAGTTAAGAGTTCTTCTCCTTCAAGGTCTCAAAACTCTTAAACAGGTTTTAACAATTCAAATGGCCAATTTAAAAAGTAAAGGAATATCAGGAATTAATGTAATCACAATGTTTTGAAAATATTTTGAATTTTAATTCTCCATCGAATCTTTATATTATCTTATCTATCTCTTCATAATTGAAGGAAGAAAGTAAACTAACTACTCAGAACACAATGAAAATAAATAGCAAAACATGATAATTAAACTTTGAATCAAATCTAAAATTAATTATCTCAAATATTTCTTCTATAGATCTTCTGATTCCTACTGACTCCACAGTGTAATGAACTCCAGATGCAATAACCTGAAAATAAACTCACTAAACTAACAAAAATGGCCCTAAATTTCTCTCTCTAATTCTCTCTCTAGGGATGAGAGATCCTAAAGTAGATAAGAGAAAGGTGTACAATGGGAGGGGAACGTTTTCTGAAGAAATGGACCTTTATTTATAGGCTTCAAGGGTTGCCTTGAGGCACCTCTTCAAATCATGTCCACATTCAATGAATCTTTTAGAAGGTCGGTCTGGCGCCTTGGTGCCAGAATCTAGCGCCTAGGCGGAGAACACCGTTTCTAATTCTTAGCACCTCTTCACTATGGCTCGCACCTATTCGTAATTAAAACCGTTTTGGAGCGTCCAAATGCAATTTATCACATGTCCTATTATCAAGGAACAACTGCCAGCCTTCTAGAATGTCCAATAATCGCTCACTCCATCAAAATAACTGATCAAACGTTGTCAAAAACTTGACAGTTTTCGTATCGAGTCTGCCGCGTAGGCGCCAGGCCATAATTTTTTATACTTTTGGTATTTTGCTCCATTTTTGCTCCTTTTTGCTCCTTTTTCCTTCTTAGACCTTTTTACATTAGCTACATCCAAAAACACAAAAAATACATTTCATTAAAGCATAATATCCTTAGAAATTAATAAGAATTAAGACATAAAGAAATAGGTATTTTTTTATAGATGAGCGAGTTCTGGAGAAACCTTCACCATCTCGCCGTAAGGGAGTGGTGAGTAACCGTTGGACTAGAATTTCAGGTTCTTCATCGTCTTGTACTTCTTTTGCTTCGTTTAGTATGGTGTTTCTGGATAATATTATTTTCTTCAGAGGTGCATCGTAGGCTGCATCTTCATGAATTCCAATCTCGTGTACAGAGAATGGTTGCAAGTCACCTTTGATACACTGTTCTCCTCCTTCATAATATATTATGCATTGGTGCAGAGACGACGGTACCATCCAGTTCTCATGGATCCATGACCGACTCAGTAGAGCGATGAATGATGTTTCAGAATCAATTATATGGAATTTTGCGGTTGTCTTTGCAAAATCACCGGTCTTTCTCCTTTCTGATTGAACCCTCTTAAAAATATCTTGTCTGCTTCAAGTTCGCGAGCATTAATTTCCAAATATGCTAACGTTCGAAGGCTCATTATGTTGATTGATGCTCCCGAATCAACTAACACCTTCGAGAGCATAAACTTTCCAATAGTGACTGAAATGTACAACGGTCGATTGTGATCAACCGTTCCAAGTGGTATATCATTGTCCGTGAAGGTAACACCTCACTGTTCTTTTAACAAGCAAACCTTGTTTAAGGAATTACCGGCCATTCGAGCTAAACAAATTTCTAGATCAAGTAAAGCCTTGATCAGAGTTTCCCTCATCTCCTTTGACAGGATCAGAGCGTCGTAGATGCTCAATTTGGCTGGTAGCTTCCTAAGATGGGCTAGCACATTACAATCCACTTTATCTTTTGAATCTGGTCCCTCATCTCCTTTATCTTTTGGACCCATTCTCGGGGGTAGAACTTTTCCGCTTCTTAAATTAACTTCTGTTATTTCTTCTGAATCTGGTGCTGAATTTTCCGGTGTATCCTCTTGAATTGGAATGACTGGCTCTTCTATAGTTGCTTCAGAATCTGATGACTCTAATTCTATCGCGATCGGAGCTCCTCAAAATTCACAAATAGACTCATCGCTTGTTGAGCTTTTGTAGCCATCCTTGTGAACGTCTTCTCCTTCGTCGTGGTCATTGAGGTTTAATATGATTTGAGAATCGTTATTTATATCAGAATCGAGATTCCGATTAGGTTGGTTTTCATTAGTTACGTAATCGGTAGAAACAGTCAAAACGTAGCCAACACCAAAACTCTTATCATTATTAGATCCAGCCGAGGCAAGCAAATAATCATATAGAGTCAGAGGTTCGAGGGATTTCTTCCCTGAATCGGAAACAACTATCCTAGGATAAGAAGCCCCTAGTCTACTATTTGGAGCCTCGGTCTTCTTTTCTTCCACGATCTTCTCTTCCTTCTGGGGCGGTGCTTCAATCGCAAGCGATAGCACCTGCTCGACAGGTTTCAAACTTTGAGTTGAAGCGTGCACCGAAGCGTTCTGGAAATGATCAAAGATTTTCTTTGAAGACTTTTTCCAGACGGTACTCCATGCATCATGGGTCGTGTAAGGGTCTATCGGAACAATAGGATCCATTGAAATAACATTGACGGAACCTCCCTTTATGGGTTCCTTCATGTATTCTTTCGAGATCGTTATGTTCCATTTCCGGAGATTGTCATCAAGCCAAATCTTGAATGTGATGCAATCCTCTATCTTGTGCCAGAGCATCCGGTGGTAAGGGCATAGTTTGGATGATCTCTCTTATTGACTTCTTCCGGCCTCTTGGGCTCTGGTAGCTGAAAATCGGGTGTCTTCATTAAACTGCTGAACATCTTCGCTACTGCTTCAGTTTTGAATTGATATTCCTTTTTCAGAAAATCTTTTGGGGTACACTGTGGATGAGGCGGTTGTTCATACTGCTGAGGTGACTGCTAGCTCATTTGAGGTTGTTGATAACCCTGTTGAGGTTGTTGCAAAGTACGTTGCGGTGGTTGATAGCTAGGCTCTGGCCGCTCTGGCTTTATCTGCACTGGCTGCTTGCCCTTATCTACTACCGCGATGATTCCAAACTTCTTTTCGAATGTTTTCACTGGTTTCTGTTTATCGGTCTTATCCACGAAACTTAGCTTCTTTGCGTCCTCTTGTAAGCTCCCGGCCTTGCTAAGAAGCTTCTCGAAAGTCTTGATTGTAAATCCTTTAAGGAGATGTGCTATCATGCCGTGGATGCTTTTCAGCAAAATACCGATCGCATGGTGTTCCTGAAGTTGTGGTTCACACTTCATGCTTAAATTTCTCCATCGAAGTATGTAATCCACCAAAGTTTTGTTCGGTTTCTATTGCTCCACCATAAGATCACCAATAGTGATGGGGTGCCGAGCTCCGGCAAACCGCTTAACGAAGAGGTTTTCTAACTCTGAAAAAGTTTTAACTGAGCCATTTGGAAATTCTGCATACCAATCGAAGGCAATCCCTGAGAGGCTGTTGACAAACTACCGAAAGAGTAAAGCATCGCTCCCACCGGCATTGCAGCAATTTGTTTATTGGACAGGCTTTGTTTAAGTCTTTCAAAACTATACAGACATGAATTTTTTGCCATTTTCCTTCTTTACTGGCACTATCTTACCGAGCCATGTTGGATATTTCTCTTATCAAATGAAATGAGCTTCAATAAATTTCTTAACATCAGTAATGACTTGTTCGATTTCGACACACATCCTTCTTGGTCTTTGTTTAACTAGTATTGTAGTTTGTTCTATCCCAAGTTTATGGACTATGAATTTTGAAGCTAGTCCATGCATTTTGTCATAGCTCCAAGGAAAAATATCTTTATATTCTTTTAACAATTTGTTGACCTCATTTTTGGTGAGGTCTTTTCTCTCTCTCTAGTGCTTCTTAGGATCTAGCCATAAGGTTTCTCATTGACTATCCTAGAGGACTAGAATTGGGACCCACCCTTTAGCAATTCAGCTACTTCTCGACTCCTCACGGGATCCCATTTGCATGGTTGCAAACCTCTAAATCACATTGGAAGGTTAAAATCACCATATAGGCAATCAATAGCGAGTTCTTATAGGATTGTTTGGATTTAGGGTGACCATGGGTGCCACGAGCTTCTCTTGCACACACACACACTCCTAAGCCATTTTACCCTTTAACCCTAAACTTTGAACTTTGCCCCTTTCACCCTTTAAGAAACTCACATAATTGAACTAAAGCCACTGATTTTTGATTAAGATGGCTATGGTCAATATGTGAAGAATCATAAAGTGGTTACCATTTGGCTAAGCTTGGTCCCAAAGTGGTTAGACTTGGTTGAGATCCATAAGCCCACCCTTATAGCCATGAGCCAACCCCAAAACTCTCCAAAAATTTCCAAAAATTATCCAAAACTCTCAAAATTCATAAAAATCATTTCAAAATAATTCCCACATTTTGAATTCACCAAAATACCCCAATACCCTCCAAATAACCTCTTGATACCCTAAAATGCCCTTTTGGCCCAAAATTCCGAAAATTCCAAAAATTCCTAAAAAATTCCAAAAAATCTCAAATATTCTCAATTTTATTTTGTTCAACTACACCATGTGCCAATTTTGTCAATTTAGCCCACTTTTGCTAAAATCTCCAATTTGACCCAATCCTAACCCAAGTGGACCCAATGTCAAACCAAACTAGCCCAATTGATCCCAAGTTTGATCAAATTCAATCCTAAACTTCAATTAAATATTCCTAATACCAATTTCAACCAAAACCAAGCCCAATTTAGATCACATTAGAATTCAGTACTCAAGACCCCAACTTTTGCCCTAAATTACCCATGAACCCAAGCATACCCAAATCCAATCCAAATCAACTCAAATTTTCTTTAACATTGTCCTAAAACTTTCCTAACACATTGCTATACCAAAACCAACATTCATTTGGTCAGAATTTTGACCTAAAACCCTTTTTAAATTCACTTGGACCAAAAGGCCCAATTTTGGCCCATAAGCCCAAATCCCCTTCAAATTGAACCCTATGGCCCATAAAAATTCCCCAAACAAATTTTCAATCAAATTTCAACATATCCAAATCCAATTTCATTCATTTTCAATTTATATTGGTCATTACACAATTAATCTCAAAATTCTAAATCCTCACATGCATCTTAAAGGCCCATACCCTTGTGCATTTTGAAAAGCCCACTTAATTAAATTTTAAAAGCCCAAAAGTAAGCCCATATGACATATTTTTATCATACTATCACCTCATGATATTTAAAACACCATTCCATGGCATTACAAGAAGCATTTCATGTATACATGGCTCATTAACCAAATTTGGCATGTTAACACAAAATCCCCAAAATTCATAAAAACCATTAATTCCTTTTGCATGAAACTTTTTAATGGCTCATACATAGCATAACATGGCATGTGCATCATCCCATAGCCATACCAAAGTCAATATTTTCCAAATTGGGAAAGGGGAGGTGACCCTTCCCTTCTCCCTTCTTATCAAATTTCCCTCACTCTTAAACTATCAAATCTCTTCCCCAAACTTCAAAACCAGCCATCTAAGCTCACCCAAACCTCTCCATGGACTTCAAGACCAGCTCAAACCACTTTGGGCAAAGATCTAGCCTTTGGACCAAGGGCTAAACCCAAGCTAGCCTCACCTAAGCCAAATCCCAAATATCCATTAAATCTCTACCCTAAAGCCATCAAATACTCAAATTGATTCCACCAGACGACCTCTCTAGCATCCCTGAACTTTTGCCTGACCTGACCTTGGCCGGCCTGCCATCCCAGTCGCCGGAAAACACTAGGCCGAGAGGCTTAGGTGGATTCAAAAATACAAAATCAATTTGCTGTGCTGTCCCGTTCCAATTGGACTCTATGGCTCTTCTTCTTCTCCCCTAGGCAGATGATCCCAACCCTTAATAGCCCCTGGGAAGCCCTCCAGCCCTGCCTATTTAAACACCACATCTCTCGGCCATGAAAGGTGCTGAACCTACCTTAAGGAAACTCTGCCAAAATCACTCTAGAGCTCCTCCTAGCAAAGAGAAGCTCATTCCCACTGTCCTCCTGCCTTGAATCCCCCAAGCTGAGCCCAATTTCTCAGCCAAAAATTAGGCCAGAAATAGGAAACTCCCCAATTCTCCACCAAACTCAAATTAACACCTCTCACACCTTCACCAGAGGTAGAGAAGGAGTTCCCTAGTGAAAGCCCCCTCACCAGGCCAGCCATTGCTTCCAGCCTCCAAAGTCTGAAATTGGGCCTGGTCACGTTCATACCTAGACCTTTCACCAGGGCCAGAGACTTCATCCCTAGGCTTCTCCAAGTCCAACGAACGTGCCGAGCACATTCAGTTGAGGCTTCACCTCCTGAACCAAGGTATGGATACTCCTCCTCCCTGAGAGCTTCCAGCGATTCTCCATTTAGTTCGCCTTAATTTCATGGCATGTTAACAATATGGATGTGTTTGTCTTCTCAAGATGAATCCATAGAGTATAAGAACTAGAAAATCTATTGAGAATCGAGGGAGATATTAGTGTTAGAAGGTCGACGGTAACGGGTGCACACCAGTCGGAGACCAAGGCCAGCCGCTGTTGGATTGAGCATGTATCGAACGAACAGCTCAGATGGCGTCGGATGAGGAGATGGAACGTGAACCGCGGACAGTGTGGCAGCTGTTTAGGATGGCGGTGCCGAACCAGAAGACGACGCCTGGAGTTCGATCCGCCGTAGGTTGACGCGGCGCCGACGTGGATAAGTAAGAAAATAAGGATTTTTCTGATTTAATTAAATAACCAGAACATGTTCGATCCGCCATAGGTTAACACTGCCGTTGCCGGTCCCAAGCCAGGATGTGAAAAGTGGAGGGTTGCGTTAGGTAGTCGACAGCCAGCGTAAAACTTGTCGAAAAAAAAATCATGACATGAATCATTTTGATCATTGTGTAAGTGCTAGGGCGTCCCCGGAAGCGACGCACCGTATGGCCTCGAATACGGTGGAAAGTGTGCAAGGGCCGCTACACGGCGCCGGGTGTAGTTTCGAGTAAGCGAGGGTTCCCACATTACGGACGGATGCGGGTAAAGAAGTTAGTCCATGATACTAGTATTAGGATAGGATCCTGGAATATAGGTACTCTCAATGCTAAACTAATGGAATTGGTTGATATTATGATCCATAGAAAGATAAATATCCTATGTATTCAAGAAACTAATGGGTTGGAGCAAAAGCTAAGGAGATTGATAACTTAGGTTTTAAACTATGGTATTCTGGTAAGAGTCGTACTAGAAATGGTGTAGGTGTAATTATAGATAAGAGTTTGAAAGATAATGTTGTCAAAATTAATAGAGTTGGACATAGAATTATAGCACTTAAGATTATTATTGATACTAAGATTTTTAATATTATAAGTGCTTATGCTCCTCAAGTTGGTTTAGATATAGGCTCTAAAGATAAATTCTGGAATGATTTAGAAGACTTAATAAAATTGATACCCCTTGAAAAAAAAATTTTATTGGAGGAGATTTAAATGGACATGTTGGTAGAGTGGTTGAAGATTTCAGAAATATTCATGGTGGCTACGGTTATGGAGCGATTAATGAAGAAGGTAGAGTCATTTTAGATTTTGCTTTAGCGTATGATATGATTATTACTAATACTTTATTCAAGAAAAGAGATGAGCATCTTATTACTTATAAGAATGGATCTAATAAAACACAAATTGATTATTTTCTTATGAGAAGAAGAGATCGTCGAGATTGTAAGGATTGTAAGGTTATTCCAAGTGAGCAATTAAGTACCCAGCATCGATTATTAGTTGTAGATTTTAAGATGAAGAGTTGTAAAATAAAGAATACTAGGATTCAACATCGTAGAATAAGATGGGGGCACCTAAAAGACACAAATAAAATTATTTTTATGAGTAAAATTCAAGATTTAAATATTTGGGATGTTCATGAAGACGCGAATATTATGTGGGAAAAATTAACTAATACTATTAAACAAGTGGCTAAAGATGTACTTGGAGAATCAAAAGAAAAAGTTTCTATAAATAAAAATAGTTGGTGGTGGAATAATAATGTGCAAGAAAAGATAAAATATAAGAAGTTATGTTATAAAAATTGGTTTAAACGTAAAAGCTTAGAGAACTGGGAAAATTATAAAACGACCCGCAGGGAGTGTAAAAGAATAATCTGTGACGCTAAAAATTCTACTTTTAGTGATCTTTATAACATGTTAGATACTAATGAAGGTGAAAAATATATGTATAAACTAGCCAAACAAAGAGAAAAGAAAAGTAAAGATTTAACTCAAGTAAAGTGTATTAAAGATGAAAATCAAAAAGTGCTTTTCTTAGAAAAAGATATGCAACATAGGTGGGTGAGTTATTTTGATAAACTTTTTAATGATGATGCTGAAAGTATGATTGACCTTAGTGATCTTAAAATCGTCAATAATAATAAAATTTTTCATTTTTACCGTCGCATTAGTAAAAAAGAAGTTATTGAGGCTTTAAAGAAAACCAAGGGGGGAAAGTCTGTAGGACCTGATGATATCCCAATTGAAGTGTGGAAATGTTTAGGTGATTTGGGAGTTTCCTGGCTTACTAAACTTTTTAATATTATTTTAAAAACTAAAAGGATGCCTGAGGAGTGGAGAAAGAGCATTTTGGTCCCCATTTTTAAGAATAAAGGAGATGCACAAGAGTGTGCAAATTATAGAGGAATTAAATTGATGTGTCATACTTTAAAATTATGGGAGAGGGTAATTGAACATAGGTTAAGACATATTACAAAGATTTCTCATAATCAATTTAGATTTATGTCGGGCAGGTCTAACATTGAAGCTATACATTTATTGAGAGGTTTGATGGAGAAGTACAGAGATAATAAGGAGGATCTACATTTGATTTTTATTGATTTAGAAAAAGCTTACGATAAGGTTCCTAGAGATGTTCTTTGGAGAGTCCTTGAGAAGAAAGGTGTTGATATGACTTATATTCAAGTAATTAAAGATATGTATGCTAGAGCTATTACATGTGTTCGAGCCGAAGGAGGATTGACCAAGTATTTTACTATTTCGTTGGTTTACATCGAGGATCGGCTTTAAGCCCATATATTTTTTCCTTTATTTATGGATGGTCTTACTGGGCATTTATAAGAGGATGTACCTTGGTGTATGCTTTTTGCTGATGATATCCTCCTTGTGGATAAGACAAGAGAAAAAGTCCAGGAAAAACTTGAATTATGGAGGTCTACATTAGAGTCTAAAGGTCTTCGTTTGAGTAGAACTAAAACTGAATACATGGAATGTAATTTTAGTAATCTTAGGTCTAGTGACAGCAGTGTAACTTTAGGTGATCAAATTATTAAAAGGTGTGAACGATTTAGATATCTCGGGTCCATTGTTCAAAGCGATGGTGATATAGATGGGGATGTTAATAGTAGAATTCAGGTTGGTTGGTTGAAGTGGAGGAATGCCTCTGGCCTATTGTGTGATAGAAACGTTCCGCTTAAACTGAAAGGAAAATTTTATAAGATGGTGGTGAGAACTTCAAAGCTCTATGGTGCTGAATGTTGGCCTTTAAAAGAGAAGCATAATGTTAAGTTAAGTGTTGCCGAGATGAGAATGATTAGGTGGATGAGTGGCTTTACACTTAGAGACAAAATGCGAAATGAATATATCCGTAAAAGGGTTGGAGTTGCTCTAGTGACGGATAAAATTAGAGAGAGTCGCCTTAGATGGTTTGGTCACATTAAACGTCGACCACCTGATGATCCGATTAGGAGAGTAGATGTTTTAAATACAACTTATGTTAAGAAAGGCAGAGGAAGACCTAGGAAAACTTGGGCTTATTGCATAAAAAATGATCTTAATTTATTAGAATTAAACGAAAATTTGACACTTAATAGGACGCAATGGAGAAAAAGGATTCATGTAGCCGACCCCACTTAGTGGGATTAAGGCTTTGTTGTTGTTGCTGTAATTAAATAACCAGAACTTAAAAAATTCATATCTTTGCATAGAAAAATCACAAAAATAAAAGAAAAATACCTTCTTGCTCAGTGAACAAAGGAAAATTGAGTTAATTTGATGAGTATTTTCTTTTTAATTAATTATTTACTCATATTGGTGTTTCAATTCTCCATTTGCATAGACATTTCACCATGGCATGAGACCATAGGGCTTTTGAAGCCTCTGACTTGGGGAATACTCCCTGAATTTTTCAAGGTCAGAGGCCATCCCTATGACAAGTTATGCATTTTTCAAGTTCATGACACTATTTTTGATATTTTAATTTCAAAAATTAGCATTTTTCTTAGAAAATTCTAGGAAAATTTGGTGAAGTTCCTTAGGACCTGAGGACACTAGGATAATTATGGTTTGAGTTAATTCATTAAGGATAACCCTAATTGGCCTAAATACTCAAAATTGAACATTAATTAATTAGGATTAATCACACATTCAAATAACTTGAAATAAATTCTCTACTGACCTTTAGGATCAGAGGGACCTCACATAAAAATTTGAAGTCAATTGGAAATGTTTAACCCCGCTAAATGGATTAATTAAACCACATAATCAAAATTAATCTTTAAAAATTCGTAAGTCCAAAAATACATTTCAAAAATTTATCAAATTGATATTGGAACTTCTCTGATATCAGAGGAGTCTAAGAAAAATAAAATTGAATTTTTCTAAAAATTTTCATTTTAAAGCATATTTTAATATTTTTAATAATTAGAAAAATAATAAAAATCACAAAAAAATAAAAATAAAAAAAAGTCATATTTGTTCCCCTAATCCCTCGGGAACAAACCAAATATTTTTTCTAAGTCTTTAGGCTAAGATATTTAATTTTAAAGCCTTATAACATTTTTTTGAATTAAAAAACACATTTTTTATCCTTTCCACAAAATTAATTCTAATAAATATAAAAAAATCATAAAAATATAAAATTTGTTTCTCTGAACTCCTTGAGGTTAGTGAGATTTATGAAAAATATAAAATCCATTTTTTAACTTTTATTTTATTTTATAATTAATTAACATTCCAAAACTCAAAATAATTATAATAAATAAAATATAATTAAAAAAATCACCAAAATTGGTCTAAGTGGTCCTCTGGTCATTAGGAACATCCCATAATTTTCTGAAGGATATAAACTTTACCTTGGTTATGTTGGTGAATTTTCATTGAAAACCCCTATTTTCTATTAAAAATAATTATATAAATAAATTAAATTTAAAAAAAATCACATTTTCTCCTCTAATGTCTTAACTGACATGTGAGTGAAGTGGCATAAAAATTTTAAGTTCATTTAAGCTTAATTTAATGAGTTATAAAATAAATAAGCTTAAAATGGGCATAAAGGTAATTAAAAGATTTTAGCCCCTAATTAAAATTTTAGGTTTAATCAAAGTGGGGGTAAAATATCTGATTTTAACTTTCTCTTAGATGATTGAAACTTTGGGAAATCAAAGGGTAGGAACCCATTAATCACTTTAATAAACCAAAAATGAAACTTTAATTAATTAAATAATTTAAATTTTGGAAGATTAATTAAAATTGGATTATTAAAATGGGGATATAATTTAAGAGGACACTGATTCTTTAATTTAAGAAATCCCTAAATAAATCACTTAATAATATTTAACTCTTAAACATAAAAGGATAAGTGGAATTAATAATTAAATGATTAAAAGTAAATAATTCTTAATTAAATTAAAACTTAAATCATTAAAAAATTTAATAATTGATTAAAGCCTAAAATGTTTAATATTTAAAAAAGTAAATTAAAATATTTGGAACTAGTTTAAAATCATTTCAAAACAAACATAAATCAAATTTACAAATTTTAAATAATTTTAAGACAGCTTACCTTAAAACATAATGTAAAAATTAAATTAATTAATATAATTAATCCAAATTAAATGAGCAAAATTTAATAAATAATTTGAACTCCTCTTTTGACCTAAGTTAATCTAAAAAATTAAATTAACTTAAAATTTTGATATCATTTATAAATGGTTTAACTTAAATGAATCAAACACCATTCGAAACTTAAAATCATTGATTAAAATTTCATAATTAAATCACATTAAAGTCAATCATCAACTTTAACTTCAAATCATTAAAATCTTTAACAAATTAACTTGCCCCTGAAAGCTTTAAATCATTATAACTATTAAATGAAGCGTTAAGTGAAAAGTCACTACACTCATAATATAATCAAATATCCTAAGTTCACTGAGCAAGGGAACAAAACTTAACTATCCCCTTGGATGATTAATTCACCTGTGTAATTAAATTCACTTGGACTCAAAACTATCCCAGAAGAATTGAAAAGATTTTTAGGATTTGTTCTAAGCACTTCCCCAATACGATTGGTAGTTTTAAAGAATAATTGAACATAATTGTTCTTTGGTGAAGAAAATCATCCTTAACCAAAATCAAGAACCTAGACGTCATAGGAAATGACTAGCTATATGATTAGGATTCTGGTAGACAACCAAAACTTTCCATTAGTCTTTACCTAAGTACTTGTTGAAATATTTAATATGTGTAGCTTGGAATGACGGGAAGAACCTCCAGGTACACTTTTATGTTATTGTAATTTACTTTATTGCATTTTCTTCACCTACACTGTGCTTTACTTTTCTTGCATGATAAATAAGACTGTTGCATGAAAACCAAGACCTTTTGGATAGTCCCTGAACTGAAACCAAAACTAAATTAAAAGTCACTACAAGATAAACTCCACCGCCGCAATATTTAAAATATAATCCAACTCAAAATTTAATCACAAACAGAACAACAAAACTACAACTTTAACTAAATTAAAACGTCTTGTTCGATGATCGGGAATACCTCGGATGATGTAACCTACGTCTTGCTAACGTAATTTCCCACGGTCTAAATGAAAGTGTGGAACTGATTCAGGAGTTTAGCAAATTCATCTGGACTAAGTGTATCCGATAAAAATAACGATGCCAGAATGATGGAACCGTGTGATCTAATCCGGTGTTGTTATAATCAACTTTAAGATTTCGCTAATAAAACATTAAAGACATTTGGATTTTAAGACTTCTCTAAACCAAAACACTTCTCTCATCCTTTAATTTATGATTTCTAAAACTAAACGTCTGCAATAACAAGGAGCTTGGAGCATAGTGGGCAGCACGGCCATCGTCGTCGGCAAAACTTGGGTACTTCAGCTAAACTATTCTTAGAATTAAATAACCAAGCCACAGGATTTCGAGGTAGTTTGCCTAGTGCAACATAAGTCCTCAAGCTTTTCTTTAGGCATTTGCATGATCATGTTATGCAAATTAAGCCCTAACAGGTCTTAGGACTCCGAGGTAGTTGTTTGGTACGACATAAACCCTCATATCTTTGACGCTATTTGTGTGATTATGTCATACAAGTATAAGCCCTAATTAACTGAAATTGGCAGGATTGAAACGTTAAATAAATTCTCAAATTGAAACCAAACAATAGCATAGTTTGGGAAGTTGTCAAGATTCTTCTTGGATCCTCAGCTTCTCCTACCTCTCTTCCATTGGACTCTTAAAATAAACTGTTCCAAATTTGAGCTAATCCCTTTTTGAAATTTCCAAAATCTAATCCTTAGAAAACCTTAAACTTTGAAATTCTTGAGAGCAAAACTACTAATAAATATTGATAGTTTTATTAAACGATTCCCGTCATTTAAGATGTAATTAACTATAGGGGCTTGCCCTTATAGGGAACTTTAAAAACCCAGGTAATATAAACCCTGTTTAATTCCTTTATATTAAACAGGGGAACTTGTCGGCTTATAAAATTGGTTTGCAGACCAAACAGATCTCACAAATCTTCTAGTTTATTTATTTGAGCCCCATCATCAAGTAGTGTGTCTATTCTTCGGGATAGATACACGGTTTATGATGTAGTGCTCGTTATATAAACTATTAAGGATGTGAGATTACTTTGATTTCATATCTTAAAATTTTCAGACTTAAAATTATTTTTAAAATCAAATGCTACTTTCGAATTATATATATATATATATATATATATATATATTTAAATAAAATTTAAAATTTAAAATAAGCCGACAATTTCTGGAGACTCCGATGGGGACTAGTTCCTCTCTCCATTTTGATCAGATAGTTTTGCTTTCATAAATCGGCAGTGAGTCCATACCCCTAGTGGACCAAATTACCATTCTTTCCGTTTGCATGCCTTGCTCATTTCTGTCTTGAGTGAGTGTAGTCAACTCCTTTTGGATTCTGGAGCCACTGTTTAGACACCCCTAAACAGAGAGGTTCCGGAATCCTCCCACCTCCCCAAAGAGGCGAGGTAGACCCCCAATAGGTGTTAGCTTAGGAGCGGTCCATTGAGTTGATAAATCCTACGAGATTATCCCTTTCTTTTTAAGCTCTGGATTGGGTCCTTTACCCTCTCTAATCTCCTCTCGTTTTTAACGAATAAAGTAACTTCCTAACAAACAAACTCTTTTTTAAATAGTAAATGCATAAATAAAACTTAAATAAATTGTGTTCGGACTCTTTTCAAATTCTTTCTTTTCATCCTGACGAAGGAAGCATAATTCAGAACTGATAATCGAAACTTGTCTTGCAAAAGATGTCTGCCCCGAAGCTGATTTTCTACTTTACCAATGGTCTTGACTTAGCTGTCTACAAGGATGAACTGCCTGACAATGGGATCATCCATTTTGGAAAAGGATTCGATAACACGGACGTTAAGTTTGCCGATGTTACTCTTTTCGCACTGATGAATAAAAGTGCCTGAGACTGAAGAGCCTATGATTGAGTTTAACCTGAAGTTGACTCAAGAGTTCCCTCCCCTGCAGAGGCCCCCAGTTGAAAGGAACACTGCTGTTCACAGGAGGTTGATCGCTACCCCCATAACTCGTCGTCTCTACCGCCACCGGTCCGGTCATTATCGCACCTACCCGGTTCCCGCCAAGCCGAAAGGAAAGGAAGTACAAGTCAGTTATGAGCCTGTCACCGTGGAGGGTTCAGACTTTGCTGCGATACCATTTGTTTTTGAGATTGTGTCCAGTTCGAGAGTTGCACCCCTAACTCGGACTCAAAGGAGAAATAAAAGCAGAAAGATAGCCAGGATTGAGAAAACCAAAGCTGCTGAAGTTGCTTTTTTAGAAGAAATTCCTGAACAAAGAGAAGAAATGCATGAGTATATACCTCTGTTGGAAGGGAGTAGGTTTCACCCCCTCTCTGCTGCATCAGATGAAGAAGATGTCCGAAGGATTGTCGCTACACTACCCCGACCTGCATACTATAGTAACTGCAAAAGAAAAAGGGTTAAGACTATGCCATTTGCTCGGCTACAACCGTGATAGTAAAATTGGCAAAGAAAGAAAGATGCCCTCTGTCACAAATCCTAAGAAGAATGGGACGAGTGCCAGCTAGATCCCGCCTCGGACCACTAGTAGAGTCTATCACTTTCGTAGAGAAACCAAGGAAGAAAATGAGAGCTTGTTCACCTGTTGTTGTATCGGGCCATCATATTAGGGAGGACACCACCTACCAGCATGTAGCCGACAGACCGTCCGGTCCTAGGCCTTCTGCTGCAAGAAGGATGGTGTGGCGACCTATTATTACCCAACCGAGACCAACACAACGTCCTGAGAAGAAAAGCCTCGTCAAAGAGCCTGAATCAGAAGAAAATGCTACTGCAATAAAAGAAACTCCCATAAAATAAGTTCAACAACCATCGCACGACAACCGCGATACCATCTGGAAGAGACCCCTCGAGGATACTATAGGAAAGCTAAGGACGGATATCCGACGGCTAACAAGAGAAAGAGGAGAAGAATTAAGGGACAAAGTGGATTCATCAGAATTCATGGATGAAGAGTATACTGAGGTCAACATGGTTAAGACACGAGCATAGTCAGCCTCACAGGGTGCTCCGGCAGCTACGGAAAGAGATGAACCGGAAGTAATGAGAGCACAGCTTCGGGAATGAGATGACACAATTTTCCAGATGGCTAGGAGGATGGAAGATCTGGCTGCTACTTTAGCCACTCTCCAAAGTCAGGTACAACCTCAGAAAGAAACACCCCCATAAATCATCCATATTGCAGATGGAGGAAAAGAGATCACATCCGTCAACGGATACGAGCCACCAAAGAAGGATTCTGCACAGAGCATGATTCCCAAAAAGGACATTAAAAACATGGTAGAACTACAGGTGCGAGAAGCTTTAGCACAATCCAAGAGTGGAGCATCTATTCAGATGGGTAGACCTTACCCGAAAGAATTTGATGCCATCCAATACCAAAAGGCTTCGTGCCACCTCTGTCTAAAACTTTTGATGGAACGGGAAACCCCTGGCAGCATGTCGCACATTTTTGTGCTAGTTGTTGCAATTCCGGTGGGAGTGACGCCTTACTCTTTCTACAGTTCGTCAGCAGTTTGTCAGGGATCGCCTTTGACTAGTATGCAGAATTACCGAATGGATCAGCCAAGACTTTTGCAGAATTGGAAAATCTCTTTGTTAAGCGGTTTGCCGGAGCTCAGCACCACATCACCATCGGTGATCTAGTGGTGGAGCGCTAGAAACCGAATGAAACTTTGGTGGATTACATACTTCGATGGAGGAACCTGAGCATGAAGTGTGAACCACAGCTTCAAGAATAGCATGTGGTCGGTATCTTGCTTAGAAGTATCCATGGCCCGATAGCGCTTCTCCTTAAGGGATTCACCATTAAGACTTTTGAGAAATTTCTTAGCAAGGTCGGGAGCTTGTAGGAGGAAGCAAAACAGCTAAGTTTCATCGATAAGACAGATAAGCAGATGCCTGTGAAAGATTTCGAGAAGAAATCTAGGACCGTCGCAGTAGTGGACAAAGGTAAGCAACCAGTGCAAATACAGCCAGAGTGACCGTAGCTGAGTTATTAACCACCGCAACAGGCTTATCAACACCCTCAACAGAATTATCAGCCTCAGCAGAGTTTTCAGCCACGACCGAGTTATCAGTCACCGCAGTATGATCAACAGCCGCCTCATCCGCTCCATCCCCTGAAGGAACTTTTGAACAAAGAATACCCCTTCAAGACTGAGGCAGTGACCAAGATGTTTTGCAGTTTGATGAAGACACCCGACTTTCAGTTGCCAGAGCCCAGGATGCCCGAGGAAGTCGACAAGAAGGATCATCCGAACTACTACCCCTACCACCTGATGATTGGACACAAGATAGAAGACTGCTTCACCTTCAAGAACTGGCTGGAAGATAATCTTCGGAGAGGGAACATAACGATCCCAAAGGAATACATGAAGGAACCCCAAAAAGGAGGTTCTGTCAATGTTATTTCGACGGATCCTATTGTTCTGATCGACCTGTACACGAATAATGATGGGTGGAGTACTGTCTGAACAAAATCTTCAAAGAGAATTTTGGATCACATCCAGACCGCTTCGGTGCGCGCTTCAACTCAGAGTTTGAAACCTGTCTAGCCAGCACTATCACTTGCGATTGAAGAACCACCCCAGAAGGAGGAGAAGATCATGGAAGAAAAGAAGACTGAGGTTTCGAAAGGTAGACTAGGGGCTGCTTTTCCTAGGATGGTTGTTTCTAATTCGGGGGAGAAATTCCTCGAATCTCTGACTCTGTATGATTATTTGCTCGCCCCAGCGGGATCTTATAATGATAAGATTTTTGGTGTTGGCTACGTTTTGACTGTTTATAACAATTACGTAACTAACAACAACTAACCTAATCCGGATCTCTATTCCAATATGAATAACGATTCTCAAATCATACTAAACCTCGATGACCATGACGAAGAAGAAGATGTTCACAAGGATGGCTACAAAAGCTTAATAAGTGACAAATCTGTTTGTGAATTCTGAGGAGGTCCGACCACGATAGAGTTAGAACTATCAGACGTCGAGGCAACTTCAGAAGAGCTAGTCGTTCTGATTCAAAAGGAGACACCGGTAGATTCAGAGGAAATTATTGAAGTCAATCTGAGAAGCGGAAAGGTCCTACCTCTGAGATTGGGTCTAAAAAATAAGGGAAAGCAGGTGATTGCTCAGGGAGAGCCAACCGGAGAGCCAACCCTAGTAAAAGAATTGCCCATTCGGGAAGAAATTGAACAGCGTGGTAACAAAGTGGACTATAATGTGCTAGCCCATCTTAGGAAGCTACCGGCCAAACTAAGCATCTACGACACTCTGATCCTGTCAAAGGAGATGAGAGAATCTCTGTTCAAGGCCTTGCTTGATCCAAAATTTGCTTAGCTCAAATGGCAGGTAATTCCTTCGACTAGGTTTGCTCATTGAAAGGACAGCGCGGTGTTACCTTCATGTACGATGATTTACTACTTGGAACAACAGATCACAACCAACCATTGTACATTTCAGTCAGTATCGGAGAGTTCACACTCTCCAGGGTGCTAGTTGATCCAGGAGCATCAATTAATATAATGAACCTTCGAACGCTAGCCTATTTAGAGATTGATGCTCGCGACCTTGAAGCAGAAAAGATGTTACTAAGAGGTTTTAATCAGAAAGGAGAAAGAGCCCTGGGATCGATATCACTGTTAATGAAGATCGGTGAATTAGCCAGCCGTGGATCCATGAGAACCGGATGGTACCATCGTCTCTACACCAGTGTATAAAGTACTATGAAGAAGGACAAGAACAGTGTATCAAAGGTGAGTTGCAACCATTTTCCGTGCATGAAATCGGAATCCACGAAGATGCAACTTACTACACACCTCCAAAGAAAACTATCTTCTCCAGAAATGCCATACCAAATCAAGAAAAAAAAGCACGAGATGACAAAGAACCTGGAATTCTTGTTCAACAGTTACTCACCACTCCCTTACGGCGAGATGGTGAAAGTTTCTCCAAAACTCGCACCCGAGGTCAAGGCCGGGGACGAGGTCGAGGAAGAAACGGTAGAACAGTTGAATAGAAGAAACCAGTCATTGATGTTGATTGGGAGAATAGCTCTGAAGAAGAAGGAGAAATCAAGAAAGAAGCAGCAACAGTAAACCAAAGGAAGCCCCAATTCAAGATCTCTCCCGAATATGAAAAGAATGAAGAATACAAAGCAATGTACGAGAAAATAAACCATTATGTACATATTATGACCCTGACCCCGATTCATTCTAATATGTTCGAGGGTATGGTGGTCAAAGAGGTACATGGTGGTGGTACTAAACCGATCAAATTCTACCGTGGTGCTTCTTCTTCCAAAACTGAAAATAATGTACAATTCGAAGATGTTACTTCTTCTGAATTAATAGAATTGCCTTTTGACTGGTATTCTCCCTCAGTTCAAAATTTAATTCAGCGTGGTAATTTTCCTAAGCAATGGCCAAAAGGACAATCACAATGCTTTGAAAAGCTATGGAATAATACTGGTCGACCACCAAACTCAAAGCATGGTCTTGGATTCGGCACAGTAGGATCAGTTAATAATACAACATTTTGCTTAGTTGTCACCTGTGAGCCTAATGAAGATTTCTTGGAAGCTTCAGAAAATCTCAAAGATCTACGAATCAGAGATGCTCCGCCAGAATTTGAAGAAGAAATTAAATCTACAATAGATGAGTTAATGAAAGTTAACTTAGGTACTAGCGAAGAGCCTAGGCTGACCTTTGTTAGCTCCTTACTCAATAAAGAAGACTCCGAAGAAATAATCAATCTATTAATGGAAATCAAGGACTATTTTTCTTGGAGTTATGACGAAATGCCAGGATTAGCTCCAGAGGTCGCAGTTCACAGGCTAGGAGTAGATCACACTGCTGTTCAAGTTAGACAAGCTTCCAGAAGAATGTGTCTAGAGATTGAACAACAAGTAATAGCTGAAGTTAAGAAGCTAATAGATGCTAAATTTGTCTGTGAAGAACAACACCCAACTTGGTTAGCCAATGTGGTACCGGTCAGAAAGAAGAATGGCCAGATCAAAATCTGCGTGGATTTCAGAGACTTGAATAAGGCATGCCCGAAAGATGATTTTTCGCTACCAATTCCTGAACTAATGACCGACAGCTTCAACTCATGAAATCTTCTCATTCATGGATGGATCGTCGGGATACAACCAGATAAAGATGGCACCAGAAGACGAAAAGCTTACAGGCTTCAGAACGCCAATCGGAATATACTACTACACAGTGATGCCTTTTGGATTGAAGAACGCAGCAGCAACGTACCAAAGAGCAATGACGAGGATCTTTGATGATCTCATTCACAACCAAGTTGAGTGCTACGTGGACGATGTGGTCATCAAAAGCAAACCAAAGGAAGATCACTTATATGATTTGAGAATTGTTTTCGAGCGATTAAGATAATTTAACCTTATGATGAATCCCTTGAAATGCGCCTTCGACGTCACCTCTGGGAATTTCTTAGGATTTGTTGTACGACATCGCGGAATTGTAATCGATCCAAAGAAGATTAAAGCTATCTTAGAAATGTCGCCTCCCAAGACCTTGAAACAACTACGATCCTTTCAAGTAAAATTGGCATATCTTCGACGCTTTATCTCGAATTTGTCAGGAATGTGTCAGCCCTTCTCGAAATTAGTTAAAAAGGATGCGAAATTTGTTTGGGATGAGAAATGCCAGCTGGCCTAAAAGGACATTAAGCAGTATCTAATGACACCTCCTGTCTTAGCAGCCCCAGTCCCAGGTACACCGTTAATACTTTATATCGCGACTTTAGATGACTCCCTTAGAGCCCTGTTAGCCCAGGACAATGACGGAGGAAAAGAAAACACTCATTATTACTTAATTCGTCGTCTGATTCTGATGGAAGCAAAGTATCCTCCGATTGAGAAGCATTGTTTGGCCTTGATCTTCGCCGCTCAAAAGCTCAGGCATTACATACTTTCTTATAAGATGAAGCTTATTTTGAATGTTAATCCGTTGTAATATTTAATGACCCGTCCAACACTTTCTGGTAGACTTGCCAGGTGGTCTATGATACTATTGCAATTCGATATAACTTTTGTTCCTCTTCGTACCGTAAAAGGACAAGTCCTAGCAGACTTCCTCGCAACACATCCTTTGTCGGCAGAATCGCCTCTCAATGACGACTTGCCAGACGAGCAGATGGTGAGCTTACAAGATCTCGATGATCAGCGTTGGGAATTGTACTTCGATGAAGCATCTTCAGCACAGAAAGACAGAGAATTGCAAATGATAGTGTCCGGTAAGGCAGGAATCAGACTAATCTTTATAACACTGCAGCGGGGGATGTTAAGACTCTCCTACCACCTAACAGAACTGTGTACAAATAACGAAGTAGAATACGAAGCCCTCATAAAAGGATTGGAATTAACCATTCAGATGGGTATAATAGATATCAACATCTATGGAGATTCGCAGTTGATCATTCAGCAGATTGCCGAATAGTACAGAATTCTGAAACCAAGGCTCGAGCAGTACTTTTAGTATGCCATGAAACTATTAGAGCAAATTCTAAATGTAACAATCTATAAGATTCCCAGAAAAGAAAATGCTCTTGCAAATGCGTTAGCCCACCCTGCAAAAGAATTTGCCTGCTTAACAGGATGAATCAGTTGAAGTGTCAGTTCAGGGACGACAGGTTCTCTCGCAGCTCGACATGCATACAATACACAGATCAAAAGAGGAAGAAGAATCAGTTGCTGCAGTAACAAAAGATGCAGAAGATTGGCGATAACCATTAATAGATTATCTGCAAACAGGAAACCTACCGGACGATAAGTCGTTAGCCCATCAAATCAAGAAAAGAACTCTGTCTTACGCATTAATAAACAATATGTTATACAGAAGGTCTTTCGATCAAATGTGGCTAAGGTGCCTGAGCGGGTCTGAAGCTCGTGAAATTGTTAAAGAGGTGCATTCAGGACTTTGTGGCGCTCATCCGTCAGGTCCGAAGATGAAAATGAAGATTAATAGACTAGAGTACTACTGGCCCTCAATGATGACCAACTGTATGAAAGTTGCCAAAAGCTGTCACTATTGCCAAGTGCATGGAGTGGTTCTACATCAACCTCTAAATGTGCAACATCCGACAATCGCATCGTGGCCATTTGAGTGTTGGGGCACAGATATAGTGGTTCAGATAGAACCGCCTCTTCAAGAGGACATCGTTTCATTCTTGCAGCTACGGATTACTTTTCCAAGTGGGCAGAAGCAGTACCGCTCAGAGAAGTGAATGCACATCACGTGCTACAGTTCTTCAAGAATCAAGTCGTCTACCGCTTCGGGGTACCGCACAGAATCATTTCAGATAATGGGTCAACGTTCAGAAGTACGAAGTTCAACAATTTTGTCAGAAGGCACGGGATTGACTGGCGTTATTCAACGATCTACCACCCAAGAGCAAACAGCTTGGCTGAGGCTTTTAATAAAACTCTTGTCCAAATCCTAAACAAAACCTTGGATGACAACAAAAAAAATTGGCATGAGAAGTTGTTGGAAGCCTTATAGGCCTACAGAATGACTTTCAAGACTCCTACTCAGTCTACGCCCTACGCTCTAGTGTACAGGTCCGAGGCAGTTCTACCCTTGGAAGTTCAGCTCCCATCACTCAAAATTGCGGTTACGGAGAAGATCACTACAGAAGAAAATGCCAAATTACGGCTGGAAGAATTGGAAAACTTAGAAGGAAAATGACTTGCAGCGCAACAGAATCTGGAACTGTATCAAGCCAAGATGATCCAAGCACAAGATAAACTGGTCCGCCCAAGGACATTCAAAGTTGGTGACATGGTTCTAGTTCTGAAGAGATCTATTCTTGCACACCGCAAGATAGGAGGTAAATTTGAACTGACTTGGGAGGGGTCGTTCGTGGTTGAGACAGTCTACTCAGGAGGTTCTTACCAGCTTGTGAATTAACGTGGAGAACGATTTATGCTTCCAATTAATGGACGATATTTGAAGAAGTATTACGCAACCTAATGTTTCAAAGAATGAAATTTCATTCCTAAAAGGACAGGTAGAGTAATCACTTATAACTGGGTCCGAACCCGAAATGAAATGAAAAAAGAAAATGAATGATAAAAATCATAAACAAAAAAAATGTGTTAAAGGAAAACATATGCAATTGAAGTAATGATAAAATCTTGATTCTTCCTTTCGGAACAAGCTCACTCCTGATCTTTTCTTATCTTCTCTTACTCTTATAAAATTTGAAATAATTAAATAAGAATTTTTCATTAATAAGTTTTATTATTGTTCTTGTCCCGAGTACAACCCCTGATCCTTTCCTTATTTTCTTTTCAGGGAAATGTTGAAGGGGCTGTTGGTCCTAAACTTTAAGGATGGCGTAAGTCTTGCACTTAATAAAGAAGAGCTGAAAGCTGAAGCTGTGATAGAGATTGACTCAGACCTTGCACAGCTGGAGTTGGAATATGAGGAAACTACTTGGACTGCTGTGGATACCGAGTAGTTCCGTGGGAAGACAGAGATGATGCTCAACAAGAAGGCTCCCCAAGATGTAAACAAGAAGAGGAAGATCAATGTGATCGAGGAGAACAAGATGAAATCAGTGATAACATCCGCAGGAGGAAAGCTTGTCAGTGCTGCTCCTACCAAGATTCAGGGAGAGATGAGAGCCACCCTGACCCCAACTCAGAGAAGAAACAAGAATCGCCGTATCGCCAAGATACTGAAGAAATTAACAGAAGAGCAGAACAAGGAAGAAAACTCGACAGCCGTAGCAGTTGCCCCAAGGAGGCCAGTCCTCAGGAGCACCATAGCAGAGGTTGTTCCGGAGGAGGTTACTACAGTATAGTGATGATTCCAGGAGAGCATGATGGTGTGGAGCCATACATCCCACAATACGTCGATAGACCATGACAGCTGCAGATAATTTCAGAGCATGAACTGGAGATGATCCAGAGGGTGCGGAAGCAAAATTTTGAATACTTTTAGAGAATCAGAGGCAGATATGTCAACATCCTGGAAGGACTAGAGTTATATACAGATGTTTTCTCTCACTATGAGTAGAGTGAGATTGTAGACTACATCAATGGGCTGAAGAAACAAGGTCGTGCAGGACGATTACATAGCAGGACCTACTCTGAGCCAAAGAAATGGAAAAGAGGTAAGGGGAGGATTACTATTCAATTTGGATTCTGTTACAACTTCACTGATGACAAGAAAGGAAATCCGCCAGGGATACTTCGCTACGATGAAGTTGATCCAATGCCAGTTTTAATTAGGAAAATGATAAATAGGACGATGTCTCCCGAGGTCAGTACCTAAATTTTGACTCTCTTTTTGAGATTGATACTTAAATTTCAATTCTCACTCTTTCGAGATCAGTACCTAAATTCTGATTCTCATCCTTTGTGAGGTCGGTACCTAAATTCTGATTCTCTCTCCGAGGCTGGTACTTAAATTCTGGTCCTCATCCCTTTCGATCAGTACCGAAATTATGATCTTCTTTCCAAGGTTCGAGCTTAACTTCCAACTCTCTTCGTCGAGACTAGAGCCTAGATTCTAGTTCTCTTTCAAATTCTGAGGTTAGATCCTAGGTTCCAATTCTCATTCCAAATTCTGAATCTCAACGAAATCCACCTTTAAATCAATCTTAAATCGAACTTTAACTAAAATTGAAACTCAAATCAATTTGAAACTCAAACTTAAAATTTGAAATAAAAATGAAACAAATCTAAAATCTTGTCTCTCCATATCTTGTGATTTAGAATCCACCTCCTTTTTCCCCAGTGAGAGTATGAGAATCTTTAGTTTTGGAGATTTACTCGACAGTCCCCAGCAAAATTTTTTCTATGCTTTGTTCTAAGTGTGTCACTTAGACGTCTGTGTTGGTTTTGTTGATCTCTTCGGTCAACGCCAATACGCGCGGTGTGCTTGGTTAGCACACCACACCTATTGGGGGTCCATTTGTTGACCTCATTTTTGGTGAGGTCTTTTCTCTCTCCCTAGTGCTTTTTAGGATCTAGCCATAAGGTTTCTCATTGACTATCCTAGAGGACTAAAATTGGGACCCACCCTTTAGCAATTGAGCTACTTCTTGACTCCTCTTGGGATCCCTCTTGGATGGTTGCAAACCTCTAAATCACCTTGGAAGGTTAAAATCATCATATGGGAAATCAATAGTGAGTTCCTATAGGATTGTTTGGATTTAAGGTGACCCTGGGTGCCCTAAGCTTCTCTTGCACACACACACACTCCTAAGCCATTTTACCCTTTAACCCTATACTTTGAACTTGCCCCTTTCACCCTTTAAGAAACTCACATAATTTAACTAAATCCACTGATCTTTGATTAAGATGGCTAAAGTCAATATGTGAAGAATCATAAAGTGGTACCATTTGGCTAAGCTTGGTCCCAAAGTGGTTAGACTTGGTTGAGATCCATAAGCCCACCCCTATATCTATAAGCCTACCCCAAAACTCTCCAAAAATTTCCAAAAATTACCCAAAATTCCAAAAATTTATAAAAATCATTTCAAAACAATCCCCACCTTTTGAATTCACCAAAATACCCCAATACCCTCCAAATAACCTCTTGATAGCCTAAAATGCCCTTTTGGCCCAAAATTCCAAAAATTCAAAAAATTCCCAGAAAATTTCCAAAAATCCCAAATATTCCCAATTTTATTTTGTTCAACTACACCATGGGCCAATTTTTTCAATTTAGCCCACATTTTTCAAAATCCCCAATTTGACCCAATCCTAACCCAAGTGGACTCAATGTCATACCAAACTAGCCCAATTGATCCTAATTTTGATCAAATTCTATCCTAAACTTCAATTAAATTTTCCTAATACCAATTTCAATGAAAACTAAGCCAAATTTGTTTCATATTTGAATTCAGTACTCAAGATCCCAATTTTTGCCCTAAATTACCCATGATCCCAAGCATACCCAAATCCAATCCAAATCAACTCAAATTTTCTTAAAAATTGTCCTAAAACTTTCCTAACACATTTCTATACCAAAACCAACATTAATTTGGTCAAAATGTTGACCTCAAACCCTTTTTAAAATCACTTGGACCAAAAGGCCCAATTTTGGCCCATAAGCCCAAACCACCTTCAAATTGAACCCTATGGCCCATAAAAATTCCCCAAACCAAATTTCAATCAAATTTCAACATATCCAAATCCAATTTCAATCATTTTTAATTCATATTGGTCATTCCATAATTAATCTCAAAATTCTAAATCCTCACATGCATATTAAAGGCCCATACCCTTGTGCATTTTGAAAAGCCCACTTAATTAAATTTTAAATGCCCAAAAGTAAGCCCATATGACATATTTTTATCATACTATCACCTCATGATATTTAAAACACCATTCCATGGCATTACATGAAGCATTGCATGTATACATGGCTCATTAACCAAATTAGGCATGTTGACACAAAATCCTCAAAATTCATAAAAACCATTAATTCCTATTGCATGAAACTTTCTAATGGCTCATACATAGCATAACATGGCATGTGCATCATCCCATAGCCATACCAAAGTCAATATTTGCCAAATTGGGCAAGGGGAGGTGACCCTTCCCTTCTCCCTTCTTATCAAATTTCCCTCACTCTTAAACTATCAAATCTCTTCCCCATACTTAAAAACCAGCCATCTAAGCTCACCCAAACCTCTCCATGGACTTCAAGACCAACTCAAACCACTTTGGGCAAAGATCTAGCCTTTGGACCAACGACTAAACCCAAGGTAGCCTCACCTAACCCAAATTCCAAATATCCATGAAATCTCTACCCTAAAGCCATCGAATACTCAAATTGATTCCACCACTCAACCTCTCAAGCATCTCTGAACTTTTTCCTGACCTGACCTTGACTGGCTGGCCATCCCAGTCACCGGAAAATACCAGGCCGATAGGCTTAGGTGGATTCAAAAATTCAAAATCAATTTGCTGAGCTGTCCCATTCTAATTGGACTCCATGGCTCTTCTTCTTCTCCCCAGTGCACTGATCCCGGCCCTTAATTGCCCATGGGAAGCCCTCCGGCCTCGCCTATTTAAACACCACACCTCTCTCGCCATGAAAGGTGTTGAACCTAACCTTAAGGAAACTCGCCAAAATCACTCCGCAGCTCCTCCTAGCCAAGAGAAGCTCATCCCCAATGTCCTCCTGCCCTGAATCCCCCAAGCTGAGCCCAATTTCTCAGCCAAAAATCAGGCCAGAAACATGACACTCCCCAATTCTCCACCAAACTCAAATTAACTCCTCTCACACCTTTATCAGAGGGAGAGAAGGAGTTCCCAAGTGAAAGCCCCCTCACCAGTCCAGCCATTGCTTCCAGCCTCCAAAGTCTGAAATCGCGCCTGGTCACTTTCATACTTAGACCTTTCACCAGGGCTAGAGGCTTCATCCTTAGGTTTCTCCAACTCCAACGAACATGTCGAGCACATTCGGTTGAGGCTTCACCTCCTGAACCAAGGTATGGATACTCCTCCTCCCCGAGAGCTTCCAGCGATTCTCCATTTAGTTTGGCTTAAATTCATGGCATGTTAACCGTATGGATGCGTTTTTCTTCTCAAGATGAATCCATAGAGTATAAGAACTCAAAAATCCTTTGAGAATCAAGGGAGATATTAGGGTTAGAAGGTCGACGATTATGGGTGCACACCAATCAGAGACGAAGGCCAGCCACCGTTAGATCGAGCGTGTATCGAACGAACAACTCAAATGGCGTTGGACGAGGAGATGGAACGTGAACCGCAGACATCGTGGCAGCTGAGTCGGATGGCGGCGCCTAACCAGAAGACGACGCGTAGAGTTCGATCCGCCGTAGGTTGATGCTGCGCCGACGTGGATAAGTAGGAAAATAGGGATTTTTCTGATTTAATTAAATTCCCAGAACTTAAAAAATTCATATCTTTGCATATAAAAATCACAAAAATAAAAGAAAAATACCCTCTTTCTTAGTGAACAGAGGAGAATAATGTGAAAAAAGAATTGAGTTAATTTGATGAGTATTTTATTTTTAATTAATTATTTACTCATTTTGGTCTTTCAATTCTCCATTTACATAGACATTTCACCATGGCATGAGACCATAGGGCTTTTGAAGCTTCTGACTTGGGGGATACTCCCTGAATTTTTCAAGGTCAGAGGCCACCCCTATGACAAGTTATGCATTTCTCAAGTTCATGACACTGTTTTTTATATTTTAATTCCAAAAATTTGTTGAAGTTCCTTAGGACTAGAGGACCCTAGGATAAGTATGGTTTGAGTTAATTCATTAAGGATAACCCTAATTAGCCTAAATACTCAAAATTAAACTTTAATTAATTAGGATTAATCACACATTAGAATAACTTGAAATCAGTTCTCCACTGATCTTTAGGATCAGAGAAACCTCACATAAACATTTGAAGTCAATTGGAAATGTTTAACCCCACTAAATGGATTAATTAAACCACATAATCAAAATTAAACTTTAAATATTCATAACTCCAAAAATACATTTCAAGAATTCATCAAATTGATTTTGGGACTTCTCTGATATTAGAGGAGTCTAAGAAAAATAAAATTGGAATTTTCTAAAATTTTCATTTTTAAGCATATTTTAATATTTTTATTAATTAAAAAATAATAAAAATTACAAAAATATTAAAAATCATAAAAATGTCATATTTTGTCCCCTGATCACTCAGGAACAAACTAAATATTTTTCCTAAGTCTCTAGGTTAAGATATTTAATTTTAAAGCCTTAAAACTTTTTTTTGAATTGAGAAAAAATATTTTTTAGCCATTCAACTAAATTAATTCTAATAAATCAAAAAAAAATCATAAAAATATAAAGTTTGTTTTTCTGAACTCCTTGAGGTCAGAGAGATTTATGAAAAATATAAAATCCATTTTTCAACTTTTATTTTGATTTTTCAACATTCCAAAACTCAAAATAATTATATTAAAAAAAATATAATTAAAAAAGTCACCAATATTGGTCCAAGTGATCCTCTTGTCATTAAGAACATCTCATAATTTTCTTAAGGACAGAAACTTTACCTTGGTCATAGTGGTGAATTTTCTTTGAGAACCCCTATTTTCTATTAAAAATAATTATATAAATAAATCAAATTAAAAAAAAATCACATTTTCTCCTCTAATGTCTTAATTGACATGTGAGTGAAGTGGTATAAAAATTTTAAGTTCATTTAAGCTTAATTTAATGGGTTATAAAATAAATAAGCTTAAAATGGGCATAAAGGTAATTAAAAGATTTTAACCCCTAATTAAAATTTTAGGTTTAATCAAAGTGGGGGTAAAATATCTGATTTTAACTTTCTCTTAGATGATTGAAACTTTGGGAAATCAAAGGGTAGAAACCCATTAATCACTTTAATAAACCAAAAATGAAACTTTAATTAATTAAATAATTTAAATTTTGGAAGATTAATTAAAATTGGATTATTAAAATGGGGATATAATTTAAGAGGACACTGATTCTTTAATTTAAAAAATCCCTGAATAAATCACTTAATAATATTTATTTCTTAAACTTAAGAGGATAAGTGGAATTAATAATTAAATGATTAAAAGTAAACAATTCTTAATTAAATTAAAACTTAAATCATTAACTAATTTAATAATTGATTAAAGCCTAAAATGTTAAATAATTAAAAAAGCAAATTAAAATATTTGAAACTAATTTAAAATCATTTCAAAACAAACTTAAATCAAATTTGCAAATTTTAAATAATTTTATGATAACTTACCTTAAAACATAATGTAAAAATTAAATTAATTAATATAATTAATCCAAATTAAATCAGCAAAATTTAATAAATAATTTGAACACCTCTTTTGACCTAAGTTAATCAAAAAAATTAAATTAACTTAAAATTTTGATATCATTTATAAAAGGTTTAACTTAAATGAATAAAAAACCATTCTAAACTTAAAATCATTGATTAAAATTTCATAATTAAATCACATTAAAGTAAATCATTAACTTTAACTTCAAATCATTAAAATATTTAACAAATTAACTTGCCTCTGAAAGCTTTAAATCATTATAACTATTAAATGAAGCGTTAAGTGAAAAGTCACTACACTCATAAGATAATCAAATATCCTAAGTTCACTGAGCAAGGGAACAAAACTTAACTAAACCCTTGGATGATTAATTCACCTGTGTAATTAAATTCACTTGGACTCAAAACTGTCCCAGAAGTATTGAAAAGATGTTTATGACTTGTTCTAAGCACTTCCCCAATACGATGGGCAGTTTTAAAGAACAATTGAACTTAATTGTTCATTGGTGAATAAAATCATCCTTAACCAAAATCAAGAACCTAGACGTCATAGGAAATGACTAGCTATAGGATTAGGATTCTGGTAGACAGCCATAACCTTTCCTTTAGTCTTTATCTAAGTACTTGTTGAAATATTTAATATGTGTAGCTTGAAATGACAAGAAGACCCTTCATGTACGCTTTTATGTTATTGCAATTTACTTTATTGCATTTTCTTTGCCTACACTACGCTTTACTTTTCTTGCATGATAAACAAAACTGTTGCATGAAAACAAAGACCTTTGGAATAGTCCCTGAACTGAAACCAAAACTAAATTAAAAGTCACTATAAGATAAAATCCACCACCACAATATTCAAAATATAAAACAACTCAAAATTTAATCATAAACAAAACAACAAAACTACAACTTTAACTAAATTAAAACATCTTGTTGGATGATCGGGAATACCCCGGATGATGTAACCTACGTGTTGCTAACGGGATTTCTCGCGATCTAAATGAAAGTGTGGAACTCATTCAATTGAGTTTAGCAAATTCATCTGGACTAAGTGAATCCGATAAAAATAACGATGCCGGAAGGATGGAACCGTGGGATCTTAACCGGTGTTGTTATAATCAACTTTAAGATTTCCCTAATAAAACATGAAAGACATTTGGATTTTAAGACTTCTCTAAACCAAAAAACTTCTCTCATCCTTTGATTTATGACTTCTAAAACTAAACCTCTGCAACAACAAGGAGCTTGGAGCATAGTGGGCAACACGGCCATCGTCGTCAGCAAAACTTGTGTCTACTTCAGCTAAACTATTCTTAGAATTAAATAACCAAGCTATAGGATTTTGAGGTAGTTTGCTTAGTGCAACATAAATCCTCAAGCTTTTCGTTAGGCATTTTCATGATCATGTTATGTAAATTAAGCCCTAATCGGTCTTAGGACTCCGAGGTAGTTGTTTGGTACGACATAAACCCTCATATCTTCGAGGCAATTTGTGTGATCATGTCATACAAGTATAAGCCCTAATTAACTGAAATTGGCAGGATTGAAACGTTAAATAAATTTTCAAATTGAAACCAAACAATAGGATAGTTTAGGAAGTTGCCAAGATTCTTCTTGGATCCTCAGCTTCTCCCACCTCACTTCCATTGGACTCTTAAAAAAAACTGTTCCAAATTTGAGCTAATCCCTTTTTGAAATTTTTAGAATCCAATCTTTAGAAAACTTTAAACTTTGAAATTCTTGAGAGCAAAACTACTGATCATTATCGAGAGTCTTCTTAAAAGATTCCCGTCATTTAAGATGTAATTAACTATAGGTGCTTGCCCTTATAGGGAACTTTAAGAACCCAGGTAATATAAACTCCATTTAATTCCTTTATATTAAACAGGGGAACTTGTCGGCTTATAAAATTAGTTTGCAGACCAAACAGATGTCACAAATCTTCTAGTTTATTTAATTGAGCCCCATCATCAAGTAGTGTGTCTATTCTTCAGGATAGATATACGGTTTGTGATGTAGTGCTCGTTATATAAACTATTCGGGATGTGAGATTAGTTTGATTTCATATCTTAAAAATTTCAAACATAAAATTATTTTTAAAATCAAATGCTACTTTTAAATTATATATATATATATATATATATTAAAATTAAATTTAAAATTTAAAATACGCCGACACAATTGGACTAATTCTTTTTTTCTATGTCATTAAGGAACAAACTAATAAAGGTTTTTTTTTGGGTTTTCTTTGGTTCTTAAATTTATCTCTTTTAGTTCGTCCGTTGTTGTTTTAGTTTCTTTTTCAAATTTCGGTGATGCATCTTCTTTCGTAAGATCTGGTGTTTGCTCATAATTAGATGTTTCGGTGACAATGAGGCAAATTTCTATATCATCGAGAGGTTCTAAGGTGCCAAACTCTATAACTTCTTTAGAGTTATGATGTCATTTGCTATGATTCGACAAATGTTCAAAAACTTGAGATCAGTTTAATGACCATTGTTTACTCATGAAATTATCTTGAAAGAATATCTGAACACATGGAGAACAAAACTCAAAAAGCTCTTTTTATTGATTTCATAACATATTTATTTTCATCTTCTAGTCTTAAATCTGTCTCAGAACTAGAAGAAGTAGAACCAAGTTGAAATTTTTATAGGTATTCTATCCTCACTGTGTACTTCTTTAACAAGTAAATTCTTAATCATTGATGGAGAGATTAGAGTTAGAGTCATATCGTGTATATAGTGTTTAATTTGCTCATAATAGATTCAAATTGTTTGCTCCACCAATTTCTTCAAGAGTGATTTTGAACTGTGGCTAATTTATTGTCTTTCCTTCCATTTTTTTGGAGTCCAGATAGATCTTGAATTTTGGTGATTTATTCATGTCAATGATTCTATTTTCACTTTCTTGTCCTCATTCTAAACCTCAACCTCAACCTCAGATACGGGCTTAAAACGAGTTTTTATGTATTTAAGAAGAACATTCATCAACTTGTTTTTATTTACCATGACCTTCTTCATTCATTTTGTTTTTGTCACTTCTTCTTTATTTACTACAACATATCTAGAGAGTATAGTTTCTCTATTAAGGTGTAGTTTGCAGCGTCTTCATGTACACCAATTTCATGGACTAAGAATAGTTGTAAGTCTCCTATAATGCAGCATTCTTGTCCTTTTTAAAAGTATTTTATGCATTGATGTAGTGAAGATGGAACCATTTTATGTTCATGGATCCATGGTCAGCTAAGTAAAGCATTAGAAGAGGTATTAGAATCAATCACATAGAATTTTGCTATTTTCACCAAATCATCTATTTTTGGGAGCATTATTATTGATCCAATAGCTCATTCCTCTTTTTGATTAAACCCTCGTAACATCATTTTGTCTTCTGTTAATTTCTCTGCTCAATTGTCCAAATATGCCAGTGTTCTCAAGTTCATAATGTTAATTTAGGCACCAAGAAAAATAAATATTCTTGAAAATGTCATATTATTGATATTCATTGTGATATATAATGATCGATTATGTTAGATGGTACTAAGAAACAAGTTATTGTCAGAGAAAGTTATCTTGGTTTGTTCTTCTAATGAATAAGCTTTATTTAAAGTAACACTATCGAGTTGAGCTAAACAAATTTTAGGGCCTTGGAGAGCTTCTACTAATGATTCCCTCATCTCTTTGGAAAGAATAAGGGCATCATAAATGCTCAACTTGGCTGGTAGTTTTCTTAAATGGGCTGTTACGTTATACTCTAAAAAACTATCTTTATTCTTTCAAATAGTCGCTCTTGTATTAAAGGAACAATTTCTTCTGGTGCTACTATTTGTTTCTCTTTTTTTTTAAGAGCCATTCTTGGATCTAAAACCTTTCCACTTTGCAGGTTAATTTCAATTATTTCTTCTGGAATATCGCTCAATTCTTTTTCTTCTGAATTGAAAGGTTCCAATTCTATGGAGATCGACACTTGTTGTAATTCAAGCATTACAGATTCATCTTCATTCTCAAATTCATTGTCTTGATTGTCATTGATATCATCAGATTTGTGTACGATTTGAATATTATCTACAGGATTAAAACTGAATTGCTCATTTTCATAAATATTATCATAAATATTCAAGATGTAAGTAGAATAAGAATTATTATTATTCATAGCAGGGCCATAAAGAAAGTGATAAAAAGTCAACGGCTTAAGGTATTTTCTCCCTTTGTTCGAGATGACTAACCTAGTAGAATTAGAGATAGAAGGTACATAAGAAATAGTAGCCCCTATATTGAAAAGACCTCTACCTCTTGTAGAGTCTTTTTTTTCTTTTTCTTTTCCTTCTTGAAAAATTAAGTGTGTTGAAAGTCTGTGAAAGTCCCTTTAAGAAATTTTTTTTAGCAGTATTTTTATTGTCTTTGTTATTATCGAGAATACAATCATCAGCCGAAATTATGTTGATTGAACATTTTTCATGTTCTTTCAATTATACTTTCGAGATAACTATATTCCCTTATTTCAAATTATGCTCTAACAAATCTTTGAATAAGAAGCATTCTTTAATTTGTGTAAAGGCATCCTATGATAAGGACAATAATTAGGATGAAGTTTCTTATCGACTTCTCTGGATCTTTTAGCTTTGAGCAGTTTAAATTCTAGTATCTTTAGGAAACTGTAAAGTATTTTTATGACAACTTCAGTTTTTAAATGGACATTCTTTATTTATTCTTTCGGACATCGATTTCCTTTGAGATGGTGTTGGGACTGGTTGTTGGAACTGCAGTTGTGAAAATAATTGCGGTTGTTGTTGACTAGTGTTTTTAAATTGCTTCCTTGGTTAAGGTTGCACCTACATCACTTGTTTACCCTTCTCTATTGTTGTACACATCTCTTCAAATGCCTTGATCGGCTTGTCTTTTCTGTCTTTTCTATTGTACTGATCTACTTAGCTTCCTCTTTGATATTAGAAGCTTTGTTATGCATCTTTTCAAATGTTTTTATCGTGAATCCTTTAAGCATAAATATTATAGGACAATAGATATTTTTAAGTAGGATTTCAACTGCATGTTGCTCTTGGAGTTGCGGTTCACATTTCATGCTTAGATTTCTCTAGCACAAAATGTAATCCACAAGGGTTTCTCCCAGCTTTTGTTTTTCCACAACTAAGCCTTTGACCGTTATTTGATGTTGTGCTCTAGAAAATCATTAAATCAAAAGATTTTCAAGTTCAACGAAAGTTTTAATAGATCCTTTAGGAAGCTCAGCGTACCAATCAAAAGCTACTCCTATCAAGCTGTTGACAAATTAAAGAAATAGGATTCTGTCACACTTAACAGCATTACGACAACTTGCCCTGAAATGTGCCTAATGCTGCCGAGGATTCCAATTCCGCCAAACTTTTTAAAAAGAGGCAGAATAAAACCCTTATTATATTTGACCAAATCAAATTCATTTTGATAAGGCCTACCCTTTGGAATCAATGATCCGCACCTCACCTGGGCCATTGTTTCTTTCAATTTTTGTTCCATAAGTTGTGTAATTTTATTTTTTTGGAATTCCACTCTAAGTGGGATCCTTTTTCTTCTGTGAACTTTCTTCAATTTCCACGAGTTTTTTTTATCGTCAAGGATATGTATTGCTTTCTGCTTGATAATTTCAACAACAGGTTGTGGATCAGTTTGTGAAGAACTTTGTAAAGTTGTCATCAATTCTTCAATCTTTTGTTCTAGACGAATAATTTGTTCGTCTCATTGTCGAATAACCATTCGTAACTCTTCAGTTAAATTTTCTTGACTAGTGGGAGGCAATTCCATGATTCTCGTGCTGTAGATGTAGCTCGAGTTTCCACAATGTTGATTTCCACAAATTCTTCTTTATCAGAAGAATTGTTCTTACTTCATGCAACCAATCATTTAATATCAGTTTTTAACTTTTTCAACCTCTCCTCAAATGACTTGATAGGATTCTTTTCACAATGATTTTCTTGAGGAGTGTCCACGGAAGTATTCACAATATTTGACCTTCCATTTGATAATTCACGTTTCCATACATTATTCTTTAGTATAGGAAGAGGAATTTTAGGAGGTACATCATCATGTTGTGATTAGTAGTAGTCTCCAACGTAACGTTTCTACCAGAGAATTAATTTTAGCAGATGTTTCTTCCACTTCTAAGATCAATTTATTATGGCTTGAGTTATTTGTTAAAGAGTTGCATCTCCTGATTTTGATCCCATGTGAAGTTCAGTTGGTATCTGAATATGCTGACATTCTATTTGTTGATTCATTTATGGATCATTAGAATCTTCGGGTTTAAGAAGCCTCTTCATGGATGTAGAGACTGCACATCCCTTTTTATCCAGAAGTCTAGAGATTGAACATTTTTCTTTTCGTGCAAGTCTTTTAAATAGAGAATATATTCTTTGAATTAGCAGAGACTTTGGAGTACATCTTCATCATATAAAACAAGTACTGGATAAAGTTCATTCTTCTTCCAGGATAAAATACTTTCATCTAATTCAAATGTTACAGATTTGTTTCAATTTCTTTTCTTTTTCCACTTAAGGGATCGATTTTTGTTCTTTCGTTGAGTACGAGTTGACGGAACAGTTTTAGAACTAGATCCAATTTCATGTATAAACAAGGAAATATTATCTTCTTCCATGAAAATTTTCTTACCCTTTTGATCAACTTCTTCCTCTATTCCTTCAAAATTGAATTGGTCTACATGAGGTTCTTGAGGGAAATTTTCTAAGAGATGGTAGTCTTCATAAAGATATAAATTAAATTCCTCAAACAGTTCAACAACTATCTGAGTTGGACTATTCATCATTAATGAAGTTTCATCGAATAATCCAAATTCATTTTGTGGGAAGTAAATATCTCCATTCATTGGTGAATCAATCTCTTGATAGAATGAAAAGAATGACTCTAGAGAATCCATTCTGAGAATTCAAGAGAAAACTATGTCAAAATTATTTTTCAAACTTCTTTTCTAAACTGGAAACTTGTTATGTCATTTATGCTTTGTCTTTATGAAGATTTGTCAAGGATAACTCTTGAAAGAGTTAACGAGATAATTTTATTTGTCATAAGGTAGAAAATCTCTAAAAGATGAATGTTTTGATGAGAGATGAGGAGAGAGAAATCTCCAATAGAGTCGCCAACTTGGTGGCTTTCAGATCTTTTGTCGCCATCGCTACCAGAGGAACTGACACTTTTTGTATGGAGAGGGTGTATTGTCAGTTTGAGGAGTCACCACTCTTTTTATCTATCTTATTGCCCTGATTTCCAAGTAACTTGTTCTATTTGAATTATGTCAAAAATCTTTATAAACTAATAAACTAAAAAAAAATAAAGGGAAAGGGCTAAGAGATGATGGAAAATAGATAAAAGAATATCTCAAATGATAAACCTATAAGGGAAATTTTTAGAATATTTCATTACTGATGTTTTCATATTGGGAGAATCATTGAGAAAAATTTAATAACCAAAGATTCTATTATGAGTCCTTTAATAATCCTATAAGAGCAATATCCTTTAGTTAATTACATCATAAGTAATTAAAATTACTTAAGAAAACTCTTGATTAACGTCGAACATTCATTTTCCTAAGAAATGCTAAGATCAAGGAAAGAAAAGTCAATGTTCTATCCTAGGGTTAACATTTTTCTAAGTGTCACGTGCTACCCTAAAGGTCTAATTTTGTCAATGTCATTATTGTTATGTCAGTTTTATTTTGTTTTAATTTTATTGTTTTTTTTTAATTTTTTCATTTGTTTTAATGTTGTTTTAGTTTTTTTTTTTCATTTTTTTGTTTGGTAGATATCCTAAAAATTTAGGTTTTGCGGTTATCCTAAAAGTTTAGGTTTTGTTTTATTTTAGCTTTATCATTTTGTCCTTATAGTCATTTTTTTTTATTTGTCTTGTCTTCGAAACATCATCTTACAAAAAGAGTAAGCACATGCTAATAATGTGCAAATAAATCTAAAATGAATCTTATCTTCAACTTGTAAGAAAAATTGTGTTAGATTTAGTCTTACAAAAGAAATAATGTCAATTTTTATTTCTTAAATTGTAGGTTTAGTTGGTTAAGTTTTAATTTTTAGATAACCTGGTCAAGATGTCCATGGCTCCGTCATCCCGGGGTCATCAGAGGCCTTGATCTACTTAGTCTGAAAGGTGTTTATAACAGAACAGGAAGACTCATGTCAACAATCAGGAATGTATCTTCCAAGAAATCTTCGTAGATCAAGAAAACTGGGTTTAAGTTGTGTTCAATATCTTTTTTTATTAATGTTTCATTTACATTTTAATGTCTTTTAAGATTTTAGGTTGTAAAATTTATTTATGATTTATTAAGCGAGTAAAATTTTCCAGTTTTATTTTTGATAGCTTTTTATATGTTGGATTTAATTTGTTTATTCAAGTCTAATGTAATTTAGATCTAGAGAAAGTAGTCAAGTTCATTTAGATCTAATGTCTATAAGATATAATTAAACTTAAGAATTATAGATTTAGTGTTGTTTGAATCTAATGATTTCATGTTAAATGTAATATGAATCTAATTTAGGAATTTAGATTTAATGTCTCTTGAATCTAAAGGTTTAAGGTCTAATGTAGATTAGGCTTCAATTCAGCTAGATCTAACATAGATTAGACTTTAGGATTTTTAGATTCGATGTCATTTAAATCCAAAGGTGTTAAGCCTAATGTAGTTCTGAGTTATATTGAGTAAAATCTAATATAAGTTAGACTTTGTTATTTTTAGATTCAATGTCATTTGAATCCAAAAATTAAGTCTAATATAGATTAGACTTAGATTTTGGGGGTTTAGACAGATTTAGTTTAAGTTGATTCTAAAGTTTGATTGAGTTAGGTTCAATGTAGATTGAACCTAAATGTTTGTTAGGTTAAATTTAGGTTGAACCTGAAATTCGGTTGAGTTAGGTTCATTGTAGGTTGATCCTAAAGGTTTGGTTGAGTTAGGTTTAATGTAGATTGAACCTAGGGTTTTAGCTTAACTTAGGTTCAAGTTAGGTTGAACCTAAGGTTCCAAAGTTGACTTAAATTGAACTTATGTTTTGGTTAACTTGGATTTAAATTAGGTTGAACCTAAGTTTTAAGTTTGACTTAAGTTCGAGATGGGTTCACATAAGTTTGGGTTCATGTTAGGTTGAACCTATGTTATAAGTTTGACTTAAGTTCAATATGTGCTGAACTTAAGGTTATAAGTTTTATTTAAGTTCAATATGAATTGAACTTAAGTTTATGTTAATTTGGGTTCAAGTTAGGTTGAACCTATGTTACGAATTTGACTTAAGTTTGTTGTAGGTTGAACTTAAGTTTAGATTGACTTGGGTTCAAGTTAGATTGAACCTAAGTTATGGTTTCAGTTTAGTTCAATATGGGTTGAACTTATGTTTGGGTTCTTAGGTTGAACCTATGTTAAAATGTTTGACTTAAGTTCAACATGGGTTGAATTTAAACTTGTATGTTCGACTTAAGTTCAGTATGAGTTGAACTTAAGTTTTGGTTAACTTGGGTTACATTTAGGTTGAATCTAAGTTATGGGCTTAACTTAAGTTCAATGTGGGTTGAACTAAAGTTTGGATTGACTTGGGATCAAGTTATGTTGAACTCAAGTTATGGGTTCGAATAAGTTCAATATGGTTTGAACTTAAGTTTGGGTTCACTTGGGTTACGGTTAGGTTGAACTTAAGTTTAAGGGTTTGATTTAGATTATAGGATTAAAGTCATGTTTAGACCAGATTAAATAAGGCTTAAGGATTAATTAAGTTAAATTAAGGTTAGACTTAGTTAGGGTTTATGGTTGATTCAGCCAAACATAAGTAAATCTTAAGAATTTATTATGTCAAATTAAGATGAGACTTAATTATAGTTTCATCTTGACTAATTCTAATTTAAGTAGATCTTAAAAAATATTTAAGTATAATTAGGGCTAGACTAAATTATGGTTTAAGGTTGATTAAGTATAATTTAAAAAAAAATTAAGGATTAATTAAGTCTAATATGGGTTAGGCATAAATATGGTTTAAGGTTAATATTCCATAATTTATGTAAGGCTTATGAATTAGTTAATTCTAGTTAGGGTTAGACTTAATTATGGTTTGAAGTTGCTCAAGCCTATATTAAGTAAGGCTTAAAGATTAATTAAGCCTAATAGGGTTAGACTTAATTAAGGTTTAAGGTTGATTAAGCCTAATCTAAGTAAGGCTTAAGGATTAATTAAGTCTAATTAGGATTAAACTTAATTATAGTTTAAAGTTGATTAAGCTAAATTTAAGTAAGGCATAAGGATTAATTACGTCGAAAAAGAGTAAGACTAAGTAATGGTATAAGGCTGATTAATCCTAATTTTTGTAAGGCTTAAGGATTAATTAAGTCTAAATAGGGTGAGACTTAACTATTCTTTAAGGTTAATTTTACCTAATATATGTAAGTCTTAAGGATTAATTAAGTCTAATTGGGGTTAAACTTAATTAAGGTTTTAGGTTGATTAAGCGTAATTTAAGTAAGACTTAAAGATTAATTAAGTCTAATTACGGTTAGACTTAATTATGGTTTAATAACTAAGGCTTAAGGATTAATTAAGTCTAACAAGGGTTAGACTTAATTATGGTTTAATTTGTATTAAATGTTTTTTGATTAAAGTTTAATGGGCTTAAGTAGGTCTAATGATGATTTAGACCTATATAGGGTTTAATTTGTATTAAACCTAATTTGATTAAGGATTAATGAGGTTAATTAGATCTAATGATAGGTTAGACCTAATAAGGGTTTGATTTGTATTAAACCTAATTTAATTAAGGTTTAATGAAGTTAATTATATCTAATGATGAATTAGACTTAATTAGGATTTGATTTGTATTAACCTAATTTGATTAAAGTTTAATGGGTTTAATTACATCTAATGATAGGTTAGACCTAATTAGGGTTTAATTTCTACTAAACCTAATTTGATTGAGGTTTAATGAGTTTAATTAGTTTAAATGATGGGTTAGAGCTAATTAGGGTTTGATTTGTATTAAACCTAATTTGTATTAAAAATAATTTGATTATGGTTTATTTTGGGTTAATTAGGTCTAATGATTGGTTGGACCTAATAAGGGTTTGTTTTATATTAAACCTAATTTGATTAAGGTTTAATGAGGTTAATCAGGTCTAATGATGGTTAGACATAATTAGGGTTTAATTTGAGTCTATTTGGAGTTAGACTCAAAATTGACTTAATGAAATGTGGAATGGGCTAATCATGTTGAGATTTTGAGTCTTTATAGATATTTTAGGGTTTTAAATATTAATTTATAATTAACAATTTTAACCTTATAGGGAAAAATGTCATTTGAAATTTTTAAGAGGCTATGATCCGTCATTTTAGGATTTAAATCTGTCACCCAAAATTACTTAACCAATTTTCAATTTAATTTCCTAATTTTTTATTTTTATAATTGTTATTAAAAAATAATTACAAAGTTACATAGAAAATAGGAAATCATATTCTAGGGAAATTTCCTAGCCTAAGAAAAATCAGAGAATGTTCCTAAGGACTTAAGGGTGATCCCTGAAATTTTCATATTTCTTTTATTTATAGATAATTTTTAATGATTAAATTACTTCACAAAGTAATTAATTAATTAAAATTTAAATATAAATTATTAATTCATGATTTCAACTCCACATTATTCTTCTCACTGTCTTGAGTTCAGAGGTATTTTTATTATATTTTTGTGATTTTTATTCATCAAGATATGGATTTTTGACTTATTTAAGGTTAATCTGGATTTTTTTAAATCCTTATTAACAAAAAATTACTAGTGGAGACTACGTGTGATTGGATGCATCTAATCCACTATAAGGCTCATCACAGTTGATTGGATGAGATTAAATCAGAGCCGCCCGTTTCCAAACACGGAAACATACATCATTTGTGCTTTTTCCTCATCCTGCCTTAAACTCACGAGCCATCCATGATCTAAAGAAAAAATCTCACTCGGTTCTTAATGGATTGGAGTGAAATTTATTTTTAGAGATTTATCTGGAGATGAAAAACCAATTTATACGGTGATGTATGAGTTTCAATGGATATGTTTCACAAAGTACCATACCCGAACTAGGTTTGAGTCCAAAGAACCATACCTTGGCCTGAGTTGATGAATATTCAATTAGATTGGTTCTAAAGCTTAGCCTAGAGCTCAACAAGCTTACCTTAATCTTAATTTAAGGTGAAATTTGGTCTATGTATAAATTCAGTCAAGAGGTGCTACGGTTTGGAATGAAAATGTTGCAAGGTTAGTTAGAGCCTATGGAGAAGGCCAATTTTGATTGTGCTTATCTTCGCAGCTGCCTGTGATGGTTTCAGGATGGTCAATTTGAAGTTTGTAGAGGTTTCATATCAAATCAAAAATATGTCATGTTTCTAGGGCATAAAATTGGGAGAGGCTAGTGGGTTTCAGAATTCTGCAAGGGATTGACTCCTTTGGGGATGAGGTAGATTTTTGGTATAGGATGCTTCAGAGGATTTAGCCTGTAGTTTGGTCCATTTTCACTCTGAATACTGTACGGCTTATTTTTTAGGTTGTGTGTTTTATTTTGAAAAGGGGGTCGCTTAACAGAAATTGTCGGCGAATTTTTAATTTAGTTTAAATAAATAATTTTGAAAAGTAGTATTTGATTTTGAAAATAATTTTAAATTTGAAGGTTTTAAGATATAAGATTAAACCGATCTCACATCCCAAATAGTTTATATAAACAAGCACCGCACCACGAACCGTGTATCTATCCCTAAGGATAGACACATCGCTTGATGGTGGGGCTCGATTAAATAAACTAGAAGATTTGTGACATCCGTTTGGCTCTGCGAACCAATTTTATAAGCCGACAAATTCCCTCGCTTAATATGAAAGCATTAAACAGTGGTTTATATTACTCGGGTTCTTTAAAATTCCCTATAAGGGCAAGCCCCTATAGTTAATTACATCTTAAATGACGAGAATCACCTAAGAAAACTCTCGATAATAATCAATAATTCTGCTCTCAAGAATTTCAAAGTTTAAGTTTTCAAGGGATTGAATTTTGGAATTTGAATAGGGAATGGATCAAGTTTAGAACATTTTGTTTTGAGAATTCAAAGGACGAAAGGTAGGAGAAATTACGGATTCGAAGTGAACTTTGGTAATTTCCCGACTATCCTATTGTTTGGCTTGGATTTAGGAAAGTCCTAATGTTTATTTAGTATTTCAATCTTCGCCAATTTTAATTAATTAGGACTTATATTCGCATAATGCGATCATGCAAATAGCCTCGAAGATGTGAGGGTTTATGTCGTATCGGATGACTACCTCGGAGTCCTAAGACCGGTTAGGGCTTAATTTACATGACAAGATCATGCAAATGCCTAACAAAAGGTTGAGGATTTATGTTGCACTAGGCAAACTACCTCGAGGTCCTATGGCTTGCTTATTTAATTCTAAGAAAGTTTTGTTGAAGTAGACTCAGGTTTTGCTGATGACGATGGCCGTGCTGCCCACCATACTCCGAGCTTCTTGTTGTTGCAGAGGCTTAGTTATAGAAGTCATAAATCAGGAGATGAGGAAAGTGTTTTGGTTTAGAGAAAAATCTTAATTTCCAAGTGTTTTTTACATTTTAATTAAAACAAATCTTAAAGTTGATTATAACGACACCGGTTAAGATCCCACGGTTCCATCCTTCCGGCATCATTATTTTTATCGGATTCACTTAGTCCGGATGAATTTGCTAAACTCAATTGAATGAGTTCCACACTTTCATTTAGACCGTGGGAAATCTCGTTAGCAACACGTAGGTTACATCATCCGAGGTATTCCCGATCATCCAACAGGACGTTTTAATTTAATTGTAATTGTAGTTTTGTGTTTTGTTTGTGATTAAATTTTGAATTGTTTTGTATTTTGAAATGTTGTGGTGGTGAATTTTATCTTGCAATGGCTTTTAACTTAGTTTTGTTTTCAGTTTTAGGGACTATCCTAAAGGTGTGGGTTTTCATGCAACAATTGTTTATCATGCAAGAAAAGTAAGTGCAATGCAGTTAAATAAATTGCAATAATGTAAATTGTAAGCAAGTAAATTGCAATAAAATAAAAGCGTACATGGAGGGTCTTCCCGTCATTCCAAACTGCACTTAAAACACAATTAGAATATTTAAGCAAGTTCCTAGGTAAAGCTAAGGGAAGGGTTATGGTTTTCTACCAAGTTCCTAATCCTATAGCTAGTCATTTCCTATGACGTCTAGGTCTTGTGTTTTGGTTTGAGGACGATTTTCTTCATCAAAGAACAATTGAGTTCAATTGTTCTTATAAATATCCTATCATATTGAAAAAGTGCTTAAGAAGAATCTTAAACATCTTTTCAATATTTCTAGGATTGTTTTAAGTCCAAATGAATTCAATTACACAAATGAATTAATCGTCCGAGGTTTAGTTAAGTTTTGTTATTATCTTACTCAAATGAACTAGGATGTTTGAATGTCCTATAAGTGAAGAAAAATTTCATTTAATATCCCGTTTAGGAGTTATGATAATTGTAGCTTTCGAGAGTAAATTGGTATTCAAATGGTTTGTGATTTAGTTTAATTTCAATTAATTTGGAATAGTGTTCAAGTTATTTTAGATTTATTTTGAATTCTTTATGTCTTTGGTGATGTTATATTTAATTCAACTTAATTTAATTTAATTTAATTTAATTGAGTTTTTAATTTATTTAATTCAATTTAATTCAATTTAGTTTGATTTGATGTTAAATTAAATTAATTTGATTTGATTTAATTTTAATTTAATTTGATTTAATTTCCTTTAATTTAATTTAATTTAATTTAATTTAATTTAATTTAATTTAATTTAATTTAACTTAATTTAATTTAACTTAATTTAATTTGATTTTATTTATTTTATTTAATTTAATTTAATTTATTCATTTAATTTAATTTAATTTATTCATTTAATTTAATTTAATTTGATCTTTAATTTAATTCAACTTTTAATTTTAATTTAATTTAATTTAATTCAATTTAATTTACTTAATTTAATTTAATTTTTAATTTAATTTTATTTTTAATTTTAATTGGAATTTTAAAAGAGTTTAATAATTTAATTTTAGTTTAATGATTAAGTCTTTTAATATTTTGAATTTGAGTTATCATTTTAATTAAGAATTGAATATTAATGAGATGATTAATTTAGGGATTTTTAAATTAAAGAATAAATCTCTTCCTAATAATATCCCTACTTTAATAATTCCAATTTTATTATTCTTCCAAATTTAATCAATTATTTAATTAAGGTTTAATTATTTTAAATTGCTTAATGGATTTCTACCCTTTAATTATTTAAATTTCAATCATCCAAATCAGATTAAGATCAAATATTTTACTTGTTAATTTTATTAAACCTAAAGTTTTAATTAAGAATTAAAATTTTAATTACCACTTTACCCTTTAAGCTTAATAATTTCATAACTCACTAAATTGAACTCAAATGAACTTGAAATTTTTATGTGATCTGCACTCATATGTCAATAAAGACATGAGAGGAGAAAATGTGATTTTTCTGTATTTAATTTATTTATATGATTATTTTTGGTAGAAAATAGAAATTTCCAAGGAAAATTTAATAACATGACTAAGAGAGAGTTTCTGTCCTTAAGAAAATTAGGGGACATTCCTAATGACCAGAGGACCACTTGGACCAATTTTGGTGATTTTTTGAATTATATTATTTTTATTAAAATTATTATAAGTTTTGAAGTGTTAATTAATTTAAAAATAAAATAAATGTTGAAAAATGAATTTTATATTTTTCAAAAATCTCTCTGATATCAAGGAAATCAGAGAATCAAATTTTGCAATTTTATGATTTTTCTATGATTTATCATAGTTATTTTATTAAAAATGCTAGAAAATACATTTTTTTAATTTTAAAATTACCCTAGAGCTTTAAAATTTAATATCTCACTAAATAGACCTAAGAAAAATATGGGGTTTGTTCCTAAGTGATTAAAATTCAAAATGTGACATTTTGGTGAATTTTATTATTTTTGTGATTTTTATTATTTTTTAATTATTAAAAATATTAAAATAATATTAAAAATCAACTTTTTTAGAAAATTAAAATTTTAATTTTCCTAAATTACCCTAATATCAGAGAGGCTCCAAAATCAATTTGGTGAATTTTTGAAAGATATTTTGAAAGTTATGAATTTTTAAAGTTTAAAATGGCTAAATGGCTTAATAAACCCAATTAGTAGGGCTAACCAAGTCCAATTGACCTCAAATTTTTATGGTGGGTTCCTCTGATCCTAAAGGTCAGTGGAGAATTGATTTCAGGTCAATTTGATGTATGGTAAGCTCTAATTAATTAGTGATCCATTTTGGGTGTTTAAGCCAATTAGGGTTGTTTTAAATGAACTAACTCAAAACCTATTTTTCCTAGGGTCCTCTGGTCATAAGGAACATTATCAAATTTTCCTAGAATTTATTTCACAACATGCTATTTATTGGAATTAAAATACTCAAAATAGTAACATGAATTTGAAAAATCAATAATTTTTCATAGGGATGGCCTCTGACTTTGGAAAATTCAGGGAATGTTCCCAAATTCAGAGGCTTCAAATGCCCTATGGTCTCATGTCATGGTGAATTGTATACATGCATGGAGAATTAAAAATATGCAGAGAGTAAATAAATTATTAAAAATAAAATACTTGATGAAATTAAATGATTTCTTTTCCACATTATTCTCCTCTCTTCACTGAGCAAGAGAGTATTTTTATTTTATTTTTATGATTTTTCTACACAAAGTTATGAATTTTTGAAGTTTAGGGAATTAAATAAATAGAAAATACCCCTAATTTTCTATTTATCCACGCGACGCCGCGTCATCCTCGGCATCTCCGAACGCACACGCGTCACGCTCCCATTCGACGCCGCCGCTTGAGTCAGCAGCCCGGGCCCCGCGATTCTCGTACCGTCTCCTGGTCCGACGCCATTTGAGCCGTCTGTCCGCGCGTGTATTGAATGGACGACATCCGTTCATTGTCCCCGAGCGTCCTCACCCGAGAGCCGTCCACACTAAATCCCTAAGATCTCACTCGATACTCAATGGATTTTCATGTTCTTATGCTCTCATGGATTCGTCTTGAGAAGACGAACACATCCATACGGTTTATGTGGGATGAAATTTACGCAATAGAAATGGAGAATGTTCGAAGCTCGGGAAGAAGAGTGAGGCCATACCTTTGCTCGGAGAAGTGTGGCTTCGATGCGAGGGTTGTTGCACCTTCGATTGGATCCCAGCAAGCTCCAGATGAAGTCTCCTGGTCTGGTGAATTTCCTAGGTAGGATTTCGACCACAACCGATCACAAAGCTTGGAGGCTGGAGCAACTGGGTGGCCTGGAGATGGGGCTTTTGCTGGTGGACACCTTCCCTTGGTCTGGTGAAGGTGTAGAACCGATCAATTTGGGGATTGGCTCACTCGTGGAGAAGTGTCCTGGTTTTGAGCTTGGATTTCAACTCCGAAATTGAGCTCGCGAGAGAAGAAATGGCAGGGGGATTTCGGTGGGGATCAAGTGCTCGTGTATAGGGAGTAGTCCGGAACAATTTTGGCGAGTTTCCTTAAGGTTTGTTTCGGCACCTCTCATGGCCGAGAGGGGGTGGTGTTTAAATAGGAGAGGGTGGAGGGCCTCCCAGGGAGAGTTAGGGCTTGAGATCAGCTGCTCTTGGCAAGAGAAGAACAGCTACAATGGCCACTGGGGATGGGGCAGCTCAGCAAGGGAGAATTCCAAAGTTGGCTCACATGTGAGTGTTGACCTCATTTTTGATGAGGTCTTCCCTTCTTCTTTTTAGTGCTTAGGATCTAGCCTTAGGCTTTTCCTTTGACTATCTTAGAGGACTAGAATTGGGACCCGCCTTTTAGAAATTCAAACCACTTCTAAACTCCCTGCAAACTCCACAAGCTTGACTATAGACCCCTAATCACCTAGAGGGTTGAAATCGAATGTGGAAGTTTAAAGGATGAGTTCCTATAGGACTCTTTGGCCTTGGAGCGCCTTACAGGTGGCCCGGTCCGGTGAAGGGGCTGACTTACACTACACTTACACACTACATTTCCACACACTTCCTAAAACCACACCCATACCCAACTTAACCTCCTGACTCGTGTGAGTGATTCACATGGATGGTCCTTAGCCCCTAAGCCCTTGGCTAAGAGGGTTAGGAACAACATAGTGAATGCCTCGAATGAGTCCTTTCATGGCTCATATGGGCTTGAAATGGTTTCATGGCTCAACCAAAATGATTTCTTTCCACCTAAATTTACTCAATCTTCAATTTCCCAAATTTTCGATTTTTGACCCGAGACCCTACACTACTAAACCTACCCAAACCCTGAAATTACCCAAATTTTTGCAAAATTTCCAAATTACCCAAAATTTTCCAAGATCAATCTCAAACATCTCCACATCACTCAAATTGATCATCCATACCCAAAAATATCAAAAATTCCAAAAATACCTCTCAATACCCTCCAAATACCCAAAATACCCTTCTTGGCCTAAAAATCCAAAAATTCAGAAAATTCCCAGAAAATTTCAGAAAATCCTAAATATTCCCAATTTCATTTTGTCCAAATACACCATGGGCCAATTTTGTCAATTTACCCTACTTTTGTCAAAACCCCCAAATTGACCCATTTTAACCACTAAGTGAACCCGATGTCAAACCAAACCTACCCGATTGACCCCAATTTTGGTCCAATTCAATTCTAAACTTCAATTCAATATCCCAAATACCAATCTAGACCAAAATCCAAGTCCAATTTGATTGACATTTGGATCCGATCTCACTTTTGGCCTTAAAGCCCAATTTGGACCCATGACCCAAACTTAACCCAAACTCACCCAATTCAACTCCAATTAACCTCAAATCTTTTCTAAATCTTCCTTAACATTCCCACAAACAAAACCCTAACATGATTTGCCCAAAATTTAGACCCAAACCACACTCAAACTCAACCCAAGGTTAAAAGGCCCATTTTTTGACCTAAGCCCAAACCTAACCCAAATTCAACCCGATTCAAATCCAAATCACCCCCAATTTGTTTCAAATCACTCATGACACATCTATGAGCTAAACCCAACAATTATTTGGCCCAACCTCTTTACAAAATTTCCATCCATGAACACATCCTTAAACTTAAAAGCCCACTTTCCTTAAACCATTTTAAAAGCCCATTTCCTTCAAAATTCAAAAGCCCAAATCTACCCTAAAGCCCACATGACATTTCCCCTCATCATATTTTCAATTAAAATCATCCCTAAGTCCTAAACCAATCATCAAATAATTCTAAATGAAGCTTCATCCAAATTTCCACCAAATTATCCAAAATCCTTAAAATCCTTTTTTATGAAATTGATCAAGCCTTTTCCCAAGCCAAATGGAGCCATGGAGCCATGCACAAGCCATATGCAAGCCATGAGAGCCTCTTTACATGTCACCATGCCATTTTGGGCAAAAGGAGGAGGCTCTTTCCTTAATTCCTAAAGGTGATTAACCACTTCCATGATTCCACTAAACCATGCTTAAGCCTAATCGTGCTTGGATGGTGACTTGACCCTACTCATTATGCTTGAGCCAAATCACTTTTCCCTCAGCCAAAACCGGGCCTTGGGTGGTGCACCTAGCCCAAATGGGTGGGTTGACCCATTTAGGTCCAAATCTAGCCATGCCCCATTCCACTTTGGATCAAAGCCTTTACACATGTCCATGGCGATTGATTGCACAAACCTCCAGCCACGACCCACCTAACCTTGAGGGTGACCCATGCATCGGCCTGGCCACCAGGCCGCCGGAAAACACCATGGCCGAGAGCTCACATGTGAGCTAACATTGAAATTCTCACTTGCTGAGCTGCCCCATCCCTAGTGGTCACCATGGCTGATCTTCTCCTCACCAGAGCAGCTGATCCCAAGCCCTAACTCTCCCTGTGAGGCCCTCCACCCTCTCCTATTTAAACTCCACCCCTCTCGGCCATGGGAGGAGCGAAGCACAAACCTTGCCAAAACTCTGCCAAAATTGTTCCAGACCCTTCTCCACCCTTAGAGCACTTGATCCCCAGTGGAATTCACCTGCCATTTCTCCTCTGAAAGCTCAATTTCAGAGTTGAAATTCCACCCAAAAACGAGGACACTTCTCCACGAGTGAGCCAATTCTCAAATCGATTGGCTCTACACCTTCACCGGACTAAGGGAAGGTGTCCACCCTCAAAAGCCCCATCTCCGAGCCACCCGGTTGCTCCGGCCTCCAAGCTTTGTGATCGGGCTTGGTCGAAATCATATCCGGACGATTCACTGCAGACCGGAGACTTCATGCTGGAGCTTGCTAGGACCCAATCGAAGGTGCGATAACTCTCGGATTGAAGCCACACTTCTCCGAGCCAAGGTATGAGCTAACTCTTCATCCCGAGCTTCGAAGATTCT